>ML677342.1:2698794-3025949 GCA_007922305.1 Dermatemys mawii
TGAAAAGAACAATTAAAAATATTGCTTGTTCTGCTTTCCCCCCTTTAGGCTGTTGAACTGGCAGTGAGATTTTAATTTCTCTTAAGTGTTCTTGGCTAGAGTTGAAGACTCACTGCAGAATCTGGATTAAGTTTTCAGATAATCTATTCCTAATCTGTCAGACAGTGTGCTATGCCACTTTTAAGTAGGCTGTAGGCATTGCCTTTTCTATCTTTGGAGGATAAATAGAGAACAAAATGCAAACAAGCCATGTAATGCTAAGTACATATGAAACAAACTGTTATGTTTTATAAATAAAACAAGCAATACTTAGTCTGTATCCGTAAATAAAACGAGCAATACTTGTAGCACCTTAGATACTAACCAGTTTATTTCAGCATAAGCTTTCGTGGGCTATAGCCCACTTCATTGGATGCATAGAATGAAGTGGGCTATAGCCCACAAAAGCTTATGCTGAAATAAACTGGTTAGTCTCTAAGGTGCTACAAGTATTCCTCGTTTTATTTACGGATACAGACTAACACTGCTGCTATTCTTAAACTTGTTATATTTTGGATCTTATACAAACATTTATTCCTGTTGTCTAATCTGGCACTTTACCAAAGGACAAATTCAACTTTGGAGAAATTCCCAGACCCCATATACTTGCTATTTTATTTTTGCACTGCAAAAGATATATTTCTAAAAGCTGGATGCTGTGACATACTGGCACATATGCAATATATACAATATTTGTCTAATTAGTAAATAGTTATTTAGTTAGTTAAGGTTTTAAAACTATATCACTGCAGCTTTTAGTACTGGAATCTAACAAAGGTATCTTTTATATATTTGTCATATCCTGGACTTGTGAAATGAATTTGGTAGCCAAATTCAGCCCTGGCCTATGGAATTGCTCCTCTTTACACCATAGATAAATTTTCCAAAGACACTATGAAAAGAAAATAGTTCCTTTTACAAGTCATCTACACAGTACCCTATTATTAAAGTGTTGGCCTAAATTGCTGAACAGGACATTAGAATTTGGTTTAGTGAACACTATTTTATTAATAATCATTCTAACAGGAAAGATCAATGAATACACATCTCTGCTTTGCTTGAGACAGATGTTTTTTTAACTAAGCATGTTTCTTATGTACAAAACTTTTAGTCATTTACTTGGGACTAGTACCTTGAAATTTCAAAACAAAAGGAGTAACTAAATCATAAATACACATGATCAACTCCTTATTCCTAAAGAATGATGTTTATTTTAGTGCAGAGTCCCCACACAATATCCTATATTTTGCTCAAGACCATATTAAAAGTTTAAGTAGTTCAATAGCCTTTGTCTCCAATTCAGCAAGATATGAAGCATGTGCATAACTTTAATCATGGAATTACAGTCCACTGACTTCAAAGGGACTACTAATGTGCCTAAACTTATGCATGTGTATAAGGACTTAACTGAATCAAGATTTCTATACAGGTACTCTGCACTAGATTGAATACCACTTTAAGTTAGAATTGCCTTCAATGTTTTTATTTGCCTTCATGGAATCCTCCCATGTCTCCTACCTGCAGCATTGGTTCTTCCTCTGAAAATATCATCATATGCTTTCCACTGGGGAGTCACTTGGTAGGCATGGATGAATACCACAAATACTACTACCAGGCACATTAATGGTACGAGAGCAGCAGTGAAGAGGGCAGCATAGACATTTGGAATAAAGCATCTGGAAAAAAAAAAAAGCACCCGCCATTTATAAACATTATAAACAACTTGGACAGTTACATAAATGAACTTTCTAATACAAATGCAGTAGAAGCTCAGTGTTATAGACACCTCGGGAATGGAGGTTACTCATAACTCTGAAACGCTCGAAACTCTGACCAGAACTTTATGATTGTTCTGTGAAAAGTTTACAACTGAACATTAACTTAATACAGCTTTGAAACTTTACTATTCAGAAGAAAAATGCTGCTTTTAACTATCTTAATTCAAATGAAACAAGCACAGAGTTTCCTTACCTTGTCAATTTTTTTAAAAAAATTTGATTTATTTTTTCTGTAGTTTACACTTAACAAGTACATTATTGTGTTTGTTTGTTTGTTTGTTTTTTTCTCCATTACTGCCCGATTGTGTACTTCTCGTTACAAAGGAGGTGTTTGGTTGACCAGTCAGTTCTTAACTTTGGTGTTCGTAACTCCGAAGTTCTACTGTACTTTTGATTGAGGATGTGTTTTACAAACCACAAATACTTTCATTACCTACCTAAAGTAATATCACTTGACAGCACTGTTTTCTAATGTTTCTTAACTGCTTAACACACTTTAACCAAAATAGTACATTGGCACATTAGTAATATCACATTTTTTAAAAAACAAAACGAGGAATACTTCTGGCACCTTAGAGACTAACCAATTTATTTCAGCATAAGCTTTAGTGGGCTATAGCCCACTTCATCGGATGCATAGAATGGAACGCACAAAAGTAAGATGCATTTATATACACAGAAATCATAAAAAGTTGGAAATTACCATACCAACTCTAAGAGGCTGTTTAATTTGGATGAGCCATTATGAGCAGGAGGAAAAAAAACCTTTTTGTAGTGATAATCAAGCGGATCTGCGTCTGACACTAGACGCTGGAAGGAATTGAACCCCTTCACTGTAACAAATTACAGTTTTTCCTAAACAAGCAGGCATGCTATAAGTATTTAACGTGATCTTCTCTTAGTTATATGAGTTTAAAAGTATACTATGAATTTTTCTATATGTGGCCCAACAAATGAAATTTTGAGACACATGATTTACAAATTAAACAGCTAGGCTTCAATGCAAGACAATCATTTTCCTTTGACTTATTGGAAATTACATGTCATTTGTATGTGAAACCAAATGTGCTTTCTCACTTCCTTTTATTTTCTTTCTGCCACTCTTCACCCTTTCCATGTATTTAAGTTATGACTCTTTCAACTACACAAGACATTCAACTGTGTTGTCATGGAAAAATAGTTAAGCCACAGACACAGTACTGTGATTTAAAGTACTAACAGAATACCATATAAACAACTTATAGATCATAGGGCTAGATTGTGTTTGATCCCCACTGACCTATGCTGGGGATGACTGTGAAGTTGCATTGCCCCAGGAAGAACTCTGGGAGTGACTGTGCCTTGAGAGAGACTAACAAATTTGCTTTCATGGGCTAAAACACACTCCACCAGATGCATGGAGTGAATGAAGTGGGTTTTAGCCCACGAAAGCTTATGCCAAAATAAATTTCTTAGGCCTGGCTACACTGCGAATAGCATAGCTGAAGTCAGCGTATTTTAGGACGAATTACAGCATATTTACCTGGCCATCTGCATGGCAGCGAGTCGACTGCTGCCGCTCCCCCATCGAAGCCATTTCCGCTTCTTGCGAAGGTGGAGTTCCGGAGTCAATGGGGAGTGCGCTCAGGGATTGATTTATCATGTCTACACTAGATAAACTGATCTCTGATAGATTGATTACTACCCACCGTTCTGGCTGGTAGTGAAGAAGTACCCTTAGGGCTTGTCTTCACTACAGTGGGGAGAGATCAATCTTATGGCGACCGATTTATCACATCTCATCAAGACACGAGAAATCGATCGCCAGCGCCGCCCCTGTCGACTCTGTAACTCCAGCTTGACCAGAGGCGTAAGCTGAAGTCAACGGGGGAGCGCGCCGCCGACTGCCGCCACCGTGAGGACGGCAGGTAAGTTGGCTGCAGATATGCAAACTTCAGCTACGTGATTCACATAGCTGAAGTTTGCGTATCTGCAGTCGATCCCCCCCACTCCCCCAGTGAAGACCAGGCCTCAGTCTCTAAGGTGCCACAAGGACTCCTTGTTGTTTTTGCTGATACAGGCTAACACAGCTACCACTAGGAAACCTGTGCCTTCAGAATGAGTGTGGAACTGCTATACCCTTTCAGAGGGTGCAGCGTACTCATCCCCACCCTGCTGTTTGTCAAGGGCTTGTGGCGAGACGAACAGTTAATGCACAGGATAGGTCAATGTGCACTAGGGAAATTTTAATTCATGTGGAAGCAGATTCACTGTTGATTTACACCCCAGCATGCCGTTCATACAAGCCCGAAAGGGAGTCTCCACTGGTGTAATTGGAAGAATGTGTACATTTCACCCACCCAGACTCTCTGTAAATTTAGCCCATCAAATTCTGCAGCACTCTGTGTCACCTGAGGCACCACGCTGATTCAATAACTACTCGGTGATGAATGACCACTACCGCTTTCTACCACAACAAAACTGCTAAATTGCTCTCAGCCAAGTACTGGCTCAGCCACACAACTCATTGCTCATGCCATCTGATAGGATCATTGCACAAAACAGGATGGCAGAAGACCAGTTTGTTTATGTTTGTTTGTTTATATTGCACCTGAACATTTATTTTAGAATGAGGGTTTTTATTTTATAGACAATTATCACACAGTAACTCCTCACTTAAAGTCCTCCCAGTTAAGACTGTTTTGTTATTAGAGAACACACATGTTTAAAGTCACGCAATGTTCCTTTATAAGGTTATTTAGCTTGCCCTGCTCTGCCAGCCCAGTGCTCCTGCCAGGGAACAGGGTCGGAGCATGGGGGTTTGCCCCGCTGTGCCTGCCTGGCATTCTATCAGGGGAACAGGGTCGAGACTTACCCTGCTCCACCTACCTGGCATTCCAGCCGGAGAGCAGGCAAGCTCCTGACCCTGCTCCCCGGCAGGAACGCCAGGTGGGCAGAGCAGGGCAAGCCCCCACACCCCAATATCGCTATGCCCCTGCTTCAACCAAGCTTCACAATCATCACTGGTGAGTAAAGCATTAAATTGTTTGTTTAAAAATATTTAAAATTTATACTGTATACGTATATAATGTCTTTTGTCTGGCGAAAAATATTTCCCTGGAACCTAACTCCCCCTATTTACATTAATTCTTATAGGGAAATTGGATTAGCTTAACATCATTTCACTTAAAGTAGCATTTTTCAGGAACCTAACTGCAATGTTAAGTGAAGAGTTACTGTATTACCTGATCTGCTTAGTCCTTCTAATTTTATATAATAGGTGGTCCCTTCTGACCTCGGAATCTGTCATCTGTGAGTCCCTCTGTTCATCCTCTTCCTTCTTGGACTATGGGGAGAACAGGACAGCCTGCATTCCCTTCAACATGCTTGTAACACTTGCCGATCTGCATTAAGATAATGACCATAATCTAATTGCCTGCTTCACAGCTTCAAACGGTGACCTATGTGGATGAGAAAGAATTTTTTCCCCCAGTGCACAATTGGCCACATGTATTCTGGTTTGGTGGTGGTTTGTTTGTTTTCCACCTTCCTCTGAAGCATCAGAAATTAGCCACAGCAGGAGATGGGACATCAGACAGTGAGGACCAGTGCTCTGAAGTGATCCATTGAACCCTTTCTAGATAGCTGGTCGGTGTGTCCTGCTCATTTGCTCAGTGTCTAACTGATCACCAGGTTTGAGGTCAAGAAGGAATTTTCCTGGAGGTCTGACTGACAAGGATCTTGGGGATTTACCTTCCTTTGAAGCACAAAATATGGTTCGCCTGCTAGGATTATCTGGGCGTATCTAACCCAGTCAATTCCCTGCCATTGCATGGGCATCAGGCTCTGGTGACAGCTTGGTCTCCCTCTTGTTCTCTGATGTAGTTTGGATTCCTAAAGACCGAAATGTGGCCTAACTAAAGACTTTGGGATTAATTTAGGAGTATCTGGGTGAAGTTTAATGGCTTGTGATACACAGGAGATCAGATAGATGATCTAATAGCCCTTCCTGGGTTTAAACTCTGTGAACTGTGTTTCACTCTGTGATTTTTCTTATTAATGAAACTAATTTTCCCTCCTAAAATGTTTTTCTGTTTAATTTAAATCCACATTAAAAATACAGGCAGACTGCTATTATATATACTGCTTTTAGATTTTAATGAAAAGAACAAATTTCTTGGTGCAGGTATTTTGTCTCCTGTGAAGTCAGATTTCTGTTCTGAAACCTCTACCCTTTTCTCTTCAATTACATGAGTCAAACGTACTCACAGCAGTATAGAGACTGACAAAGGGGCACTCTGTTAGTGGAAACCACGTAGGACATGACAGTTCATGCAAGTGGCTCATTCTTGCTAATGTCCCTGTGTGCTAGTTCTAACTTTCCTCTATCAGTTACATGGGCAAGAAATATATAAAAACATTTTTAATGGGGCCTAAAAGTTCAAAGCTCACTTTTGACTGTTTTTTGAAGAATATATTCAGTCAATGGGGTGAAAAAAGCCAGTGTTTTCTATGAAATGTACAAGGTGGTCAGAAAATATCTTTTATTCGATCAACTTCTGTTGGTGAAAGAGACAAGCTTTCAAGCAACACAGAGTTGAAGTGCTCTGTGTAGCTTGGAAGCTTATCTCACCAACAGAAATTGGCCCAATAAAAGATATTACTTCACCAACATTGTCTCTCCCATATCCCAGGACCAGGCTGCAACAATACTGCACACCGTGTTTCCTGTGTATTTTATTGCAAACCCAGTCCTTTGTATGTTAAAAGCTGTTTCATATTTTGCATACTGAAAAAATGTATGGTATAGGATTTCAGGCAACAATCAGAAAATATGTATAGGCCAGAGGCTCACATTTATTTATTAATGTTCCATTTGGCACCTTAAACTGTGCTACGCTCTGTCTTTTTACCGCTGATGGGAATGAATGAAAATATTCCTAATCCCCAAATAAACTATGGTATAAAGAATAACTATAGACACTGTTCATGCATTCTGGCATAAACTATATCCTGATTAGCAATCTAATCACCAGCATTGTTTGTTTAGATAAACATTACCTCCTGCTGCACATTTTAATCAACACTTCCCCCCCGCAACCCCAACTACATTTTGTAAGTGAAGACTTTAATTCATGTGAGCGCAGAGCCAATCTGTATAAGTAAGGTATTTTGTACTTATACCCCCTCCTGTCAGTTACTGATACTGCAACTATAATCAAATGGGAACAGAGTGCACCCTACTGATCCAGTAACGATATTGGCAGGAAATACACAACAGTTAAATAATCACAGATCTTCAGATTAATAATTAGGTTTTGCATTTGGCTTTGTTTTTAAATTAGGGTCCTGAATGTCTTCCAAAAAGTATGGATCTTGGAACATGCTCACCTCAGGCAACATTGTGGCAGCATTTTGTCCAGGAAAGAGAGTGGTAGGAAAGATCAATCATATTTAGCTTCTTCAGGCAACAATCTAACTCGCAAAACTGCCTTTTTGCTCCTAATCTGTCTCCTTGACCAAACCTGCAACTCTGATATCTCTTAGAGGTCTTGTTATTAGTTCAAATTTGCATTTGGCCTTGTTAACTCCTTAACCTTCCTCTCAGGCCTTCCTCACTCCTGCCCTCCTGCCACTTTTGACACCACCACCATCCTTCCTGTCACTAAATCCCATAATCTGGAGGTCAACTTTGACTCTTCTCCCTCTCCTTTGCCTCACACATCCAGAACACAATCAAACCATACTGCTTCTTCCTCCATAACATTCCAAAATCTGACCTTTTTTGTTGGTCAACACTGCTAAAATACTCGGTGAGGCTTCACTGAGGCAGTTATGTTTTGATTTCTTTATCCTCCTCTTGTCTGCTCTCCCTGACACCAATTTTCTTCTCTCTGATATTACCTCTCCTTTCACAAGCTATCACTTCTCCACCACATCAAGTTAAAGTTGCTTCCTCTCACTTTCAAGATTCTTCATGAAACCCTCCCATTGCTTCAGTCTATCTGTGATGCCGGCCTTCAATATTCACCTGCTTGATATTTTCACAAACATCTCTACACCTTTATCTGTTCTGCCCGTAGCTCATGGAATGCCCTCCCTAAACTTATAGGAAAGGCCAACATCCTCCTTCTCTGCATTTCTTTAGAAGATCCATTTTTTTTTGTGACACCTATAAGAAATCAGGTGGAAATACCTTTATCAAATAGTACACAATGATTTAAGTTCTATTTGGGGACAGCTAAAAAAAATATTCAACTTTCCCCACTATGATAATTATTAGAAAATCTTGTCCTCTAACATTAAGCTGTCAATAAAGAAGGGTCTTTAAATAATTGGGTAACCAAGACTAGAAATGGTATAAAATATAGAAATGTTTGTCTACTATGGTGAAAGGTATTACATAAAGTCTATACCGTCTTTGTCTAAAAAGACTGCTTTAACAGGACTAACAGCACACAGTGGCCTGTGTGATAAAGGTCAAAAAGAGAAATGACTATTTTTCCTTTGAAAAAGAGAACATTATATTAGCTGTCTGTATTTATTTAAATTAAAATAACATCACCTACTGGTCAACTGGGACAGGACTCTTACCTCCACAGCCATCATTCCAACTTCTATAAAACAAGGGTAGGACCCTTCCAGGGACAAGCAGACGTATGCATCCCTATGTTTTCTTAAACTCCTCTGTATTCTTAATATATGTGTATGTCTTTTCTGGAAATCCCAGTGTGACCCAATATTCCCACCCCAAAAATCTAGAGATTTATTTAAATGGAATAAATAAGCCAACGGAGGAAAACAATCTATATATGAAGCTAAACATTAGTACAATTACATACTTTCTTTTTAAAAGAAAAAAATAAGAACAAAAGAGCCTTAATTAAGTAATTCTATGAGGTATTCCATAATAGGAGTGACACTCAGTGATCCCTTCTAAGGAAAGGGAGTTCGATCAGCATATTTGGAAAGAGACAGAGTTTTCTCTTCTCTGTTGTCACAACCAGATTTCCATGGCCCATTTCTTAGGCAGAGCATCAAATATGAAAAGTTAGATTTTCTGAAAAACTGAGTGTCTTCGGGGTTATCAGACAATCAGTATCCTCTTTTAGGGACAAGGGTTGGTTGGCAGAGAACCAAACCCCTGGCTGAATTCTTTTTCTGTGACTGTCTCACTGAAGCTTTTCCCTTGTTATTTCATCACCTCTAGGGAGATATGGTTGTGTACCTTAGTCTGGTACTAATAATAATGGTCTAATCTACACTAAAAAATTAGGTCAACATTATTCAGGGGTGTGAAAAATCTACACTGCTGAGTGATAGAGTTAAACTGACCTAATTCCAAGATGACTGATTTTTTTTTCCATTGACCTAGCTACCAACGATGAAAGGGGTTCTCTCATTTGCATAGGTAGTGTCTATAGTGAAGTGCTGCAATTGTACCACTGTGGCATTTCAAGCATAAACAAGCCCAATGTAAGACCAAATCCTTACAGGCTCACAGAAAGTCAAATAAGAGGAAAATTGGTTCACAAATAATTACTTGCTGAAAAAACTGCCAAAATTGTCAAATAGGATTTGCAACAAATTATGTGCCAACTGTATCTAGGCAACATATTGCAAATTAAAATAGCATTTTTGCTATTTTAATTCATGATGGAGGATGTTTACTGCCAGCCTCTGATGTTCCAGGTTGCTTATCTGATGGTCTGAGGATTCAAACCTCTCCTGAAAACATTCCAGTTTTCTTTATTTGTTGGGGTCCTGAGCTTTTAGCTGCACCCTGCTCTGCTAATAATACGGTTTTCTGAGACTACTTGATCTCACTAATAAACCTTCCCACATTTCTCCACAGGGTCAGTGACTTCCTCCTCTGCAATATGATCGTTCGCAGCTTCAGTGGACATATTGTCTGAGTGTGAGGGTGCTCTTTTCCTGAGCCTCGTGGAAGCATTTGGTTTCTTTAAGGTTGTTTGCCCCTGGTTTTCAAAAGCATTTCTGCCTGTTTTAGAATCCTGCAGGTGTTTTAATGGGCTTTATTTCTGCAGTTTATGGCAGTCACTAAAGTCAGCTGATTCTGTGCCATTTTGTTCCCACTCTTATGCACAGTAGCACTATTGTGCAGAGTGGAGACCACTCAGTGCTATCCACAGCAGTATGCCAGGCTTCGAACCAACCTACTCCAAAAGTAACAAATACTGGAAAAAAAACCACCTGCCACTCACAATGAAAACCCTAATTAAAGAGACCAATTAGGCATTTGGTAGCTAAGTCAATGTCACCTATTAAGATACTGGGCCCAATCCTGCATTCCTGACTCAGACTAACCTCCCAATGACATCTGAGAAGAGAACAATGACGTTTTAAATAAAACGGGAAATTTTCATCAGTAAAGAGATATAGAGTTTACAGCCAAGAGGGTCCACTAGATCACCTAGTCTGACTTCCTTTTTATCACAAGCCACTAAATCCCAACCAGATACCAGCACTGCACCCAATAACCAGGATCAGACTAAAGCAAGGGTAGTCATAAGCAGACCACGGGCCAAATCCAGATTGCCAGATGCTTTTGAACAGACCTTAAAATCTTTGTACTTACTTATTATTATCATTATTTTCTCTGGAGTGTGGACCTTAACTATACCTTGACCAAGAAATCTGGAACTTGACAAAAGATAATTGACTATCCCTGGACTAAAATATCACATCCCTCCGGAGACTAAATTATTGTGTGCCAAAGAATAGGAGAATAGGAGGAATAGGAAGAACTGAAGAGCACCAATAACCAATGCCTCTGCAATAGCAGAAAATTGATTTGGTGAGACATACCCAGATGAACCTAGCAAGTGCAGGTTCAGGCCCATTATGCGTGTCCAAACAGCAGGAAATATTTTTTCTTCACTTGAGAAACAAACCATTGGCTCTGCTTGAGCCAATGTTTTATCTTAAGAATTCATTTTTGTCAACAGGATGTTCCTGTCATTGTCAAGTCCTCTAATTTTAAGAACTACTTCATGGCAATGAATGAGAATCCAACATAAAGCTATCTGTTCTTTGGGGATGCATACAAATGTATTAAATAAGCCAAGTAATTCAGCCTTTGTTTTTATTTTGCACAGGGCAACACCCACTCTGGCATTTTAAATCACTTCCCCATTTCTGAGTGGTAGCTATGTTAGTCTGTATCAGCAAAAACAACGAGGAGTCCTTGTGGCACCTTAGAGATTAACAAATTTATCTGGGCATAAGCTTGTTTGTTAGTCTCCAAGGTGCCACAAGGACTCCTAATTGTTTTTCCCCATTTCTAGTGAGCAAGGTAAATAAAGCAACTTTATTGGTTGATTTTACATATAGTTCATCTCCCTAGTTTTCTTTCTGTATTACCAATTACCATTACATGCAGACTTCCACTGTGCTTCACTCTTCTATTTCTTTTTAAGGAGAGAATCCACATGGCACAGATTAGGATGTTATTTCTTTCTAACATGTCAAGAAAATGATAAGGATGCATTGTGCCTGTGAGAGGACGTGACATGTCTTCACTTTCATAATTCACTTTATTATAAGGATAATAATAAAATAAAATAAAAACAGGAAAGTTCACCCTTTCTTACACCCACATGACACATTTATGGATTTACCTATAGTCCAAGCTCTGGCACTTATTGCTTTTGTGTCCAAGCCTGTATCCCTCTCAAGATATTTTAGAAAGACAAATCTAATATGAAGCTTACAACATCTGCATTATTCCTTGATTCAGCAAGGTACTCTGATCTGTGCATAACTTTAAGCATGAGTGGTTCTAACAGTGATATCAATGGGACTGCACATGCACTTAAATTTATGCATGTGCTCAAGTACATTGCTGAATTGAGGCCTCAGTAAAGAGAGAGCTAGTGGCATGAGCATAGCCCTGGATCCAGGAAAGGAAAAATGTGTCCTCTCGTACACTGACGGCTATCTGTGTACTGGGGCAAGTCAAAATCTCTTTTCCTTACTTTTTGAAATAGGGGTAACAATCAGGGTACTGTGAAGATTAGTCAATGTCTTTAAAGCATTTTGAACAGTCGTGCTAAGTGTTAATAATCATTATTACCTAGCAGTGTCTTTGATGTATCCCTCACAAATTCTAGCTTCAGCCTGGGTTAGATTCTGAGGGGATCCAGCACCTAGCTGATACAGCTCCATGAATGGGCAGAACTGACTAGAAAAGGGCAAGACAAAGGCATTCCCTAGGCAGCCTCTGCTGTTGCTGCTTTTGTATAATATGGCACCAAACATAAATATTAAAAGAACATCATTAAGGTTGCAGAAACAAGCACTGAAAAGTTAGAAAATGCCAGAAGATTGCTTGTGTGTATTCATTGTGACAAAGTCTTTAATAATATGGTCTGACACTATATTTTCCACAGGATCCTTGTTTTATTCAGTGAATGGGAAGTTATTCAATATTTCTTTATATCCTTCTAATTCAATATGAGGATCCTGATTTTATGTACCACAAACCATGCAAATCTGCATCAAATACAGAATTGTTAATTTCCACCTTGTTCTTCTCTATTGTGCTCTCACCATTGTATGTAAGGGCTTCACAGATATAATTAACTTATCTTCACAACAGCTCTGTGAGGTGAGTTGTTATCCTCATTTTACACTTGGGGAACTGAGGCACAGAGACCAAAATTGTCAGAAATGTCCACTACTTTTGTATGCCCTAGGACATGATTTCTCAGAATACTTAGTCATTTTACAGCACTTTATGTGTTCAAATACAGCTCCAGCCAACTTCAGTTGCAATTATGAGCTTTCAGCACTTTGCAAGTCTGAGCCCGGGTGTCTTAAAAACCAGACACCCAGAAAATGAACATATAACTAGTTGCCAACTGGGAACATTATTGCTTTCAGTGGCTTGCCAAAATCACATAAAACACTGTGGCAATGGCGGGGATAGAATCCATTTCTCCAGAGAGACCTTCACCTTGCAAAACCATAAGACCATCATTTCTTTTCCTGCAATCCCTTCCTGACTCACTACAAACCTAATTTCTGCAACCAACAGGGGCTCTACAGACAACTGCCTTCTGCATTACACAATTCTGATTAATTCCCTGAGCAATGTCCATTCTGTGCACTAAATGAGGGAGGGGTCCTATAGAAAAAATAGTAAGTGATCATATAAAATTAAAGACTGAATAATTATGCATACACATAAGGGAGGCCAAATTAAGGATGCACAGACAACTTTAATTCTGGCATTTCCTAATTTTTCAGTGTTTGACTTTGCAACTTTAAATGTTCTTTTAATACAGAAAGTTTTTTTTCTTTTTTGGGGGTGGGAAGGTGCAGTTTCCATATTAAAAACAGACATCTCCCACATAAATTACATCAGATGGAACCATACTGACCACTAAACTTGGGTCATTAGCAGAGTTCAGACCTTGATATCTACACCACCACCATCTACAAGTTGAACTGATGGAGTAACTGGTAGCAATAATAGGCCATTATCTCTTACACGGCCCAGCCACTAGGGAGATGAGACACATATTGAGCTAGTGGGTTTCACATATGTTTGCTGATAGTAAAGGAATGTAAAGATCAGGATTGCACTTCAGTTCCAGGTTCTGGAGGGGAACGTGCTCTGGTAGTTACAAATTCTTTGTCTCCTGTTCTTATAGCCTGTTTATGTTTCCTTCTGCTCCTATGAACCAACCTGGCTCCTGCCCGCTCCTCTCCTATCCAGTCTCTTGGCTCCTGCCACCCATCGCTCCTATGTAACCTCTGCACTAGTTCATGTGCCCTAGTCCCTCTCCCCCTCTGCTTCCTTTCATCTGATCCTCCCCAACCTCTGGCTCCTGCAACACTCTCATTTGTCCTCCTCTATATTATAGTCAAGCTATTTCTTCCACCTTCTCTATGCTTCATGGACACCAGCAAGCACTGCATGTACAGGAGAGAGAGTTTCTTTGTTTCAGTTCCTACACCTAGGTCCACAGCAGTGCCTGGCGATAAAGAGGCAGCTCATCCCCTACAAGTCCAAAATGGAGCATGCTCAGTATATATGGAATATTTGGAGAATTTAGCTGCCAAACACATCTCCACTGAGCACATATGAATTGAGGTATTTTGGAGGTTTATACATTGGCCAGTTTGGAGCAATTCTCATAATAACAGAAAAAGGCATATCCCTGACACTGGGCAAATCCCCCCGCCAAATTTCAAGTCTCTACTTCACCATGAACTATTTTATATTTCAGCTGAAATGTCTCTTCACTTTCCTTCCCCTCATCTAATCCCGCAAAAAAATCAGCCTGGAGCAGTCATTTAGCATGAGAATTTACAGCCCAGACAGTTAAAGTTTGGCAGAATCATACACAACTGAAAAGGGGTTTTATATTGGAAGTGCTAAGCTACTTTAAATATAAGCAGTGCAGTCAGCTCTGCTTACAGTACAGTGACTCTCTCAGTGGGACCCCTCAGGGAGGACAGTTGTATAAATGTTATCTGCTCTTCCCATGAATGCCCCCCAGGATAATCTGCACATCTCGTATCCAGTCAGGGGAATCAATTCAAACCCAGAAACTGGAAATAAATAAACCAGCTTAATTTTCCACTTTTCTCTGCAGATCAGTTTTTATTCTCACTCACCATCATGGATAATGTCTGAGAATATATATTTTGTTCTACAGAGTCAGAGATGTGAAATGTAAGAAGTGAGCTGAAGTACTAACTGGGACATTTTGAAGTAAGATGTAAATTGTAGCTCTACAGAAAATGACTTCACCACACAAACTATTTCCCTTAACTGCTACCTTTGTATTCTGTGGATAATTCCAGCCCAGTGCACATGCACAGAAAGATACTAGCATGTGCACAGAAAATACTCATGACACTTATTTTACATCCTGTTTCATATTAGACTGGAAAGTTGCCAGCCTACACTCTTCAACATAAGCAAACTTATCCCTAGCCTTGATCAAGAAACATATGACATAATCTAAACTGTTTAGTAAAGTTTTTTGGAAAAGCAGACACAGAAAGGGGAACAACACACTTACAGCTGCAGGCTGGAGTGGAAATGTTTACATTAGCTGAACAGTCCTGAACAGCTTTTACCAAAAGCTTTAGTTTCAATACTAATGTGTCTTGCATAAGTGATATGGGTTAGGAAGTCTTTATCCAAAGCTGTACAGACCATGTGAAGATAAGATTGCAATTAAAATGATATTGGTTGCATGGATTAAATATATATTTTATTTTTAATGGTCAAAGCATATATTAAAAAAGAAGACTGTGCACACATGAACACACCCAAAGTGTTCAATTTATTCCAAGAACTTAGAAAACATCTGCAAGCTTGAAGTGCATTCTGGGTACTAATAACATTCCTCTCAGTTTCATGTTCAAAACTCTTCACACATATTAATAGGAAAGTATCACCATCCCAAATTTACAGATTTAAAAGGAAAATGAGTCAGAGGGGACATGCTCAAGGTTGCAGAGGGAGCCATTGTTGGGTGTGGGATTAGACTTTAGGAGTTTCTGGCTTCTGACCTCTGCTCACACAGTAAGAGCTCCCTCTTTATAAGGGAAGGGCTTGTTTACCTGTGTGCACACAAGTTTTGTGTGCTCAGTTTTAATAGTCACTTTCAAAAAGAGAGCTTCTCACTCTACTTTGAATCACAACATACTTGTCTAGTGTCTGGGGAGAAATCTTGGTTCCACTGAAGTCAGTGACAACCCATAGACTTCACTGGAGCCAGTATATCCATTTAAGATATTACATTGCAGTCTTGATCTTAATTTTTGGAGAAACTTGAACATCCAGCTAAATACTATAGGCCAAGTTTTTCAAAAGTGACTAGTGATATTGGGTGCCTCAATTATTGGAGGTCCAAATTAAGGCACCTTAAGGAAGTACCATTTTTAGAAGCTGGGTGCACAACAATTTTTGAAAAACCAGGCTCCTATAATGACTCTCAAGATGGGCCCTTAGAGGTTAGGGTGACCAGACAGCAAATGTGAAAAATCAGGACGGGGGGTGGAGGTGGGGAGGTATATAAGAAAAAGCCCTGAAAATCATGACTGTGCCTGCAAAATTGGAACATTTGGTCACACTTTAAAGGTTGAGGTACCCAAAATCGCCTGCTTAAATCAGTAAGAGCAGCCACCACAGGAAAGACATTATAAGGTCCTGAGATGCAGCAGATAGCCTTTTAAAGACAACTGAGCCATTCTGAAAAAAATATCTGTCATCCATTCCTTTTCACCACCCCAATTACATTTTAATGTAACAAATACAGTAATCCACTGGTTGATTTTATAAGAAGTGTCCTCTGAAATATACTAAGGAGAAGAAATACTGTGTTATGTCACCAACCACACATTAACCTTACAACAGGAGTACTTGAGTGGCTGAGTAAGGAAAACAAAGACAGATCTAAACACAAATTTGAACTCTTGGCAAGTCTGGATCTGTTATCCTTTCCAAGCCAGTGACAATTAGTATCTGTGCCTGTGCTGTTTCAGGGACTATGCGCTCAGTGTTTGAGCATGTCTGTCTAATATAGATAATATCAGCCACTGAAAAATGACATGAGATTAATATGTGAGTATAGATTTGATTAAATTAAGCAACATTATTTTTTTTTCCTTCAGTATCTTTTAGGGGATATCCATTATATAAAATTAATTTATTGTTACATGCCTATTTGATTTACTCAATATCAAGTACTGCACCAAGAGAAACAAGCTTTTCTTAATAAGCTCGAGTACAAACATCTTGATTTAAAGCATCATGGGCCACGCAAGGCTGTGGATGCCTTGATTTAAAAAAATAAATAAAATCCCAATGCCACAGAAGCTTTCTTGCACCTGAATGTTAATGTTCACATGCACTTTCCATTTCAAACAAGCCATCATGCATAATGACCCTGGTACCCACAATGAGGCCATGGTTACACTGGCACTTTATAGCGCTATAAAGCCCCACGAGCGCTATAACCTCCTCCCTGTCCACACTGGCAAGGCACGTAGAGTGCTATAACCGTGGAGTTATACTGCTCCTGGTAATCCACCTCCACAGGGGGAATAAGGGATGTAGTGCTCCCGCTGTAGCACTATGGCGAGAATGTGGACACCCACTGCGCTACAAGTGATCTCTTGAAATGCCTAGAGCCATTTAAGGCAACTGATGTCTCTTCCCTTTCTTTTGAACTCGGCTGGAGGAATGCGGAAGTACCTCTTTAGAGTTTCTCTCTTAACTCAGCAGATAAGCAACGCAAATGTTTAAGGAGGGAGCCTGTGTGAAAACAAAGCCCTCTGTGAACGGACACGCGCTGACAGGCTCTCTGACAGGCTCTCAGAAGGACGGAAAAACCACTGTCTCTCTCCCTCTGCATACACACAACACGTCCCCCCCACTCCCCTCGTTTGAAAAGCACGTTGCACCCAGCTGAATGCTGGGATACCTGCCCTAATGCGCTGCTCTTAATGCCGCCTAAAGTGCCACAAATGTGGCCATGCTATACGGCTGGCACGTCTCAGTGTGGACACGCAATAGCACTATACATATTGCTGTATAAGGGCACCGCTATAACCAATAGCGCTATAATCCTGTAAGTGTAGCCCATGCCCTGAGATTTAAAACAGAGCAACACAAAACTCATGTGTACTGGACACATTGGTGTATGGAGCTTAGTAGTGCAAAGTAAATGCAACAATACCAAGTCTCAGGTAAAGGCAGATAATTAAAGGCTTGAGAATCATTTAATTTTGTGATGCGATAGGCATTCTGGGCTAGATCTTTCATTCCAGCCAAACTACTCTTGCCAAAGGACTGAGTTGGAGGGTGAGAAAGTGGCTCAAAATCACCTTTATGCTCCCATGGTTCTGAAACCAGCGAAGGCCTAGTCAGTCTCCAGGACAAATAAGAGCAGCCTCAAGGTTACTCTAAATTACACCTGACAGCCCGCATCCTAAGGGAGCTATTCTGGCAACAGGATGCTTGCACCAGTAGCTGGGGGGCAAGGGTGGCACTCCAACACCTGAGGATTTCTCCACACCAGGGAGAACTAATGCTCAGAGAACTGGATTTACCAATTTTTTGGCTGCTTAATACTAATGGAGCAGCACACAGCAGCCAGGATAGGGGGCATCTCAGTTACCTGATGCAAGCAGGCCTAACTCTGCTAAAGTCATTACACAATGTAAAACTAACACAAGTTGGGAATCAGGGCCAAAGAGAGTTTTTGAAGGAGACCTAAGTGAAGCCTTGTCTACACTACCAAGTTTTGTTGTCAAAAACTGCTTTTTGGCGACAAAACAGCAAAAGCGTACACACCACAATGGGACTTTTGTCATGAAAAACGTCCAGTTTTGGCAACAAAAAACTTCCACCCCTACAAGACTTTTGTCTTTTTCCCTCCCTTTATGTCAAGAAAGAGCTAGTGTAGACACTACTGATTGTTTTGTCGACAAAACTGGCTTCCACCAGTATCCTACAGCACAGGTGCCAACTTTTATTGGCGCCAGTGAGTGCTCACACTCTCCTTGCATCATCCCCTTCTCGAAGTCCCCGCCCAAACTCTGTCCCTCCCTGACCCTATTGAACCCCTCCTCAAATCCTCACCACGGCCCGGCCTCCACTTCCTCCCCCCAGCGCACTGCATTCCTCCTCCTCCCTGCTTCCTCCCAGGCTTGCTGCATGAAACAGCTGTTTCACAGCGCAAGTGCTGGGATGGAGGAGAAACAGGAGGCAGCGGTGCACTCAGGGGAGGAGGCGAAGTCGGAGTGGAGGTGAGCTGCGACAGGGCAGGGAGCTGACGGTGGGGCACCAATTTTTCCCTGTGGGCGCTCCAGCCCCGGAGCACCCGTGGAGTCAGCGCCTAGGTACCACAATACTTGTCCTGATTGCTCAGTGTTTTGATCTCTGCTGCCCTAAAGGCATGCGTCCCTCCCCTTTCAAAGCTCCGGGAAGTATCTGACAGCTGAATATGCTGCTCCCTTTGGGGAGCAAAGAAAGAGCAAATCATTGGAATGCTCCTGTTCTGCCCTGCACTAGGAACACAGCAGCAGGTAGACTGCTGCTGCAGCGGGAGGGGGACAGACTGCTGTGCACCTTTGCCATTCCTCAGCATGGAGAGCTCACAGAGCTACTTGTGATGCCGCTCTTGGCATCTGAGGGTGCAGTGGGAGAATTCAGAGAGAATCCCAAGATGCGCAGCGATCAGCTCTTCCTTCCCACAACACAGCACTGTGGGATACATACCCCCAACGTGGACATGATCTGTTGACAGTGGGAGCAAGTGTGAACATCCTTTGGCGATTTTTGTTTTGTTGACTTTTGGGTGTCAGCGTAAGTTTTGCCAACAAAACTTAGTAATGTAGACAAGCCCTGAGTTAGGCACCAAACTGCCATTGACTGTCAGTGGGGTCTGGCATCCAACTCCCTTCGGCCCCTTTTCAAAAAGACAGTGGCTGGGATTTTCAAACAGATTAACAGGCTGCAGATGATCTGTATGATAAGCACAGGTTGGAAAAGTAACATGAACTATGCTAAATTACAGACTGAGCTCAAGTTCTCTCCAGTAAAGACAATTTACAAAAGTATTGTAAAATGGCTACATTTTATGTATTAGTGTGAAAGGTTCTTGAAACTGTGTTCATCGCACAAATTTGGAAATTTGCATCTAGATCATTTGGGAATTTCCACATGAATGGCAGAGACGTGTGTGTGTATGTGTTGTAATTGTGAGTGTGTCTGGACAATTTTATGAAGTACGAGTCTGTTCTAAAGCCTCTCAGTGAGAATGTTCCCACTTACTTCAGTATGACCAAGATTTCACCCTAAATCTCTTGGTTCTAAAAAATTAAATCACCTTGGCTTACATATTACAAATACATTAACATTTTATTCTTTTACACCCTAAAGGATTTTTGACTCAAAGAATAACATGTTATACAACAAGTTGATGCTTGTAAAATATAAAGAAGTTAGGTAATTATTGTGGCAGACTGTGACAATTCTATCATCATCAAATTATACTTCTCTTTCTAAATGCTGAAACTATCCATGTAAAAGTAGACAGATAATTCCAGTTAGTATAGTACCTAGGTACTGAAACTAATTAATTACTTAATAAAAACAATTAGCAAAATGGAGGAAATTTCAAGTAAAATAGGTTAGGAATAAAAAATAAATAAAAACAGGAGCTATAAACTTTTTAAAAAATTTCTTTGGACTTCAAACAAATGCAAAAGTTTGTTTGCTGTTGCTCTCTTATGGACTTGTTTCAAGTGCAAATGTTCTTGCTGATAGTATGAACAGGCTGCTATTCCTGACTTCAGGGTTTATTTGTTTTTTAACTGTGTCTCCTACATCTCACCTCTGAAGAATTCATCAGGAGACCCCCAACTTTTTAATACTCAGTTCCTGACAGTAGCTTTACATCCTATGTAGGGTTCTTTGTTTTTAAACAGCCCACTTTATTTTCTGTACATGTAGGATACAGTGCAGAACAGAAACCAACAGCACATTACAACAGAGGAAGTACCTGTTTGTTCTGGTGCAAACAGTCTGAATCTACATTTGAAAGACTGGAGCAGATAGTTTGAACCTTAGTGCCTCTTATCAAAAGAGCTGCATCTGTCTTTCCCAGATGGTGAACAGGAAATTACAGATTCACACTGAACTATATGTAAAACAACAGAACAAAGCTTTCCTATTGGCTTCTTGAGCCTCATGCTGTTGCTGAGCAAACGTTAATACAAATACTTGACGTTACCATTGGCTCAAACTATAGCTTCTTTGTTGGGAGACAGGCAGTTGCAGTAAAGCAGACAGGCAGTAAATGCAGTTTACTTTTAAGGTTCAATATACCACACAACATCAACATATGCAGCACAGTATCAGTCCCTTTCTGCCCTCTGCAGTAGAAAGAAAACATTAAGAATAGTGCAAAAGATATGAAAAAATGACTTTCATAAATATTTTATAGTCAAACTGACAAAGTGCAATTTGTTAAAGCCTGGATGTTACTAATGTACTCTATAGTAATGTACCCGCAGTTTATTAAAATATTTTTTGTACAAAACTATGCTCTATTACCGAGCACTGGCATTCTGCAGAAATAATCATTCCATTTTGATGGTTATTCCCGCTGAGCATCCCAAAATATGTTGGACCAGATCATCAATTTTCTGAGAGGAGGAATGATATTTGGCCCAGACGTGGGCTGGACGGGAAGCCCTTAGCGAGCATTACTACAAAGGAGTAATACAGAAGAACTGAATCTCCATTGTGACTGCACCTCCATTAGTGCTTAAAGATTTACCAGGTAGCCCCATACATCTTAGGGTGTCACAGGCTGAGAGAACTATACTCTTTTGTGGTAAACCTCACTCACCGCATTATAATGTATAATGATTTTCCACCAAACATTAGCTGTCACACAGGGTATTTTACATGAGGGCATGATTCCCTACACACAAAGCAACAGCACAAGGACATGAACTGAGACGTATATCTTGGTGTCTAAGTTAACAAGCTCTAGCATTCAATTTATCCTAGTTACCAAAAAAAATATATATTAAAAAAACCCCAGAACCTGCTAACAATATCTATTTAAATCATCCTATAATGCTACAAAACTAGATCTTTTGTGCTGAAAAAGAACTTCCCATAAAACTGTCACATTAATTTTGTAAAAAGTTGGAACTTTCCCTAAATCCAACTTTCACTTTGTACCTACTTGTTTCTTTGGTTTTTGCTTAACCACTTGTACTCAACAGCAAGTTCACCCAATATCTGTACAGCATGGATAGGGGATTTTCTCTGGAATGCATATTGCCTGGTTGTGCCAATAGCTTATGGGTCAAAGTAAACAGATTTCAGATGAATCATAAAAACTGCCCACAAATCTCCAGTCTAAAACAGCTGTGAAATATGTAAGTCTCTTTTTTTACTCAACTACATTTTGAGACGTCTGTAATCTAACACTGCTTCCAGAATGCAACTCATTTACAGTTACCTCATTTGGTTCAGAACTGTAAGAGTAATCTGGTTCAAGTAACTTTCCTCTAATCAGCATGATAAAAAAACCTTTTGATATAAAAGAGCCTGATTCCTTTCTCATTTATATTTTGCAAGTTGCTATTAACTAAACTGTACTATTAATTACATTGGAAGTTATCCTGGCATTTGATGGAGTTAGAGACCAGTTTAAAATGAGCATAAATGAGATGAGAGTCAGGCCCCCAAGCATTTTTTCATTATAATTTGCAAAGCAGCATGGCAATTAACTCCTTAAGTATAATAATACCAGACAACTCCCTGGATCCAAGACTAAAGTGTGACCCTTAATTGTAAAGAGTTTTACAATTGTATTTTTCCCAGACTACATGCAATGACAATAATTCACTTATTCATTCAGTTTTATTTTATTTTTGTTTCTTTTTATGCTCAAAAAGAGTTAAGAAAAAAATAAAAGAACAACAAAAAAGCAAATACTCCTGGAGCAGTGTAAATGAAAAGGTTGGAACCAGAAAGGGATATCTTATCCCTTATCCACAGGTGGATCAAACCAGTCTTCAGTTTAATAATCATACTTTTCATAACTTTTTAAGCAAAAACCTCTATTTATGTCAATGGAGTTTACTTCTAAAAATTGGATGGTGTGCTTTAGCCGATATCATGGGCTATCTATTGCCACTTACTTACGTTAAGAAGTGCATTATTCCCCAAGTAGCCCCATGTTAATCAAGGGGGCTAACACACAGAGAAAATTACTATTCAATATTACTACCTGAAGAAGAGCTCTGTGTAGCTCAAAAGCTTGTCTCTCTCACCAACAGAAGTTGGTCCAGTAAAAAACAACACCGCACCCACTTTGTCTACTCAATATGAGAAAGAGTAGAAGAATCTGAAGCACAGAAAATAGAAACAAACAAATTAAGTAGAGTTCAAGGATATTGCTTTAATATGTTAAAGAACAGGCTTCTATAAGAGTAATTTTGAGTAAGTATTCACACCAATATCCTTGTCAATAAATTAGATGTTCTATTGTGCAACAAGGGAAAAAGCAAGTTTCCTTGTTTGTCTCTACCATAGCTGCTGTTTAGGTATGGATCAACTACAAGAGGAAAAAAAAACCCAACAACTTAACAATGCTCTGCTTTTCCTGAGTGAGTCAGATCCCAAATCCTCAGCTATGGTATTACAACTCAGTCCTCTGTATTTCAGTCTTCTCATTATATCACCTACAAAACCTTTCACTAATGCATTTTACATTGAGGGTTTTCTTCTTTGAAACAAAATACCAAGAAGGCATCAGCCCAATATGGGTATTAGAGACTCACTGTACAAAGAAAGTAAAAAATTCTGTATTAACACGTATGCACTTTAGGTCTCTACTGGGAAACTTTCCAGTGAGCAGCAATTATGGCAAAATATTACCTAAGGAAAAACACAAATACAGAACAGTATTTTTGAAAGATTGCTGTTGGCATTTTCAATAATCTCTTTTGTACTGCCTTGATCTCATTTTCAGAGTAATGAACATATCTATCCACCTACCTCAGGGTTTTGTACGTCTGCCCATCAGTGCAGTATCCAAATCCCTTTCTCATAACATAGACTGACAATAAAAATGTCCTTAGTACATTGTATGGAATCCCTGACTCTTCTTAATGGTTTAAGCTGTGCTTGGGATAGGTTGGGCATTTGGGTTGTTTTTGTTTTTTTAATTTTAGGACTGGGATAGGGAGAGGAGAGGAATGCACTTTATGCTCTGACTGCCATTTTGATTATGGTGAAGCAGTAAGGTCTTAGGCCTTGGTTACACTGGCACTTTATAGCGCTATAAAGTCACCAGGAGAGTTATAACCTACTACCCGTCCACACTAGCAAGGCACATAGAGTGCTATAAGTCTGAGTTTCTAGCGCTACTGGTAATCCACCTCTGCATGGGGAATAAGGGCTGAAGCGCTCCCGCGCGCGAATGTGGACACCCACTGCCGCTACAAGTGATCTCTTGAGATGCCTGGAGCCATTTAAGGCAATTGACGTCTCTTCCCTTTGTTTTGAACTCGGCTGGAGGAATGCGGAAGTACGTTTTCAGAGTTTCTCTCTTAACTCAGCAGATAAGCAATGCAAATGTTTACGGAGGGAGCCTGTGTGAAATACAAAGCCTGCTAGTCTTCTGTGTCAAAGGGCACTTACGGACAGGCTCTCAGAAGGACAAACTGTCTCCCTCCACATACACACAACACGTTCCCCCTCACTCCTCTCGTTTGAAAAGCACGTTGCACCCAGCTGAATGCTGGGATAGCTGCCCATAATGCACCACTCTCCGTGCCGCTGCAAGTGCCACAAATGTGGCTACGCTATACCGCTGGTGGGTCTGAGAGTGGACACACTGTATCGCTATCCCTATAGCTGTATACGAGGACAGGTATAACCAAAACTGCTAGAAACCTGTAAGTGTAACCACGCCCTTACACTGTTTCTTACAGGTGGGTCTTGTGAACTTATTGCACTAATTCACCAGCCACTTCTGAGTACAGTTCAGGTACTGACTGATCTATAAAGCCTTGCATGGCTTGAGTCATGGCTATGTCATTCCACAGATGCTGCACTGGCTGATCTCTTTTCTTAAATATGTGCTGAGAGTATAGCTTAGGGAAAGGGAATCCCCTTTCCTTTTGCTTCTACTTAGATAAGAAGCAAACCTTGTATATACATTTTCTCTTGGGTCCTAAAACATGTTAAAAAGGGAAGGGAATGTTATTAAATTAATTAAATTAGAATTTTAATGAATGATACTACTATTGTTGGCATCTACTGTTTTTTCCCCACCAAAGTCATTAATTAGAAATACCTATGAAACAAAGAGCTATTATTTAAGGTTACTTTTGTGACATTTCTTAATTTTGTATTCTTTACATGGTCTCCTGTTCAAGAAAATTGTTCCCCGCTGCTGTCTTTTATGACAGACACATTTGTCTCTTGATTACAGCACTGCTGTCTGCCTGCTCTTCACATGGAGCATTTCAATATAAGCATAGACTGGAAAAGGACATTTTTCCATATGCAAGCTGTTCAGCATAAAATCAAGCTCACCTTTACTGTCTGCAACCAGAAAGGAATTTAAATAAAAAAAAAATAAAAAAAAAGAAGAAGATGATGAATTATCAGGCCATAGGGCTCTCCTTGCTTTTTTCTCCAGCACTGAACTTAGCACCTTCACTTTTGTTATTTGAATGTTTTGTCTCACTTGCTGAGATCTCTGCTGGCTTTAGTATTATAAATTCTAGAAAAGTGTGCTGAAAACTATTGCTTTGCAAACCTTATGTTGAACATGGTGACTCTGTCTATACTCTCCTAACTCTTACAACTCCCTGTGAAAGCCAGTCTGATAGAGCTGTGTTCCTTTTTTAGAGGTGTCATGACTGTGCTCGGGTTTTAAATGTCTGGTTTTGTTGTACAGACAGGACATATAGGGGGCTGTGTCTGAGCCCTTGAAATCAGGTTCCCAAAAGTGTAGCCAGCTGTAGTGATAAACACAGCCTATGCCGATATGCTTCCTGTAACTGAAGAGAGAGGACAAAACTGACCTACTGTAGGAAATGGTGATATGCTGTGGTGGTAGAGCGCAAGCACAAGTAAATTCTATGAGTCCTTTCAGGGAGACATAAGTACAGAAAAAATATATGTATTTATACACACTGCTCTGGCTCATAGCACATGGCCACTACAGATGTCAGAATCAAAGACTTTGACTAGCCCTTCCCTATAAGTCAAGTTGACTCAATGGTTCAAACACTATGGGAAAATTAGGTTCAACTACTTGCTTAACAACAGTTCTTCTGAATGATCTTGAGTAAGTTACACAGTATCTATGTGCCTCAATTCCCAGCTGTAAAATGGGGACAATAGCATAACCGAACCTCACAAGGGAGTTGTGAGGATAAATACATTAAAGATTGTGATGTGCTTCAATATCTACTGAAAAACATTATATAATTATTACTATAAGTCCACCTCATCTCACCAAGTGAGGGCCATTCCTAAAGGGTTGGTTTTCTTTCAGAGACTAGGCTGGACTTTTGGAGTGCATTTATGCAATCCTATTTCAGCCCAGTTCAAGCCTGTGTGGCGGCAGCAGGTTTTCTTCTGCTAATTATGGATCACAAGTTAGCAGAGACTATTCTTTTGGTTTTTTGCTCACGAGAATGGGAACTGAATATAAACTATAAGTGAAACCAAAAGTGCATGTCTACACTGCATTATAATTCCAGGTTGTGGGACCTGGGCTTGTGGAATCAGTATTCCCAAGCCTGTGCTTGATCGTCCACACTCCACTGTGAACCTGGGGGCGGGGAGGGGGTGCCTCATAGCCATACTAATGCATCCATACTACACTATACAGACCTTCTGACTTGGATCTGTGGCTTGAGCTGTGCCTATCCTGCTAAATGACAGGGTCTGGACCTGAGTTTCAGAGGGACTCAGGCACTGACTCACCCTCCTAGCAGTGCCCTAGGACCCTTTCCTGAATGCTTCCTGACCTTAGTCAGACTGATCTGTGTGTGGATTGGAGTGGGGCTTGGGCTCAAACCTGAGTCAGAGCCCAGGCTTAATGTGCAGTGAAGACATAACCTAAGAAGCCCCCGATGTATTCAGGCCTGGCCTCCTGCAACATATTCCATGCAGGTGGACCCCTGAACCACTAAAATCCCCAGTGAAGTCAATGGGTCTCTGCATGGGTAAGGAGGGTGCCTCCTTCCTTTTAGCATTATTTACATCTAAACGGTATCATAGTATTTTCTCATTACCACCTTTGGGTAAAAAAACAAAACAAAACATTTGTGAAAAGCGAGTCTTTCAAAAAAAATTTCCAATGTGGCAAAACTGAATGTTAGAAGCTTTGCCTTTCACCCTTAGTGCCAAGACCAAAACTATATAATAGCTTGTCCTTGCATGCTTAATGGAGTCCCTGGGAGGCAGTGCTGCCCAACAGATGGGAGCACTGGACTGGGACTCAGGAACCCTTACTTCTGTTCCTGGCTCAACTACTGGCATGCTGAGTAACCTTGGACAAGTAACTTCATCTCTCTGTGCCTCAGTCTTCCCATCTGTAAAATGTAAATACCAACCTCTTTGTAAAACGTTTTGAGATCTAGCAGATGAAAAGTGCTTTTATAACAGTTGGGTATTATTTTTATTATACGTCCACTTCAATGTGATGTTCTGACAACCCCTGCAAGGCCTGTGCCCTGCCAACCATTTTAAATATCCCCCAATCATAGAATGTCCCAAACAGTCCTGTTTATAATGAAACACATATATTTATATAGCAAATAGAACCTTCAAACTTATTCCTCGGACAGAGTTGAAATGTGTTTTACAACTTCTAGTTGATTGCAACTTCTAGTTGATTGTAAGATTGTAAGAAGTTGTAACTTTTACAACTTCTTGTTAGTTGTAAGATTGCAGCCTCATTTTAAGTTGTCAATGAACTACTTAGAAATCATGGATGCTGCAGTCATTGGAACAAAACTCTACCTCAGGCAGACTATCGGTTAGGAAGGTAACCTCTCACCAAGGAGTCAAGGCAAAATAAGCCCTGAAGGTAAAGCAGTTACACAAGCCCCCCAGAATTATTATTATTTTATTATGTTAAAGATTCGTTTAGGTTGAAGTCTGAGCCTACTAGCTTTTTTCATAAGGTGTGACTGTTCTGTTAATGAAATTTTTGAACTTGAATAGGGCTTATCATTCAAAATTTCAATAGCTTTGGAACTCCTTCTAAGGAAATATTTCTCAACACTCATATTTTCTATATACTTTGTAAAAGATTTTATATGTACCACACATTCATACTCAGCACTAGTCTGTGGTTCAGTTATACCTTTTTGTTGCCTTGTGGATACATTTATGATCAATGCAAAGAACTGTCTACACCCCACCCCAACCCACTCTGTTACTATGAATGTTCTACCACATCCCAGCTGAGTGTTTTCTGGAACATGGACTAACTTTTGTATATTATAGCGCTCCAAGCAGATCAGTGCTAAGTAAACCAATAATTAAAGATAATAGCCCAGAACATTAGTGGGGTTTGGACTTTGTCTTTTATTTTATCACCAGTTCAGGTTCACAGCTGACAGGACTTCAGTCTTGAAGAAACAAAGTACTCAGCTATCAGAAGCACCACTTATTTTATCTGAAATTCAGTTTTGATTTCTTGTTATGTCAAGACACAGAAGGTGCACTTGACCCACTACTGAGGCAGTTCCTAGAACTTTGTTGAGGACTCTTTTGTTCACAGACAACAGCAAAACTGACCTTGCATGCTGTACACTATGGAGTATATCCTGTGCCAGGCCCAAGCATAGGGACTCAGATCAGAGGAAATCTATGGAGGTTAAGAGGAGGAATCTTTCCCCTACACTGGTGCTTCTCAACCTTTTTGATACCAGGGACAGGCTTGCTGCCTTCCTAAACTATATCAGGAAAATCTCAGGGACCACCAAGGAGGCTGCGATGGACCGGTGCTGGTCCAAGGACTGGTCATTGTGAAACACTTTTCTAGACAGCAAAATAGGACAGCCACTCTGTTCCAGCCCCCGCATACTCAGAGCTCTAACAGCCTCTGTACTGCTTGTGTCCTTCCCTGTCTGTGAGGGAAGAGTAGCCATTGGGTTTGCAGAGTCATAGATCCATGAAAACTGCCCCTAAAATTTCTGCTGTGGAATGGGCCCTCATTGACTATGGGCAAGAGGGCAGTGTTCTCCCTTAAAAGAAGAATTTTAGTTGGCAATTTTGTATAGAGCTTACTTTTATTATTATTTATTACTTGTACTGTGGTAGCATCTAGGAGCCCCATTCATATACTGTTGTACAAACACAGAACAGAAAGATGATGTTTGCTACCATGAAGCTTACATATTAGCAAAAAAACCCAAAACAAAACAACCCTTTTCTCTTGAGGTCTTGCATTGTTCACTACCTCATATGGTCTAAAATAAATTGCTCGATATACTCCACACATCAATCTTTACATGCTTGGCTAAATCTCACCTAGACATGGCAATTCAATAGCTTGAAGTGAGGAGAAACTGCAGGAAGGGAGGAAAACCCACGACAGAGTACAAACTCAGCAGCAGAAACAAGGAGTGAGCGTGTCATCTACACTGAGGAAGAAATATACTATAATAACAAGAGAAGAGCCAGATAGCTTCCCAGAGTAGGAGGGAACAGGTGAGAAGTAAGGAATGTTGTGTGTGTAATTTGCTGTGATAGCAGAAATGGCAGTTATGATGGAAGGTGAAAAACGCAGAAATATTTTCATGTACTCCTGCTGAACTGGAAACAGACATTTCTTATTCCCAGCTCTTCTAGGATAATGTAGTCTAATAAACAAATAATGCCAATTTGCATTTATACAGCAACTCTCCTCTGAGGATCTCAAAGCAATTTACAATTAAATACAAATATACATTTCTTAAACTTCAATAATGCTAGCCTGATTCAATGTGAAAAATGTAAGGGTAATACAGCTATTTCTCATGGCTCAGATACAGAAAGATTACTGCATTATCAGCCTTATATCTGAAACAGACTGGTATGGTAGATGCTTCACATACCTGGCACATGTTAACTTTTCACTGAGTTCGGAAGAAGGTGAAAATAGCTAGATATCAATAAAGTAGTTGGTTAGCTCAAATTCTTCATGGCCTGAGACCTGTGATTCTGAGGCACCAACTCTCTCTTCATGTTATATCATCGCACCAAGATCACATGAATCACCCAGACTGAAGTTGAAGTCAAAGAGATTACTGTCATAAGTGCTCAGCAACGTAAGAGTTGTACGCTTGGGCCCATACTCTCTCCTTCTAAAACCGACAACAACCCAAGTGTAGTTATCATTTTAACCAAGGAAATGGGTGCACGTATAGTGTTGCAAGTTGTTTCCACATGTCTCCATTCTTTCAGGTATTCCATGCACACATTCATTCTCCCTGACCCCATGAACATGTCAATAAGACTTTTTATGTGGGCTACATGTAAAAGGGGCACTTGAGGAAATGAAAGGGATCAAACCCTATTTAAATAAAAAGATTATTCACTTGATTTTTTTAAAAACAATTTCAGGATATGGTGTCTGTGTGTTAGTAAAAGGAATACTAGTGGGTATATTGCCAAATTTTAGCATGTTGTGAATTAGAACGGATCCAAAAGCCGAACTGATAACATTAGTGACAATAGTTCCTGATGGAAAGGTATAACTTTTTTTTTTTCACCAGCTAGGAATCAGGTGAAAATATTTGTATTATTTTTCTAGCCTCCCCTCCTGCATGTACATTGTAGTAGAGGCTTGGACCTGTTTTGTTTTTGTTTTTAATCTTATCACGAGCCCTACATTCCCTGGAGGCTTGGAAATTTGTGTTGATTTGCATTTTCTGACCTACTAGCAAGCCATGCTGGCTTGTGTAATTACTGGGTAGTTTTGAGCAGGGGGGTGAGTGCTGACACCTGTGCCTGCATGGAGTTTCATTGACTTTCATTGACCCTTTGCAGGCCAAGGCCCACAGTTTTGCAGCTACTTGCGGGAATGGGGCCTTGTTTTTGTGTTTTACCATAAGAAATTATTAGAGAAGTTTATTAGCAGGGAAGAGCATTATAAATGGGGTTCATTTATTTATTTGTGTACAAGGGAGAGAGATGGTGAGAAAATAACTGCTTCACTCTCAGATACCTTGTCTTGTGAACTCTTGTGAACTTGAAGTCACTTGAAGACTCTTGTGTCTTGTGAACTCTTGTGAACTCTTTTTGATTAACTAATTAGGTTTTTGGTTATTTCCTTTTTCAGTCAAAATGCCAAAACAGAACTTCCTATATAAATGACTCATTAGTTTCCAGTCCTAAGTCATGTGGCAGTTTGTGGCTTTATAATTGTACCTGTCGCAGTTTCCAAACTGAGAGCTGCTTGGAGCCAGTAAAATCCTGTGATGTAACCCCTCTAAATATAAATGCTGAGTAAGCACATCTGACTTTATTCCTTGGAATAACCACTAGTGTATTTGGGATGAAACTGGTGAGGTATGGGTGCAGACAACCAGAATAAATTCTCTCTCCTGCTTCATCTCTGTTCTCATCCTCTCCTCCATCTGTGGTTTTGCGCCTCTCCTTGCAGTCCCTCTGTTTAGATTGCATTGTTCTAAAGAGTCTTCCTATTGATTTCCCTGTTTCTGATGCTATACACTTTGTTAATTGGAACTATACAATTTTGGAGACGCATGCCAAAAATATGTCAATGGATTTAACTGGAGTTAGGTGCCTATACCCTTTTGAAAATTCTACTAGGCAACTATTTGCCTAAATGCCTTTGAAATTCTGGCCTTAAAATAGTTGCTAAAGATCACACAGAAAGTCTATGGCAGAGGGGGAAACTGAACCTAATTGTCTCAAATCACCAGCTAGTACTCTGACAACTAGACCATATTTTCTCTCTAGGACATAAGTGTTCTGTGGACAAGGACAGACACATAAAATATATATTAGAAATTGAAACAAACAAATATCATTGGAAACATTTGCAAGACTAGACTTAGCATTTCTCTACCAAGGACCTACAAAAGCAAAGAGATAGGCTAGATGGTCTGACAGAAATATGGAGGCAGCTGACCCTGCATCGGAGGGATATATCTGCACAGTGAGGACTAACTGGGAGGAGCTGGTAGTGAATTTGAAGATGGAAGGCAATTTGGGTGGAAGTGATCTTAAAAAGATAGATTTCATGATTCTAAAGAAAGGAAGGTGTGAGAGCAGCAGAATGAGGACAATGGACTGCAAAAAAGCAGACTGTAACAAACAGAAAATGGGTAGGTAAAGTCCCATAGGAAGAAAACGAAGGTAAAAAGGAGTTCAGGAGAGCTGGAAGTTTCTCACAGAGACAATATTAAAGGTGCAACAGCAAACTATCCCGATGTACGTAAAGACGGGAAGAATAGTTAGAGGCTGATATGGCTACATCAGGAGCTCTTTAATGACCTGAAAATTAAAATGGAATCCTACAAATTGTGGAAACGGACAAATTGCTAAGGAGGAGTACAAAAGGCATGTACAGACAAAATCAGAAAGGTCAAGGTGCAAAAATAAGTTACACCATGCAAGGGACATAAAAAGCAATAAGAAGAGGTTCTATAAATAGATTAGGAGCAAGAGACGACAAGGTAAAGCATAGGTCCTCTATTTAGCAGAGAAGGAGAGCTAACAGCTGATGACATCAATAAAGGGTGAGGTGTATTGCTTCAATCTTCACTAAAAGGGTCAATGGTGACGAATACTCAACACAATTAATATTAACAACACAAGGGAAGAAACACAAGACAACATAGGGAAAGAACACGTTAAAAATATTTAGATTAGTTAGATATATTCAAATTGGACAGGGCTGATGAAATTCAACTGAGGGCACTTCAGCTGAAGCAAACTTAGGACTGCTAGTGATTATCTTTGAAAACTCATGGAGAATGGGTGAGGTTCTATAGGATTGCAGAAGGGCAAACAAAGGCGACACAGGAAACTATAAAACCAGTCAGACTAACTTCAATACCTGGAAAGTATTAAACCATGAATTTGTAACCACCTAGAAACCACATATTTTCCTTCTTTGATTGGGTTACTGGCCTAGTGGAATAGAAGGAAGCAGCAGACACTATACATCTTGGTTTTAGTAAGGCTTTTGACACAGTCCTACATGACATTCTCATAAGCAAACTACAGAAATATGGTCTAGATGAAATTACTATATGGTGGGTACACAACTGATTTAAAAATCGTACTCAAAGTGCAGTTATTAATGGTTCATTATCAAATTGTGGGGAGTATCTAACAGAGTACCACAGGGGTCCTAGGTGTGGTACTATTCAATATTTTCATTAATGACTTGGATAATGTCATGGAGAATATGCATATACAATTTTCAAATGACATCAAGCTGGGATGGGTTGCTAGCACTTTGGAGGACAGGATAAGAATTCAAAATGACCTTGACAAATTAGAGAATTGGTCTGAAGTCAATAAATGACAGTCAGTAAAGACAAGTGCAAAGTATTACATGTAAGGAGGGAAAAATCAAATGCACAAATACAAAAGGAGGATGTGACTGTCTACTCTACAGCAGGGGAAGGCAACCTATGGCATGTGTGCCAAAGGTGGCATGCAAGCTGATTTTCAGTGGCATTCACATTGCTTTGGTCCTAGATACCAGTCTGGGGGGCTCTGCAGTTTAATTTAATTTTAAATGAAGCTTCTTAAATATTTTTTAAACCTTATTTACTTTACAAACAACAATAGTTTAGTTATATATTAAAGACATAGAAAAAGACCTTCTAAAAACATTAAAATGTATCACTGGCCCATGAAACCTTACATTAGAGTGAATAAATGAAGACTCGGCACACCACTTCTGAAAGGTTGCTGACCCCTAGTCTAGGAAGATCCAGGGATTATAATGGATCACAAACTGTACATGTTACAGTTGTTAAAAAGGTAATATTCTGGGATGTATTAACAGGAGGATTGTATGTAAGACACAAAAGGCAACTGCCCCAGACTACTTGGCACTGCTAAGTCTGCGGCTGGAAAACTGTGTGCAGTTTTGGGTACCACACTTTAAGAACGATATGGACAAAGTGAAGGAGAGCATCAAAAATGATAAAAGGTTTAATCTGACCTACCGGGAAAGGTTAAAAAAAATGGGCATGCTTAGCCTTGAGAAAAGAAAACAGAGTGGGGACCTGATAACAGTCTTCAAATATGTTATAAAGAGGATGGTAAGCAATTGTTTCTCCATGTCCACTGAAGGTGGGACAAGTAATAGGCTTAATCTGCAGCAAGGGAGATTTAGGATAGACATCAGGAAAAACTTTCTAACCATACGGAAAGGTAAGCACTGAAATAAGCTTTGAAAATGGTCATGGAATTTCTGTTTTTAGCGATTTTTAAGAAGACGTTACACAAAACACTCCTCAGGGATGATCGAGGTACACTTGGTCTTGTCTCAGCACAGAGGGGAGGACTGGATAACATCTTGAGGTTCCTTCCAACCCCACATTTATATGATTCTATGACACTTCTACACTCAAATTTTCAGAGGCATGATCAGGCCTCTGGTTACTACAGGCCCAAATTATGCACACATATAAATGGGATCATTAGAGCCTGACTTTTTTTCAAATGCAAAATAAGGAAGCCTGAGAAAAATACTTATTATTTTTTGGGGGGGGAAGGGGAGGGAAGCAATTGCCAAGGTACCTACTCTGATTTACTGCTAGATGATGAACCTCCCTCTTCTCTTCACACCCCTTCCAGCCTCTAAGCCAAGATGATATGCCTGAACCCCTTTCTGCTAGGTTGCCAGATGTAACCCTTCAATTTGACATATGCCAGTAAACAAACCTTCCCTCTGCCTTCAACTAGCATACCAACCTCCTTCCCATTTGACCAATCTCCCTGCACGTTCATCCATAAGATCCCCCTCACATTGCCCTCACCAACTGTTAAAACCTCCCTCTACTGCCTGACAAGTATCAGATCTTCTGATGTGCCACATTTCCCCTGTTTAAAAATAGAGAGGATATCATATTTACTTATACTATATTGAATACTGGCACACCACTAAGCATGCAACCATTGTCTTCTCTTTTCTTATCAATGGGAAGAGTTCAATATTTCACACTGTCCATCTGATCCATGAGATCATATACAAAAAAAAAATCCTTTTGCCACCTTCTTCTGCATACCGTAGGTTACCATATCAAAGATCAATGTCTGTTTACTATATGTGAGATAGTGTGTCATTTAAAATATACATATTTATGTGCGTGTGTAGATTGTAGTACAAGGAAGGGGTCACTCTCCTATTATCTCACATGAATTACTACACCCATATACCAATGTTTGAGCATTAAACCTATGGTCCTTCCATGTAATCACTCGACTGCTCATTAATCAACATTAATCAAGCCAATGGCACTCTTGTTAAGAATAATGGAGCTCTTTGGTCATTGCAGTAACCCAGTTCCCTTTAGGGTAGAGGGTCCTGAAGGAACGATCACTTAGAAGAGAGCTAAGATACAGATTCTGTTACTTTTATTATTTTAACCAATCTTCCAGCTCTCATGGGAAATTAGCTTATTTGAACAGAGCACTGGAGCCATATTGTATTTCTGTCACTGATGCTGGAGTTATTATGTAATGACCCTGGCTTTGGAAATGTCATTATTTTCTCCTCTTCTACATTCTGGTTCAAAGTAAACAAATTAAATTACATATTTCATCCCAGCCCCCTTCCTTCTTTCTGGCTTTGAGAGGCTTCTTTATATAAAGTAATAACAACAAACTTTAAAATAATTTATGAGTCTAATATTTAACAAGTGCAGTATTTATGAAAACTCTTCCACAACACTAACATTGGCTAAGCCAGAATACCCCTCAGAGTCACTTTAGGCTTAGCATGTTGGCAGAGAAATCCTTCAGACCCACTTCGACTCAGTGAGCTTCGAGGGTATTTGCAAAACTACATATATTGTACCACAGAAAAATAGAAAGGGCTTCTTAAGAAACCTGGGGGTAATAATTCTGTTATTATGACCTATGTAAAAGGCTAAAACCCCCTTACTTTTCTTAATGAAGATTTGCTCATTGTAATTGCATCTATATGTGCAGCCTCTATTGGTGAACGGCGCAATGAGAACCTTGTCTGATTCATTTAATTACTTCTCTGCTTGTATTTTGGCAGTGGGTTTGGGGAAATCGGTTAGTTTGGTATAATAAAAGTATCCCATCCCAATACAGTGTCCATGAGTTTCAAATTACTTTTCTGGAAGCATCTATGTAGGTAAAAATAACTTCACTAAATGTTCATAGAAAAAAATAAAACAAAAAAATCTAAAGTTCCAAGCAAATTAATTTTTAAATTCTGATGAATACTTGCAGAACATCCTCCCGGCATTTGCCCAGGTCTAGTAACATGCTGAAAAAGATCTTTAGATTAAATCTGGAACAAACGTGCGAGTAACTCAGCTTCATTTACTTATTCGACCTTGGGTTTCTTCTTGTTTTTGAGGGAATTGTGACTGCTTATCTAAAAACAGGTAGAATGTAGAAACAGAACAATGTTTCATAGCACGAGTTGCCACCACTCCATAGTCAGACCACAATGAGCAGTAGAACTACCCAATTCTGATACATAGCGGGCCTCCTCTGTCCACTGTGATGGGTGGAGCATTTGGCCATAAAGGAACAATTCTGTGCAATGCAGAACCATATTTATTATATTCCTAAACCACTTGTTATCATTTTATCTAAGTGCCAATACACATAACAAAAAAATTGAGTCCAATGCTAACATCCAGTTAAATTTCTCACTGTAATCTACTTGTTTTTTTTAAAAAAATCACTTTGAGAGGTGCTCAGTTATTACAAATGGCTACATTTCCAACCAACCTATGCATTTTGCTGCATTGCAACTGAGTGGAACGCAGTGTATGGTTAATATCTTTCTCTTATACAGAAGATGGATGTGCTCTTATATTTTCTTTCCTCCTTTGATCTAACCTCAGAACTGTACATGAAGAGTCTATTTTTAGTAACCCTGAATGAGATTATCACTTTTATGTTAAGAAATGGCATTCGTACTTGAGACACTGTACCAAGAGTTGTGATGGGTTACAGCAGAACAGAGAAACTAACACATTCCTTGTATTATTCTAAGGAGCAGCAGTGTATTTATGCCTTCTTATGCAATAAGCATGCAATTATGGCATGTGCTAAGTAAGCACCTGAGGCGGGCCTGGTATTTCATAATAACCTCACTTCCTGAAATAGCTTACTAAAAAATATGGTTTGGCTTTGAAAAAATAATGTTTCAGCCTTCTGTCATCACCTTTGGGAGACAGACATTTTGAGTCTTATGAATAAGTGTTGTTTTAATTAAGATCATTTTGCTGAGGTTAAATACAGTTCTGAGACAAGCTACAGTAGCTCAGTGTCCACGGCAGTGCTCAAACTGAGAATAGTCCAGAGTTTAGAATGCAGCATATTACAGACCCACAAATACAGACACTTTAGAAAATATATTTGATACCCTGGTTATGATAATCTCACTCTCTGAGAACGAATAGTTTTAGTAATCTGTGGAAGGAAAATATTTTAAAGGTGAAGGAGGTGAACAGACCCCCTCTTCTCCTGTCCCATAGACATCTATCACCACCACACCTTTCACAGTGGAACTGCAAAGGTTCTGCTGATGAGGGAATTCCACAGCCATGTAAGTGAGTAACAGATTTACCCATAAGGTTATGAGACTGTCTATATTTAAAGAAAATATAGTAAAAATACACAACATCGAATCACCAACTGATGTTTTCTTGAGGAAAAACTTACAGATCACCATAGATCAGGCCATAGATCTGTGCCATGCTCTGATGATAGATCCCTCGCAGGATAATTAATAGCAGAATCACAACGAAAGCTGGAAGTCCCCAACTCAAAAGGGAGAAAAGCAGATAGCGCCGCTGTGTGTGTTCATCATTCATCACCAGAACATACCAGAAATTAATAGCCTAGAGAATAACACAGATCATTAAATGAGCAGGGTTTAGGGAATTATTAACCTTTCCATCAAGTAAAACATTCAGAAAGGCAGACTAAGCACTTTTGAATCCATATTTTTGTTTTTCCCAACATCAATATTTGTTCCCCTTTTCTCCCCTCAAATAACCAGAAGAGGTTGGTTGCCCAGGAAGTAGGGTTACTTTTGTGGTTCGGTTAAGTTTGAGATTACCCTGCCAAAAGGAGACACAGCCAAGTTAGCCCAACATAAAGCCAGTTTCTGCACTGAAACAAACAAACAAACAAACAAAAAACCGGTTTTCCTGAGCTGCTACAGATTCACCTGGAACATTGACACTTAATTTTGCAAAATCTGATCTCTCCTGAATGTCCGATAAACTAACGCTGAGCTGTCTGTCTCCATCTTTTTACAGGATATGCAGCAAGCTACGTCTACAATTCTGCTTACGAACTTGAAAAGGAAGTGTCATTCAAATTGTGTTTTAATGTAATGTACGTAGTGACAGTGAAGAAATTCAGATCACAGATACTGCACAGAAGACCGAAAGAGTGCCATGGAGCAAAACGGAGACACGTGGTCTATGTGTAGACTCTTGTGGACTCTAGAAGAATCCTGATTTCTGCAAAGGTACACATACACAGGTCGTCTCATTGTACGAGTTTAAGTACTTTGCTGAAACAAGACCTTAGTTATTTAAGAATGCATCTGCATTCAGTTTTAAATTGTATAGCCAAATAGAACAGACAAAATCGGTAAGTCCATTTAAATACAGCAATTAACAAAATTCAATTAACAGTTTTAACATAAACAACAAGAACGAATTTCACAGACAAGTTTACGTGTGTGTGTTTGTGTTACTTTCTAATAAATCCTTATACTATCCACTTCTGTATTGTGCATTTGGTGACCTATTTCTTTGCTTCATCTCAAATAGATTACACTAACTAGATTTGGGCAAATAATTGATGCAATCATTTTAGCCATCTTTTTGGTTTACAGATTGTCTGTTAAGAGATTGCAAAATTACCAAATGGATTTGTTGTTCAAAAATATTTGTGAATTTCTTCAGCCAAATTCTCGTCTTTCAGTTCATGTAAGTGGCACACTGAATTCTACTCTCAAGTATTCAATTTGTGCTGAGTGGGTTAGTTATGTAAGTATTGTTGGTTAGTTATTTGGTAGTGTTCCCTGTCTTACATGCCTAATTGACGAAGAACAAATCTTGATTACATAATTCAAAATTCTCACTTTGATTATTAGTAATATGTTATACGATCAGTGAACAAAACAAAAAGTATATGATTTATATAATTGAAGGACACAAGAAAAATTGCTACTTGCATATTCAGGTGAATGTTCCCCAAAAGGAAATGCTAAATGGCTGAAAATGGATTTGAATATTTGTGCAAAGATTTTTCTATTATGTGCTGAGCTTTATAATAACTCTTTCTCTCTTACTATACTGCATTCGGTAGCTATATCAGATCCTTCTCTTTTTCATCTTATGCAAAGTAATTTTCTTTGTTCTTAAAGGAAAAAAGGACTTCTTTCTTCCATGAAGTTTAAAGAACAAACAGTAATAGAGAACCATTCTGCATAAATCTTCAAATTGTGTAGTCTTCTGGGCTTACCTAAGCCATACTTCAGTACTAGTACTCTGACAGTGGAACCATTGAACTGATTTATGCCATTATATTTACTTAGGGATCACTGTTCCTGTTAATTTTGACTATTAGCTTAATTGCTCTCAGTCATGCAATTCAGATTGTTTTCTAAGAAGTCCAACCAGATGTCCTTGCCCTCCTTTGCTATATTTGTTTAGTCATGGTTACCCATCTTATCTCTTTTATCACATGGATGACACTAGTCCAATGATCTTTGAAAAGCTTTAAGAGAGATTGGCCAATTCACCATTTCCTGTGCAGTGACATTTTTATCTTGATAATTATAAGCCTCTTGTCTTCAAATCCTTTTGGTGTGCCAAAATTAAATCAATAAAGTACAAACAGTGGAGCTAATTTTAGCAAATCCTTTCCTGTTGCTATGTTGTAACAATAATCAGCCCTGTAGAGGAATAAAATGTACTGTCCATTTCTCAACTACTCAGGTGAAGAAACTAATGCACAAGCTATGAATGCTCTGAGGTGCAATACAAAACAATTATGCATGAATAGAAAATCTTAATGAAACAATCCTAAACTTACTGAGGTTTTTCTTTTGCAATGAAACAACCAATTGAAACTACCTTTCAAGATGTAAGACACATTTTATGTATGGATTTTTTAAATGGGGTTCCATGTGGGACTGTAGTCAGCAGGTACAGCTTATCAGGAAGGAGGCATTAGATATAGGGCTTGCCAGTTTGGTGCATATAGCTTTATTTCTCTCAGCCTCCTTCTGTTTTGGAAGGGATGCATATATCTATACGAATGACTTTAGGCCTACTCACATACTTAAAAGTTAGGCATGTGCTTAAGTACCTTGCTGAATCAGGACCTTAGTGAGACTGCAAGTGGATTCATGGGAAAAAAAAAACAGGCACAAATATGGGCCAAAAAATAAATGGGAGAAACACAAATACTTGGAATCTGACATTCATCTCACTCCCACTGGTTCTACTCCACTGCAACTGCATTCTGTGAAGTTACTCCAGATTTGCATTGGTTTAAATGTGACCAGAATCAGGGCCTTATATCGTACGTATTTTCCCACAGTTCTCTAACTAGGAATTGGCTGTTGATACAGATGAGAGCTACAACATCTTAAACTAATTTTAAAAAGTGTACAACTGAATTACCAGAGAGGCAGCTTCTAATACGTTATTCTTATTATGGTAAAGTTTGAACAGGCACACTTTTACTTGTATGTGCCTGTCGTACCACAGGAACTGCTACCACGGATTTGCCAATCTACTGAGTGCCCTGGAACAAGCAATACAGTACAGAACAGCATGTCTAATGTAGGCTCATCGATGTTTGCTGTGTCATGTCAAAGAACAAGTCACCCAACATAGGTTGGCTTTTAAAATGAATGTTGATGGGTGTCAGTGGGTGGTGGTAGGATGCACTAGTAAGGCTTAAAACTTCTGTATATTAGGCAGCTATATGCCTCAAAATGCTTGGCCAAATTCACCCCACTGGCATATGGAGGTGGTTAGAGAGACATGGTAGGTAAGGTAATAGCTTTTATTGGACTAACTTCTGTTGGTGAGAGAGACAAGCTTTTGAGCTACACAGAGCTCTTCCTCAGGTCTATGGAGGATGTGTAATTTGCACCTGCCACTGTACCTCAGCCCTTTGCATTCAGATGGGTCTCAACCCTCATGGGGGGGGGGGGGCATTTCCACCATCCTGTGACATATTTATGTTCTCCCAGGAGTTCCACAGAAGTCCTGAGAACAGAAGCTGCTGAGGGTGTGTTCAATCAGAATCCCAGACTGCCCTATCTACGATCCTTTTCTCAGTCCAGTACTGAAATATAAGGCTTTGCTTTGCAATATCAATAGTCTGGGGGAGGAACCATCTAAATCCGGAAATCTGACTCCTTCATCTTGTATTTTCTAATGTTTTGAAAACTGTAGATGCACAAATGTAGATTATGTGCCAGATCTTCAGTTGGTATAAACTAGTGTAGCTTCATTAAAGTAGTGTGGATTATTAGCACAGCCTGCCTGGGCTACTGTCCATTAGATTCAACAATTCATATCTGTATTTTAATGAATAGAAAAGTTTAAGGAAATATTTTTTCTAGGATCTGAGCATTTGAATATATTTAATAATTATGTTTCAAAACTTGGCTCTTTCTTTACATTTCCCTAAATGCTGAACATTATTAATGGCAAATGGTTCACACCAAAATGAAAAATCTTTCAACATGTTAAAGAATTTATGACTTGTGAGACAACAGATGGATAGAATTAAAAAAATAAATAAAATAAAATAAAAGCAACTTAAATTATTCACTATTATGTACTTGATAGATACTGTGGACCATATGCCCTCCCATAGATACATGCACACAAAAGCACACACTGCTGTGAGAAGCTAGAGTAGTGAAAATTTCTCTCACACACTGCTTGGGGATGCACGTCTCAGAATGGTGTATCCCCATTTCTCATTGGATACGATTTATGTAATACTCACACCTAGGCAGAAAGGGACAGAAACATACCCACAAAAGTTCCATGTGTGACTCCACTGCTTTCCACAAGGCAATGACATGCAGCACTCTTCCCCAGTGACTGCAGCCTTAACTCAAAGCAGGACAAGTACAACCCCATCATGCTAACTCTTTGTTCAGTTTAGTTAGTACCCACTATTCCTTCCGGCATTTAGGACAGCGACAAACTCCTGACTGTTTCTGGCAAGTTTTTCAATGGTTCCCCAGCTGTGTCCCAAGTTTTTCAGCTTAGTTTCCACAGCTCTTTGCCATGTTCTTCTTATTGCTATTCTGATGATGGAATTAGTTTCCATCCAAAAACACACGGCCAATCCATCTCCAATACCTCCTCATAATGATGGTACTTATATCTTCTTGGCTGCACTGTGTAAATAGGGCCTTGGTTTGAGACTGCTTTGGTCCAAAAGATACAGAGGATTTTTCTGAGGCAGGTTCTATGAAATGAAAACAGTTCAGATACGTTGTACTTTGTCATTCCCCAGCATTCTGCCCTACAAAGTAGTATGAAAGTATGCAGCTCCGATAAATCTTGTTTGGTTTTGGTGTTGTATTTGTGATTTCCAGACTGTAGTTAAGCTCCTGAAGATGTTCCTGGTTTATTGACTCTGTTCTGGATGTTCTAGCTTGTTCCACCATCCTGCCATGCTAACTGTTGCATATACGCAAATGGGACATGGAAATCCGGCAGGTATATCAAGAAATAACCAAAACATCTAGGAAAATGATGTAATAAAGCACTTACAAAGTAGCTTGCATTGACTATGGTGTGTTGTGACAAAATACTGTGGCCTATGCTCATGTTAGGAATGAAGAGGCCACAGAGCAAATCTTAATCCCTGTAGGAGCAAACTAAAGTGCACAAGAAAGGTCTGTGTTTGTATATCTTGATGTTTGCAGCGGTCAGGCACGATAGCTGACCAACTTTTTTAAAAAATGATAACTTTGATTACATTTGGATTTTAAACATTTAAAGGAAATTAAAAGAAACCTTTAAATGTCCCTCATCCCCATTTTTTTCAACTAGCTCTAGTCTTCACATATTTGTGCTTAAAGTATTAAGAGGTCTGAGGCACATCATGACTACAGATACAAAGTCCTATTTGCTACCATTTGGCTCCAGTTCTTTTCGTAGCCATGCCCATTTTGTAGCACATAGGACCTGGCATTCACTAATATAAAAATAAGCTAATTTTCCATGTACGAAAGACCATCAGTAATACTAAGGTGTTTTGTGTCCACTAAAGGGGACTCACGGCAGAGAGCTGCCTTTTGTTTTTGTTCCATGTTTATGTTAGCCTCTTGACAAAGCGCAAGGAAGTGGAGAAGAATTTTTTTTTTTATGTCTTTCCATTACTAAGGACAAAGCAGCACACAGTTACAACATAGTTTATCTCTGCTGAATTTTTTTCTTACATAGGGCCCAATCCTGTAGGCTGGGCAGTGTGTGAGACAAAATAAAGCAATCTGAGTGAAGGTGCTGCAAATATGACATTGTATACTATAAACATGATGCACCCAAATCCTGTCAATATTGTAAGCAATATGTGCAGAGGTGCATGTGATGCTAAATGCAGATCCACAGAAAGGGCGTGATGGACCCTTCTCTGATTAATTTAACAGTTGCTTGACCAATATACATCACACATGTTTACACAACTAATAGATTTGGTCTAGAGATTTCCACAAACATTTTACTTGGTGATATCATGCCTGAATTAAGCCTTTTGTCTCAGAATTCTGGGCATGTCTGTGAATGTGTTTACTTTTTTCAGTAGATCTGATGCAGCGTTTTGGCCTTATAATAGCTTTTCTCTATGCTATACATCTCAACTTGAATTAAGAAGATTTTTCATTTTACATGGGTCTAAAGTACAAACTGACATTGACTCTGATGGCCAATGTAACTTGTAACTAGTATTTCAACTTCAAGAGATTTTTTCAAAATAATGTAAGGAAGATGCATTTAGAAACACCATTAGCTGTCACAAAAGCAGCTTCTTCAGCTTTGATAACATACTTCCTTCTGGGTACATATGTACTTCCTTCCAGGTATATTTTCAAACTGGATATAGAAAGATTTAGTGCACAATGTCCGTGAATGTTAATGGAACTTAGTGGAATACATTTCCAAACTGATTTGAAAATTTATTTCTAGATCTTTTACTCTAGGGCTAGTAAGGGTTATTTAAGTTCTTCGCATCATCAATATCACTAGAATGTGATGACAGACACATTAAGAAATGACATAAATGCAGTACAAGTGACAGCTGCCCTTGAGCAGATTTTGGGGAATGAGTGAGAGAAACAGAAAGATACTAACCTGAATGAGCATCCAGCTAAACTGGCAAAGATAAAGGTAATGTGTAATAGATCCCAGGGCAGAGCAGCTTTCTTCTGAGAGCTCTTGACTTATGTAAGCTGAGGCAAGAAACGAAATCTGTAAGAGAGACAAATGCATACATATTAGAACCAATCAACATTAATTTAATAATATTAAGTAAATCGGCAAGTTAAATTTCAGTTGCGATGAAAGACAATGATTTACAATAATCTACCACTCAATTCAGAAACCAATTAGTAATGGATTGTGATGCTTTGGGATAAATGTATTTAATGTTCATCCTGAGGTGAAAGTCTAGCTCAACTGAAATCAATAGCAGAACTCCCATTGACTCAGCATTATAAGTCTGACCTATTTTGTAAGCATATTAATGGATTTTTGTCATTTCTTGACTTGCATGTTATATCACATTTGTCAAAAACCTTGACAACGAAAAATGTCTAAAAGTAGTTCTGTTTACAATCGATTTGAACTTTACATACTTGGAATCCTGCCTGGTTTCCTGCCAGCTCACCATATGAAGTTCAAATCCACTGTAAACAGAACAATTTTGTGATGTAACATGCATCAAATATATTTGCATTTCACTGTCCTATTGAAAAATTTCTAGATAAAATATCCTGCACATTTCATCTTGTTATATTTTATATTCTCAAAACAGCACATGAGATGTATTTATAAATCTAACTTATAGTAGGCCCACTCGCCCCTCTTACCCCAAAAGTATTTATTATGAAATCTGGACACAAGGAAAAATCATGTCCAGTACTGTGCTGTTGCATTAGTGGGTGAAAAGGGTGTCAAGCAGGACAAGATTGCAACCTCGAGCTCAAAACAGCAGTAGGTTGTGTACCAGCTATACCATCCTACCAAGTGCACCAAGGCTCAAAGGAGTAGTATGCTGGCCTGAAAAATAATCAGCACTTTGCCTATACGTTGCAGTGTGCAACAGGTGCTAGGGTGAGTTATAAGCTACTTTTACGGAATAGTAAGCTGTGCTCTCCCATGCTGTTCTGAGGCAACCTCTCCTAGACACCAGATGGTGTCCCTATGCTTCCTTTTGCCCCTTGGCATGACTCTTATTAACAGAGGTATTATTATTCTTAGAACTTTTATTTTCTATTTTTTCTTTTTAAATTACTAGCTCTGAAAAAAGCCAAAAAATCTAAAAGAAAAAAATCATGCTAAAATGTGAGTTGGATCTCAATAGGTTTCAGATCTGGTTCCTGTGAATCTCACTACAGATAAAATACATCTACTAACACATTATCTAAAAGGATCTAATTATTCACATAAAGAATGCAGAATAGACTAAATCTACCATTTATTCAGTTAACCTACTGAATTTGTGAAATGAAAAAGCTATGTTTTTATTTTACAAAGAAAGCTATTCCTTTGGAAAATAAGTGGTACTACTGGTGAGATGACTTCTTAACAATACAAATTTGTGTACATATATATAATATAAAAGGCTGTCTCAAAAGAAAATAAATTAATAGAAGTTATAATGTAGTTAAGGTAGATAGTGGTTTTGTGTTTGATGACACCTCTCTGAAAAAAATGCTTATAAATTTGACAATGTTATTGGACAACTCCTACTCAGTCTCATTACTGAAAAAAAAATATAGCCCTTTTACTGTACTTTGGACAAAGCCATCCAGACAAGTACATGACAGTATTGCATTACAGTTGATCTATACTTCACACATGGACATTGCCATTTGATAATGAAAAAGAACAGGTAGCCACTAAACCAAAACTTAATTGTAAGGGCCATATGTTGCTTCAGAGATAAGGCATTTTTCAAATAACTTTGTTACATTTTGTATTCTGCACAGACTGCATGAAGGTTCTATTGGCACATAACCATAGAAAGCCATTGGTTATGTTATTAACACTGATCATAGGCAATATTTGAAACATTAGAAAAAATATACTCTATATACTGTACTCTACCAAATGCGAGCAATATTGGAATATGTAGCTTTATCTATTTGTAACATGATAAGATGTCTTTAAAACAGAGCACAGACCACACAGGTTCTTCCTCTTCCTCCTATGATCTTACTGCTTCTGAAGCAAATAAGAGAAGCACACTGTAACCAGCTTTGCCTCCCACCCTGCTTCCAACATCATCCCTTAGGGCAGGCTATCTTATGCATTCTGTGCTGTGTTCATTTTTTAAAATAGATACAATGAGCAGTCCTTGTAACAATGAACCCATTACTCTAAAACAGGGGCTTCCAAACTACAGCCCGGGGATTGGATCCGGCCCGTGACTTCGATTTGTCCGGTCCTCCAGCTGAGCAGGCACGCCGACCAGGCACATGGAGAAGCCGGCTGCTGCCCCCGCCCCCCTTCCTTGTGAGCTGCTGCCGGCGGCTTCATGTGTGGAGGGGTGAGTGCCCAAGGGCAGCGGTTGGAGGAGCAGGGGGGAGAGAGGGGGCGCGTGGCAGCAGCCGGAGGAGCAAAGGGGGGGAGGCAACAAGTCATAACTTGTTTTTTCCTTGTAGACCTTTTATACTTAAGATAGCTACATTGGTTACATACTGTACACTGATAGAAATGCTTGTGTTCGATATTTCTATCTATACCAAATGGATCTCTGAATTTACATTGAAAATATCTGCACAGATACATACTTAAATCTGCATATGAGAATACTGCACTAGTTCTCAGGCAATTTGAATATCTGATTCCTTAAAGTGTATTAGTATGTAGTATACATAATGTCAGAAAATAAGTGAAGGTGATACATATTCAGGATCTTCACGTATTAAAATAATATTTATTTTATCCCACACAACTAATGGCGCAAAAGATCCTGTAAACTTTGCCTTGGAAATTTCAAGTTCATTTGTCCAAATTTGAGTGCATGGTGCTGTGACCCTATGAGCTAGTGTTGCAGTGCAATGCCAGTCGGGTTTGGCACCAGTCCTAGGGAGATTCTGCTGCCGTAGGCAGCTGCTTCTCATCCTGATCCCTGAGAATTAACATCTTGTGAACCAACTCTAAACAGATGAATGTAATGGGAGGCAAGAAGGTTGGTGGCAGGGTTGTTTCTCTATGCTGCTGCCCTTTGCCTTTTTGATGGGAAAGCGTTCCCTTCAGCTTTAACACTTTTTTACTCTCACAGAAGACTGGAGTCCTCCTTTTCTTGATAGGATTCTGAGGAATTTTATATTACTCCTTTAACTTTCCCCTGTGTCCCCCATACCGAAGCCACAATCTTTGAAGAAAACAGGACTGGCCATTTTGGAAACTTATCAATGCCACTCATCAACTGGCTAAAGGGCTTTCTGTTGTGTAATGCAAGACATTCCCATCCACCCAGAGACTGATCTTCAGCCAATTCAGTATAGTTCTCCTATACGGCATTACCCTCAGGTTGGTCAATCTTAGGATTTTTTGCAATAGGGGATTAATCTAGTATTTGTCTGGAAAACTGGAAGTTGTTTTAGCCAAGCTGCTTAGGCATTTGACTTTGTTACAGGGTCTCTACAGGTTTCTACCCTCTTGTGCCTGTGCCCTATGTTTGGCTGGTTTAATAAACAGTCTCACCACCTTCTTCAGTGGTTTCACCTTTGTGTCTTTATTTACACTGTTCTTGTGCAGTCTCAACTCCCCCAACAACAATCACACCACGCCTTCCTAGGGTCTTCTGGCCCTTGAGGCTCCCTGCAGTGGATAAGGAGACAGAGAAACAGCCCTCCTGTCTCCTCCCAGGCCAGCCTCCTTCTTGAGGTTTTCCCAGGGCTTTTATAGCCCAGCCAGTCCTCAGCCCAGCTGTTACAACTCAGCTCAGCTTGTTGCTCTGAGCTAGCCCTCTTTAGGGCTTACAGCTGGGCTCCCTGCTGAGTACCTGTGCCTCTCTACCTGGCCTTTTAGCATTTTAGCAGGGCCTTAAAAGGGATTACCCTGGACCTGCCACAGACTTGTCCAAGGTGTTAATGAAAAAGCTTATTCAGAAGTCAGCATAAACAGCAGATGATTGTATATTATAAGTAAAGGAGGCTACAACTAATAATTTAGCAATGGCACCTAATTTCATGCCCAGACTGCTCTAGTACCTCTTTAAAGAAATCTGATGTAAGTGAGGATCAACTGATTACATTCAAAAGCCAAAAAAAAATAAATGTTACATCTCTGTTGCAAACTATGACTTGATGTAAGCTTAAGAGACATGCACAGGACTGAACAAAGGGATGCTAGGATGCGAACTGAAGGAAGATCATATAGTGGAATCTTCTGGGAGATATGCAATTAAACAGTTGAATTGTTTTCAAAAGTTAACTGGAATTTTATATTTGCCTGTCACTTTTTTTTTGTTACTTTTGATTACTTTACAACAATATCCAGATACATAAGGACTAATGCACAATGACCTGCCTGTTTATCTTCTAAAACTTTGGTTCTTCAGAACAAATCCCTTAAACTATACTGTCCAAAGAACGGGTGCATTAAAATGTTACAATCTGGTTAAAAGGGGAGAAAGCCTCTTAGCACATTAAGCTGCCTAGTTTCCCTTTAGCTAAGAGCAGCCCCTGAATGTACAGACCTGTATGAAGCGTGAATGACAAAAAAAAAAAAAAAAAAGTCAAATGTGCACACTATAGTTATATAAAATTAACTAATTTAAATGGCATGTTGGAAACAAATGAGAAGCTCCTCTAAATGAAAACTGGTTAATTAAAGGGAACTACAGGACAAAGGGTTAGGGTGACCAGATGTCTCGATCTTATAGGGACAGCCACGATTTTGGAGTCTTTTTCTTATATCGGCTCCTATTATCCCCCAGCCCGTCCTGATTTTTCACATTTGCTGTCTGGTCACTCTACTAAGGGTTTCTTAGCAAAGTACTGAAGCTGAGCAATCTTTTAAATCTAGTGGTAACTCATACTGATGTTGCGTGCAGGGAATGTCAAGTTCAGTCTGTGCCACTGAAAAGGCCCAGTACAGTCTAAAGCAGAAAAAGTCATAAGGGACTTCCTTATGCTCACCTACATATGGCTGAGGCTGAGAGGAAGATAAGCCATCTCATCTTACACAATATTGTTTCACAATCATATTTATCATCTTTATCGACAGATCCAGCCAAATGGCAGGTAGTTGATAATGTCCAGAAGTACTGGATTGAATCCAATTGCCAAAACCATTATGTGTATTTTAAAATATCTGAACAGCTGTACAAACACATGGGTGTTCGGCCTTACAGTTATCATCTGTGCCCAGAGACACTTTCTCTTGAAAGCTGGTCAACAGAGAAACAGTCATGTGGGAATGGTTGCTGTACTCTTCTTCATTTAGTGCTATGTTCTATTTGATGTGCAAGCTTTTTTCAGACAAGAAGAATGCTGTTTGTGATGAATTCAGCAATTGGGCTCATTCTACTGATTGAAGTACAGTGCATTAGAGTAACAGTGACTATCAATTTGCCATGATTTCTTATGTTAAGGTATCTAAAGTTAATCAGCATACTGATACTGAACTGTCACTTCAGTTTCAAAGAGAAATGATACAAAAGAATCATTGAAATATAGGGATGGAAGAGACCAAAGAGGTCACCAAGTCCAGCCCCCTAAACTTAGGTTGACAGTCTAGGAATAGCTGGTTCTCTGACATGGTTTGTCCAACCTGTTCTTAAAAATCTCCAGTGAGGGGAATCCCACAACCTTCCTTGGAAACCTATTTAACTATACTTATATTGAGAACATTTTTCCTAATATCTAACCTAAATCTCCTCTCTTGCTGCAGATTAAGCCAATTACTTATTGTCCCACCTTCAGCGGACATAAGAGAACAATTGATCATAGTCTCTTTACAACAGCTCTTAACCTATTTGAAGACTGTTACCAAGTACTCCCCCTAACAACCCATTTCTATTTTCCAGGCTGAACATGCTCAATTTTTTAACCTTTCCTTGTTGGCCAGGTTACTAAACCTTTGTTAATCTCCTCTGGACTTGTTCCAATTTATCTGCATCTTTCCTAAAGCATAGTAACCAGAACTGGACACAGTACTGTAGCTGAGGCCTCACCAGTGCCAAGTAGACTGGGATGTGTCTAACATACAAGAATCCTGTTATTAAGACCACAATGATATTAGCCTTTTTTACAACTGTATCACATTGACTCATATTCAATTTGTGATCCACTATAATCCCCAGATCCTTTTCAGAAGTACTGCCACCTAGACAATTATTCCCCATTCTATTTTGTCTTTGCTCATTGGATTTTTCCTTCCAAAATGAAATACTTTTCACTTGTCTTTACTGAATATCATCTTGTTGATTTTAGACCAAATCTCCAATTTGTCAAGGTTGTTTTGAATTCCAATCCTGTCTTCTCAAGTGCTTGCAACTCCTCCAAGCTTGTTGTCACTGTAAATTTTATAAGCATACTCTCCATTCCATTATCCACATCACTAATGAAAATACTGTATAGTACGAGAACCAGGACCACACTAGATAGGTCCTCCCAGTGTGACAGTGATCAACTAATAACTACTTTGAGTATACTCTTTCAAGCAGTTATGCATCCACCTTATAGAAATTTCAGCTAGATCACTTTTCCCTCATTTGCTTATGATAATGTCATGTGGGACTGTGTGAAAAGCCTTACTAAAATCAAGATATCATGTCTACTACTACCCCGAATCCATTAGGTCAGTAACCCTATGAAAAAAGGAAATCATTTTGGTTTAGCATCATTTACTCTTCACGAGTCTATGCTGGTTACTTCTCATAACTCAATTATTCTCTAGGTGCTTACAAACTAATGATCCAGTATCTTTCCAAGTCTTAAAGTTAGGCTGACTGGCCTATAACTTCCCAGATCCTCTTTGTTCCCCCTTTAAAAGACAGGTACTATGTTTGCCCTTTTCCAGGCCTCTGGAACCTCCATGAGCTATTGAGAGATAACTGCTAATGTTTTTGAGATTACATCTGCTAGTTTCTTAAGTACAGAGCATGAATTTCATCAGGACTTCCCAACTTGAATACATCTATCTTATCTAAATATTCTTTAACCTGTTCTTTCCCTACATTGACTTGTGTTCTTTCCCCTCTGTTGCCAAAATTAATTGTACTGAGTATCTCATTACCATGAACTTTATTTAGTGAAGACTGAAGCAAAATAGGCATTAACCACTTCACCCTTTCTTGAGATCATCAGTTAATAGCTCTCCCTTTTCACTAAGTAGATAACTATCAGCACTCCCGAATTCCTTTCCCCCTAGATTTTATTCCCATTTTTTTACTGCCATTTCTCTGAATTTGTTACAGTCTCCTTTTTTTTTTTTTTTAGTCCATCATCCTTATTATGCTGCTTTCACTCCTTCTTCTCTTTGGAATAATGAAATGTATCATTTCATGATACTTTCACCCAAATTGCTTCCCATCTTTAGATTCACAACCAATTCCTTTCAGTTGGTCAGAATCAAGTCTAAGAGGTGCTACAGCAAGTTGTGAAGGTAATGAAATTTCTTGTTGAAGGATGACTCCCCATTTCACTGGGATGATGAAAACACTGGATCTGTTCACAGTGGATTTCTGGGGAGAATTTTACAGTTAACTTCCAAATTTGATAACTTCCTTGCACGTCATATCAAGAAGTTTGGACATGGAAAAACCATCATGGATTTCCTCCACTATCTGTGATGAGATTTTTTAACTTATGTGGAATAAAGTTATATCAGAAATACAAAAGGAAATTTGCATTGCCAAATATTACTCCCTTGTGGTTGACAGTACTCCGTGTATTTCTCATGGATCAGCTAGCATTCATTGTTCATTTTGTTAACAAAAGTGGAAATCCTGTTGAACATTTTCTAAAATTTGTGCCAAGTCTTGCAGAGAATGTGCTGTCTACTTTAAACAAATTTGGTATTAGTATTTTGGATTGTTGCTGTTAGACCTATGTCAACATTGCCAACATGAGTTCAGACGCGTATTAGGCATATTAATTCTGTAGGAGATTATGTCCCTCGTGCAGCACATTCTCCAAATATTTTTGGAAACTGGTGCCCAAGCAGTGAATTTTTTTGGCTTCCTCCAATGACTCTACACCTTCTCTGATGTCTCAACGCATCACTGGAAAATCCTTACGGGGGGATTTAAAGGAAAAGAAAATAATCCAATTTTGATTCTAAAATCTCTGTCCAGCATTCTTTGGTCCTGTCATGATGAATCCACAAAAGCCCTATGTCACAATTGTGTACATATATGAGAAACTGTAGATAAAGTCAGCAAAGTCACCATTGCATATGGGACTACACAAACAGAAGCACAGTTTCTGCAAGATAAGATGGATCTTTCTTGTAACCATGTTTATGGCAGAGCTATGGAATAATGTCCTTCAGTGATGTCAACCATTTTAAAAATCAGATACAAATGTAGGTTCCACTGTCCAACTCCTGCAGTCACTGGATGATGTTTTTTATTGCACCTGAGGGGTCAGTTTGATGAAGCTGGAGTATTTTGAAAGTCAAAGAAATGAATTGTATCTCAAGCCTATTACAGTCAAAGTCCCAGAATTGAAACAGCAGGCATATGAATCCAATACACTGAATGTGGAACTGTGGGGGCCAGAAAAGTTTAGAACAGAAACTTACAATTTCATAAGTGACAGTTTGAAAGTCTCTCTGCAAAATTTTTGGGAAATCTATATAAGGATTTTGTCTTCCCAACCAACTTCAGCAGTATGCTCCTTAACAACATACATTCTGCAGCTGCAGCTTTGGTTGAAAAAATATCCATTTGATCTCAAAGTAACTTTTGAAGAGGAGTCTGAACAGTATTATTCCTTCACAAAAGATGAAGCTTCCAAATTGCCAATTAACCTATTAAAGCAGTTGAAGTCTTGCCACCTGGAATTCACTTTTCCATATGTGGCGATCACTCGTCTCATCACATTGCCAGTTACAAATGCCGAAGCATTCTCCAGGATGAGCGGAACTAAAAGCTATGACTGCTCAATGATAGAGCAGTCCAGAATTGACACCTTTGCCTTAGTGTCCATTGAGAGTCACTTGACATGAAGCCTGGGGTACAGTGACATAATAGAAGATTCTACTAGTGTCCAATCTCAGAAGAAGCCCCTGTACTACTGTAGTTAATCCAAGGACATATTTTTGTTGGGTTTTTATCTATCAGTCACTTTTAATTGTTTGGGGCAATATACTACTTTATTCTTATGCTCAAATCTCGTTTGTGTTCTAATGTTCAAAATACAGTAGCATAAGAACACAAAATCTTTTCTCTGTCAGTGAAACTTCTGTATTTTCTGCTGAGAAAGATCTAACTCTGATGATAACAATAATCTCATATTTACAGACAGCATATCACATGCTCTGTCTAGGTTAAAGAAGAAGCGGGAGGGGGGGCAATTTCCATAATGCAGAGGGCTGTAAAATTCTTTAATCTGATCCTACATAGCAATCAAGCAGGAAGTAGATTGGTTAGAATTTAGAAGTAATAAGAATAGATATTTGGAATGCAGAAATAATAGGAGGAGAATGTAAAGTAAGTAGTAGGAGATGTAAGAGGGCATTGTCCTTATAAGTGCTTAAATTCTATGATGTGGAGCATTATAAAAAAAATACCTAAAACAAACCAGTGAACAAGATGGTCAGGAGGCAGCATAAAATGGACAGAAATCTCTGCAGGATCTAAAGCAGAAGACTCCTCCAAAAGTTGTTGAGATTTGAACCATATTTTTAAAACTGAGACACTAAACCTACATACAGTGAATACCACAAATAATGTCCAATAATAAGCACCATAAGATGGTAAACTTTTCTTTTTCAATGGTGTGCATTATACATGTGCAGATATATTTTTATGAGCATTAACTGAAGGCTGAGCTTTGAAAATCTGGCCCTTTATATTTAAGAACTTCAAGAACTGGTGAAGTTTGATCATCTGGACTTTCACTTCATGCTATTTCTGGACTGGACATATCTTCCTTTCAATTTTCTTATTAAATAGTGGATTTGTTTTAGCATTTATTATGACTGTACATTCACATCTCCTCTGGACAGGGAAAGAATTGTCCCATAATTGTGCAGTAAAAATATTTTGAAAGTACTGAATTTTCAGCAGTCTGTTGTAAGAATCATTCATTTTATATTTAAATTACATAATCTTCCTTACTTTGGCTATAAAATATGAAGGACCTTATTAATGCTAGATTAGCTATGTTCAGTCAAGGAAAATATGTAATAGCCACTGAGGGTGATAGGCTCTGGCAGATTTAGCTATGTATTAAAGTCTGTAGGGAAACAGATTTACCCAAATGTCATGCTCTTGCCAACTAGAACCAGCCAATCTTGAGAAGGTCCCAGCCAAGCTTTTCAGCATGATGGGAGAATAAAAGCCAAACAGGCCTTAGAGATCTAAGTATATGTGATACTGTATTAGCTAAATTACATTGAATTCTTTCATAAATACTTGATGTTTGTAGCTTTCAGTGCCATTATGGGTTAATACTAAAATAAGTTCAATACATAATAAGATACGCAAGAAATGTAAGACAAAGGGTTGACCTAGCAGTCTAGAAGTAACATGAACTGTTACCACCTGGGGAAAACCAATCTGAGAATCATAATTTAGTCTTTTATTTCCAAGGAGTGCTGAGGAGGCAGTCTGATATTTGGTGGAGAGGAGGAAAAAGGGAACATTCTCTAAAGACTCCTGTGCATGATTTGCAAGAAGTTTTAACAGGTTCTGGAGACAGTTGTATCTCACAGGTTACAATCAAAGAGATGGTCATAACAGCACAGGGACATTCAGGGCCTAGAGGAGAAATAAAATAAGATCTGGTCTTCTTTTGGAGTTAAAGTAGCCCTGAACATAAATTCTAGATTAATTTGCTATCATTACAAGGCCTTGTGGTGTCCTTATTGGTCTGTGAGCTACACAAGCAGATGGAGTCCCTGGAATAACAACACAGGCACAAGTTTAACAAACAACAGAACGATGTGCATTTATTACAGGAAGAGACTACACAGATAGATCCCCTCCTGCTGCTAGTACAAAATAGTTTAGCTTTCTCCTCCAGGCAGAGAGCATGGAGCAACACCCACAAGCAACTCCCAAATCTCCTTTCAGAATCACTTCCTAAGATAGGGCTCCTTTCTCCCTGGGAGAAGTCTCTCCCTTTAGGAACTGTTTGAGGATGTGCAACACACATACATACCCAACCAGCAAAATCTGACACAGTATGTATGATAGCATTGATCTTGGTGAAATACTGTACTTCACTAGCCTGGTGACGTGGTATGCATTTTCCTAGGTGCTCAGTTCCTGTTCCACAATAAGAAATCAGTGCTCCAAAAGCTTCAACCCAATCATCTTTAGTCGCAAAACTTGACTGACTTAATGGGTCTCCTTGCATAAGTACAGTTATGTAAATAAATCTTTGCAGGAACTGGCTCTAACACAAAATACTACTAGATTTTTCTGACAACAAAAGACAACTTTTTCTTTTATTTTTTAAAATTTATTTCTTGGCTCCAGATTGGGAAGGATTCCTCCACCCTCCCTGTATTTAGGTATTTCTGTAAAAATATATATTAACTGTTATTACATCAATGTAGTGCAAATAGGGGAAGCAGCAGCAAAGACTGAATTGACTGTGTGGTTCCTTTTGTTCCAATTAATTGCAATGAACAATAACATGCTAAGTGACCTATTAAAAACCCAAAATATCCTCCTAGAGCAGCCCTCTTCTGCTTTGATCTTCTTTAAATAGATAAAAAAGCATTACCCTCCTGGAATTATTTCTTAATAAATCATACCTTTTGCTATTGTTCTGCAGGTTAGACTAGAACTCATGTTCTTTTTCTGTTCTAATATTAACTGCCAGACCAAAAATACCCACAAAAGAATCAGTAAAAAATGTGTAGATTTTCTGACAACAGCCTTAGTTCCAAATTCATCTTTCTGGTTAAAGTAACATGCACTGGAACACAGAGAGAAATAGGACACAATTTAAAGCAAATATTTAAAATAAATATAAAATAATTTACTTAACTTTAGAGAAAAAATAGCTAATTTTTAATCTGCATTATTAATACTGAATGGTGATGAAACGCTTAGGAACAAAGATCCATGGTGCATTTGCATGAATAATTTTTTTACTAAATTATTTCTGTATAATAGTCATTTCCAAATTGGTGCATAATTAGTGGACACTTGAAAAACACCTCACAAGAAGCTGGAATCAGCATCAGTTCCTTTGGTTTTAGTTATAACATGAAACATATATATGGTTACTAAAAAAAGTTTTATACTTCATTGTTTATTTTGCTGGTCAATATTTTGCACATGAGAATTGCATATGGGAATCCCTCTTGTGGTGGGAATCCCCTTTTGGGGCACAGTTTCTCTCATAGTTCAGGCAGAAAGATCTCACAATACCCAGCTTCATAGAAGCTTGGCAGTGTAAGCACTTACGAGCTCTGTTATGGGTTCTGGAACCTTTGCTAGGGTCAGTCATACAAAATCCTGGGCCCTGTGATTCAGGCTTCAGAAACAGAGAATCAGAGGGAGGCTAGAGATTTTGGAGAGTGAGGGAAAGAAGGACTGTCCTGTTAGGGATGAAAGGAGAAGAGAAGTGGATAACTCCATTGTAAGATGTAGAAATCTCTAAAACAGGGACAATGATGCAATCCTAACCTCACAACAATGTTGACAGGTTTAATTACTAAGAGCTAGATTTTGGTACAGCTTCATGCATACTCCACATCTAGCTTCCTGTGAGCCCCAAGGAGAATAATTAGGGAGGAGCGGCATATTGGCTAACCAGAATCTCGTTTTCAGTGTCTGTAAAGCCCAGCCTGGCAGGATCCAGGTGCAGGGTGACAGAGTTCTGGGTGGGGCCATTTGGGTGCAGGCAGCTCAGTGGGGGATCCAGGTACAGGGGGATCTGGATGCGCAAAGGCTCGTTTGGGGGTGTTGGGTTCCGGGGCAATGAGACTCTGCAGGAGGGTCCAGGTGAAGGTGGCTGGCACTCAGTGGGTGGGGGAGGTCTAGATGTGGAGGGATGGGGCTTGATAAGGAGGAGATCTGGGTATGAGAGGCTCAGCTGGGAGTTTGGGTGCTGGTGGAGTGGGACTTGTTGGGGTGGAGGTCTGGATGTAGCTGTTTGGGGGATCAGTAAGGTGGAGGTCCAGATGCAGTTGGTTGTGGCTCAGTGGGATTAGGGGCCCAGTATGGAGGGTTCATCGGGGTGATCCAGACATGGGGAGGGACTTCTGGGGGGTGGGGGGAATCAAATGCAGAGGGCTAAGTCGGAGATAGTTTGGGTCCAGGGTTGGGGGTCTAGGTGGTGGAACTTTTGTGGGGGAAAGGCTTGTTGGGATGAGAGTTTGGGTGTGGGGGTGGGGGGAGGTGAGGCTTGGCTGGGGGGAGGGAGGGCTGTGTATGGAGGGGTCCAAATGCACAGGGGTTGGATGGATGAAGGAGCAGGATATGGCGAGGGGTGTAGAGCTTCCTGCAGCCAGGAGCCACCAGCTGGGGCATCCCCAATCCCCCTCCATAGATTTACCTTTTCACCAGCTGCTCCAGGCTCCTGAAAATGACATGCCTAGGTTGCTGGGGAGGGGTGTGTGATCACTTGTGGCTTCCCCATCGAAAAGTCATTTTTCTGCAGGGATGTAAAGAAATCTGTAGGGAATATGAATTCTGTGTGCACACAGTGGTGCAAAATTCCCCCAGGAGTAACAAGTTTAAAATATTATTGGTAAGTAAGTGTGAAAAGAAGTATGTCCTCTTTCCCATTGAACATTTTACTTTTCCTATTGGAGATTTTTATGTACAATGTTCTCCTCATTCTATATTTGCTATTAGACTAATTATTAACATTATTTTTGGAACTCACTTTGCAGAACTATCAAGTTCGTGTTTAAGTTCCACGACAGGTGCTTTTGGCTTTTCATTACTGTAAAGTCAGCACAATCTGCCATGTGCTGCTACAGAGAAGAGATGCATATTATGTTTAGATTAAAAAAAATCATAATGGCTAGTGAACTCTGCTGTATAAAAGACACGACAAAGGAAATATTTAAGGCATTGTGTCTAATAAACATTAGGATTTCTCTTGGTCTACAATACATGCAAAGTGAGGCTGCTTACAGCATTTTGCCTTGCTTTGTGTCTAAACAAAGACTAATTGGTCCCTGTGGCGATGGGATGATTCACCCCTGCAGTGCCTCCTGCTGGTTGACTGGGAATTAGTTCTGCAGACCGGTGTCTCGCCATCTGCTGGCCCCCGTGTCCCTCACGGACCCCGGTGTCCTTTTATCTGGGGTGCTGCCCCCTGGCAATACCCCCACACTCTGCTTCTGGGTCTCTCCTCCCTGGGAAACCCTCAACTCTCTAATCCCCACCTCGCCTCAGTCTATGGCTACTGCCAGTCAGCAACAAGCACCCACTCCCTGGAGTAGATTGCAGTGTAAGAGCCAGTCATCATAGGCAGGGTTTTGTTTTTTTTTGGATCTGCTGCCTTTGCCTACCTCCAGTGCCCTCCTTAGGCTTCCCTTCAGGCCTGCAGCCTGGGGAGTTGCTAGGCTGGTGCTCCTAAGCTCCCTTGCCTACTCCCCGAGCACTGTTCCACCTCAGGTACCCTGTCCCACAGGCAGCCAGGCCCTGCTCCCTCCCAGCCTGGAGAGAGACTGCCTCAGCTCCTAACTCTCAGCCCTTTTATAAGGACCAGCTGGGCTCTGATTGAGCTGGCCACAGGTGTGGCCAGCCACACCCTCAGCTGCTTTCCCACTCAGCCCAAGTTTGAGGCTTTCTCCCAGCAGCAGGCTTCTCCAGAGCTGTTTTACCCCTTTTATTTTAGGAGCGGGGTAGCCACACCGCTACAGTCCCATACTTAACTTCTTGTCTCCAGTTATGCTACAATATCATAATGACCACACAGCTGACCTTTAAGACAAGATGGTAAAAGTGGTCAGGAAAATATTCTTGAATCCAAAGAACTCAGGCTGGAATGAGCTTTCTGATGATTAGATGCAGTTCTAATCTGCTTGTGCACTTGATTTTAGTAGCCGAAGAGAACACACTTTATATTGCACATTCCACCTTTCCTAAAGAGTCTATTTAGTTAATTTCAAAACTTGGCACACACAGTTTCAAAGACCATGGATAAGAAGTGTTGCTACCAATACAGCACAAACTGAGAAATAGCAAATGGGAAAAATAACAAAAATACTCCCTCATCATCTGATATCCCGAGAGAACAAAAAGATAGCAAATGCTATGCATGTAAAAATAAAGTGGCCTGATGAAACAACCTCATTGGTTCTTCTCATATAAAAGCTAAAGGATCAGAACGTTGGGCATTATGCGTTTCAGCACAGTTTACTTCAATAGCAAAGACAATATCAAATAATTTGTACAAGATAATCTCAGTATAAGTCCCTTGTTTCAAACGTTCAGTACCCTAAGTATAAGAATGGTCCTATGTACACTCACAGTGTGACCAAATTCAGTGGCACTATTCCATTGCCACGAAAGACCCTCCATCCCCATCTCTCCTCCAGCTTTACACAAACACACACAACTATAACTCTCAGTTGAAAATTCTCACCAAGAAATGATTATTTTGACAATATTTTGATTTGTGTTCTGCTCTCCAGGTGATCCTGGCAGCTCTGCATACTGGACCATGCTTTCTGCTTGGCAAACTGGACTCTGGCTCCCTGACCCCCAGCTGCCTACCTCCATGGAACAGTGCAAGGAGCATGCAATCAACTCTCCTTCTGGGAAAACTGGAGAGTAGACTGCCATTCCAGGCAGGTCCCAACAGGGCAGGAAGACCGGAAACAAATTAGTGGAAGTCTGGCTGCATCAAAATGGGAAATTCTGCAGCAGAAATGCTAAATTCTGTGGCATCTTGCAAAAGAACTAGACTCTGTGGCCCCAAATGAGATTAATACCACATCTGTTCAGACTCTCTTCAGACAGGCATGATGGCATCAGATAAGTGTGAAAATGTGAACTGAGTGTAATCTCCACAATCATAAGTCAGAGGGGTAGCTGTGTTAGTCTGGAATTGCAGAAGTGACAAAGAGTCCTGTGGCACCTTAAAGACTAACTAAAAATTTTTTAGAGCATAAGCTATCGTGGGCTAATACCCACTTCGTCGGATGCATGCAGTGGAAGTATCCAGGGGCCGGTATAAATAGGTAGGCAAGAACCAGGTGGGAGATAACAAGGTTAGTCCAATCAGGCTGAACCAGCTTGTTATCTCTAATCAGGGAGGGTGAGGTGTTCCTCTAGCAGTTGAACTGGAGGTGTGAATAGCGAGAGAAGAGAAGCTGCTTTTGTAGTTAGCTAGCCATTCAAAATCTCTATTCAGTCCCAAATTGATTTTAGTTAGTCTTTAAGGTGCCACAGGACTCTTTGTCACTTCTGCAATTGCAGACTAACACGGCTACCCCTCTGATTCTTGACAACATGCAAGGCACTGCATTTAGCCGTATGGAGTGGAAATCCATCAACCTCATGAAGAAACTTACACAAATACAGTCAGATATCATCTTTCTCTCCAAATGCAAACGGATGGACATCATACCAAATGGACTGAAGGTGAAAAATCCATTGCTTTCTACATACTGCACAGACTACAGTGAGAGATTATGCCAGACACTATTTAAGAAACTGACGAACCACCTGATCAGCATCCTGTACAGCAAACAGGAAAACATCAAAAAAGAGCTTTCCAACCTGGAGACCTTGATAAACAACCAACCGTCCACACAAACAGACTTTACTAAAATAAGACAGGAGATCTATATTACACACTTCACCTCTCTACAAAAGAAAAAGGACTGCAAGCTATCTAAAATCCTGCCTGCCACATAGGGCCACAGCAGTGGTACCCCTAACTCACCCAGCAGTATCGTCAATCTATCCAGCTACATACTCAGCCCGGCAGAAGAGTCTGTCCTATCTCGAGGACTCTCATTCTGCCCCAGCACCCCCACAAACATGATACAATTCTGCGGTGATCTGGAAGCCTACTTTCGCCGTCTCCGACTCAAAGAATACTTTCAAGACTACATAGAACAGCGCACTGATACACAGACACCATCCCACCAGCAGCACAAGAAGAAGAACTCCACATGGACTCCCCCTGAGGGTCGAAATGACAGTCTGGACTTATACATAGAATGCTTCCGCCGACGTGCACAGGCAGAAATTGTGGAAAAACAACATCGCCTGCCTCACAACCTAAGTCGAGCAGAACGCAATGCTATCCACAGCCTCAGAAACAACCCTGACATCATAATCAAAGAGGCTGATAAAGGAGGTGCTGTTGTCATCATGGACAGGTCTGACTACCAAAAGGAGGCTACCAGACAACTCTCCAACACCAATTTCTACAGGCCACTTCCCTCAGATCCCACTGAAGAATATACTAAGAGACTGCACCATCTACTCAGGACACTCCCTACACTAACACAGGAACAAATTAACATACCCTTAGAACCCCGACCGGGGCTATTCTATCTTTTACCCAAGATCCACAAACCTGGAAATCCTGGACGCCCCATCATTTCGGGTATTGGCACTCCCACTGAAGGACTGTCTGGATATGTGGACACTGTACTCAGACCCTACGCCACCAGCACTCCCAGCTATCTCCGTGACACCACCGACTTCCTGAGAAAACTACAATGCATTGGTGACCTTCCAGAAAACACTATCCTAGCCACCATGGATGTAGAGGCTCTCTACACAAACATCCCACACAAAGATGGAATACTTGCTGTCAGGAATAGTATCCCTGATGATGCCACAGCACAAGTGGTTGCTGAGCTCTGTGACTTTATCCTCACACACAATTACTTCAAATTTGGTGACAATATATACCTCCAGACCAGTGGCACCACTATGGGCACCCGCATGGCCCCACAGTATGCCAACATCTTTATGGCTGACCTGGAACAACGCTTCCTCAAATCTTGTTCACTCAAGCCCCTCCACTATCTACGCTACATTGATGACATCTTCATCATCTAGACCCATGGGAAAGAAACTCTGGAAGAATTCCACCATGATTTCAACAGCTTCCACCCCACCATCCACCTCAGCCTGGACCAGTCTACACGGGAGATCCACTTCCTGGACACCATGGTGCAAATTAATGACGGCCACATCAACACCACCCTATACCGAAAACCTACCGACAGCTACGCCTACCTTCATGCCACCAGCTTCCACCCCGGGCACACCACACGATCCATTGTCTACAGCCAAGCACTGAGGTACAATCGTATTTGCTCCAACCCCTCAGACAGAGACCAACACCTACAAGATCTCCACCAAGCTTTCTCAAAACTACAATACCCGCACAAGGAAATAAGGACACAGATCAACAGAGCCAGATGTGTACCCAGAAGCCTGCTGCTGCAAGACAAGCCCAAGAAAGAAAACAACAGAACACCCACTGGCCATCACCTACAGTCCTCAGTTAAAGCCTCTCCAACACATCATCAGTGATCTACAACCCATCCTGGACAACAATCCCTCACTTTCACAGGCCTTGGGAGGCAGGCCAGTCCTGGCCTACAGACAACCTGCCAACCTCAAGCATATTCTCACCAGCAACAGCACACCGCACCATAATAACTCTAACTCAGGAACCAATCCATGCAATAAACCTCGATGCCAACTCTGCCCACACATCTACACCAGCAACACCATCACAGGACCAAACCAGATCAGCCACACCATCACTGGTTCATTCACCTGCACATCTACTAATGTAATGTACGCCATTATGTGCCAGCAATGTCCCTCTGCTATGTACATCGGCCAAACTGGACAGTCCCTACGAAAAAGGATAAATGGACACAAATCAGATATCAGGAATGGCAATATTCAAAAACCTGTAGGAGAGCACTTCAACCTCACTGGACACACCATAGAAGATTTAAAGGTCAGCATTTTGCAGCAAAAAAACTTCAAGTCCAGACTGCAAAGAGAGACTGCAGAGCTGCAATTCATTTGCAAATTTGACACAATCAATTTGGGACCGAATAGAGATTTTGAATAGCTAGCTACCTACAAAAGCAGCTTCTCTTCTCCCGCTATTCACACCTCCAGTTCAACTGCTAGAGGAACACCTCACCCTCCCTGATTAGAGATAACAAGCTGGTTCAGCCTGATTGGACTAACCTTGTTATCTCCCACCTGGTTCTTGCCTACCTATTTATACCTGCCCCTGGATACTTCCACTGCATGCATCCGATGAAGTGGGTATTAGCCCACGATAGCTTATGCTCTAAACAAATTTTAGTTAGTCTTTAAGGTGCCACAGGACTCTTTGTCACTTCCACAATCATAAGCTAAATCATAAGCTAAAAATATTTTTTTACTGAAAATTGAGAATTTGGAGTATACCTCTGCTGCAATGAGTAAATTCTGCAGCAGTCAATTAACAGAATACATAAGATTTGTAAGGACTCAATCCTGAGTAGCAGCCAAATTCTCCCTTTGGCCTTTTGCTGTTCTGTGCCAATCCAGTCCCTGGTGCCAGATAGAGCATCTTAACTTATGCCAGCTGTCAGGGCTTCGAGGGGACAGTTATGGCCGCAGGAATGCCTCAGTTACACTCCTTATGCCAGTTGAAGAGAAGGGAGGTGGCTTAGAAGAGATGTTCTGTGTGGCAGACAAAACAGCTTTAAGTATGGTGACCAGATAGCAACTGTGAAAAAATGGGACAGGGGGTGGGGAGTAATAGGCGCCTATATAAGAAAAAGTCCCCAAAGTGTACCTTTAAAAACGGGACATCTGGTCACCCTAGTTTTAAGGGAACCAAGAGCTGCCCTAGCCCACCAGAGAATTTGTCCTAACTCTATTATAAATTCTCCTTTATACAAAACGTTCACGCTAACCTGAGCATTTTGTTGTCTCTGAAGAGTAGCCTGAAGTAGTGTACACATTTGTTTGTTATCCTAAAAAGATAGCCTTAACTCTGATTTCACTTAAAGTTGTATAAATGATGGTAACTCCACTGAAATCAGTGAGGTTGTACAAGTATAAAAGCAGTGTAAATGAGACCCCTTCTCTTGAAGCTAGCCTTGGTTCTTTATACTAAGTATTTTTTTCCAGCAAAGGTTTAACACTGAGGAATTTGTATCACCTGCCCACCACATCACAGAGTATCACCACAGAGCGAAAAACAAAGCATGCCAAAATTTATCAGAAGAGTTGCAGAGGGCTGCATTGCATAGCACACTGAGAAAGTACCAGGTCTTTCACAGAACCACATACAGTATTCAAATGAGATAATCTAAAGTGGCTTTAACAGTGAGTCTTTGAAAGGAGACATTCTGCTGGAATGAGACGCTTTTTTTTCCTGAGTGCTTTCCCTTCCCCCATCCTGATTTCCACCCCTACTCTCCCTGTCATTGCTAACTGGTGCCGGTTAAAACTGGCTAGTTCCAGCCCTAACAGCATCTTCTCTCTCGGAGCTTTTGTTCCCAGTTAGAGCACGGCACCACTTCTGCTTTCAGGCAGCTCATGTAATTAACCTAGAAATTGCCAAATATTCCAGGATATCATTTAATAATATGACAGTGACCCAAAGCTAAACAATAGCATCTTTTTAATTCAAATGCTTCAAAGTGCTTTATTTTAGTTACAGCACTAGTTATTTATACATTCTCTTGGCATTACATGTGAAGTAGCTTTAACCCCATGGCTACTTGTATTTAATATAATATAACTTGCATTTATTATTGCTAACTATACGAGCCACTGAATCTGTCTTGTAAGAAAAACAAAGCTAATATCCAACAGCAAAGGATGCATACCAGTAATTTTAAGTGTCTTCTGTTTCATTATATTAGATTAGAAATGTGACTGGAAACATTTCAGATCCATTTTAAAGTGTATCTCATGGAGGTTATGGTTAGAGGGGGAATGATTTCCAAAGTGATTAAAGATGGATCTTTTTTAGAGTGATATGAAACATTTATAATCTGAAGTGTACCTTCAATCGTATCTTGTAGCACAAAATGAAACAAGCTCATCCTATGAAATTACTTTATCCTTTGAAAAAATGCATAATTATGTTGCTTAATTATTGTACTCAGTTTAATACACTCGCCTTTATTATGCTGCCCACTGGCTAACTAACTGATTGATAGAAGGCAAGTTACAACATCAGATATATTGCATTTTGCTAGATGTTGAATGTACAGTATATTGTAATGAAGAATCTTGAGAAAAAATAAGAAGGATACAGTGTTCAGACTCAGAATGAGATAGATAAAATGCCTGTGCTGCAATAGATTTCTTTTCTGGAATTGTTTTAAGCACTGAACATATGCTTGTGTCCCTCTTGTTACAGACAAGAGACCACTTCTCTGTAGATGGGGACCAGCCTCAAAGAGCCAGGCACAGATCTAAGTTTTTTTTAAAGAGCTATTTGTGGGCTGATGGATGCTTAGCTCTGTTTACATTCCTTCCCTGAGGTGATTGCAGCTCCTCTGCAGTCCTGCTATTCTGCAATACTGGGAGCTGTTTACATTTGACAGGCCTTAAAAGATGAGTATTTCTTGTGGATCCCTGATAATTTTTCAAGGGAGGGGGGAATAAAAAAACCCCAAAACCCCCTCACCAGGAATGTGGAGAATCAGCTCTGGTAAACATGCCATTTCATCAATATGCAAGGAAAACAGGCCAAAGAGAACAATATCATTTACCTGTGTAACTATGTAAACATCCATCTACTTAACTTTGATATAGCTAAAACTATGAATTACTGTATCAACTTTCAAGAAGCAGATAAAGGTACTTTTTCCTCTATCTCCCTTTCTTCAGCTTTCTAGAATAGGATATTATCCTCCTTATCTTTTATTGCTCAAGTCAGAAACAAAGAAAGCTCCCTTTTAACAGACACACTTCTGCAATCATCCTCCTTTTAAAGATTGTTCAGTATTTAACTCCAACATTATTTCATAAATTTGCTGTTATATGAACATGAAATCTTTTTGCTATGAGCTAAGCACTCCAATCTCATCTAATTCTCCTTACTCAACCATACTAATTACAGCAAATAAGAAAAGGACAGTAAAGTCATGAACACAATTACCTTTAAAAGTGCTGAAAGTAGCATCTATCCATAAATATGTCTGATAAATCAGCCCTCCACCCCACATCCTGTATTGTTTCATTTATTAATTTATTTTAAACATGGACTCACGCTCATATATTGAATGAAGCTGTTTGGTGCAGAGACCATCTTTTTGTTCTGTATTTGTACAGTGCCTGGCACAATGACCTCCTGGTCCTTGACTCAGACTTCTAGATGCCGTGGTAATACAAATAATAAAAAATAAGACTACTGTATCTTTGAATTAATTTATGAGGTCTCACTGCTGTATTGCTCTACCTCAGTTGGTTTCCAAGGCCTGGTGCAGAGGGTGAGATCATGCAAGCTTTGGCTCCTTCATTTTTTCTGTTCTTCACCCAACTTCTGGGATAGGAGATGTGTTTAAGGAACAGGCATTGTACATGGGGCTTTCCTGAACCTTGGCAATCCCCAGCTGCCATAATGACCCTTTCAGACTGTTTGCAGAATGTAGAACATCCTTTTAAATATGAATTGACACAGTTTTTTAAAAATTGGTTGGCCATAAACAACAATCTGAGAATACAGAATGATAGTAAGAGTCAGAGAGAAGTGTTAGTGTTCTGTGCTACACACTGACACTAGCTGCATGAGCCCAAGTCCTTAGTTGCAGTTATCTTTGTGCCACACTGATTCTGGGCTATCTGTGAGTCCAGCAGAAAATCTGGGCCTATGAATCTAAATTCAGTATCTTTTCTTCCCTTGCATGAATTTCCCTGATTTCTGTGTAATATAACAGAAAAGAAATCAGTGGAGCTTCTCAGGGTGTAAGGCAGGGCAAACTTTGACCCCAGTATTCATAGTTTAAATCAGATAGTTTCTTTAACACATACACAGTAGTAGAGTTTCCATATATACACCTTCAAATGATCACTCATTGAATCTGTTCCTCATTACAGACCCAAATTTACCTATTACACAAACTTGATTTTTTTTTTACTATTTCATGCTAAGTTTCTTATGTAACAAATGCAAATTTATAATTCTGAAGTTACAGAAAATAGAATTTATGCTAAAGAAATTAATTTAACACTGTGAGCTACTTTATATGTTTCTTTACAAACAGCCTCACTTTTTTTACTTAATACTTTGTGTTTTTTTCTATTTGTAGTACATTTACAGGTATTAATATCACTGCCAGATACAGACTGTTTGTTCAGAAATTTGGTAAAAAGTTTTTCATTTCATTCCTTGAGTTCACCATAGAGAATAATCCATTAGAATAGCTGCAAAAACACATGAATGAATGAGCAGACAACTTCAGAAGCTTCTCAGCATACAGATCAGGAGAATGTGTTAAGAGTGCCTCTCAGTGGGCAGAGAGGTTCAGTGTGAAAGTGAAAGTGTTATCTAATTAAGAGGTTGTGAAAGTGGAAACTGTGGAAATTCCCTCTATCTTTGTGTGTCTTGGTTTTTTCACTGAATAAATAAATTATCTCAGGGTAATTCCCATCAAGACATTCTAAGAAATGCAGCAATTCACATAATTTAATATACTTTAGTATAGACAATAATGTGGTACCACCAAATTCCCCACAATTGAATAGACCAGGGGTTCTTTCGGGTAGGGTAGAGGAATCTGTGCATCTGGGTGTAAAAAGCATATTAAAAATATCCTATTCTTCTAGTCCAAACAGCAAAGTCAGCAGATGTTACAGCTTTTGCAGCTATAGTTGTCCACATATTTTTCAGAACTGGTGCTGTTCATGTCTTGGCAAAGTTTTTAGATACATAGTTTTACCAGGTATGTCAGGTCACGCTCAACTTAACTAAGGCCATATACAGGTAGTTCTATTCTGCTGTCAAAGTTCTGCTCTAAAGCTCTTTGCAATTTACCTCAAAATCTCAACATTTGCTTTGACCCCAAAATAGCCAATAAATTAAAAAGCACAGTCAGGATTTAAACAAAGAGCAGGCAGGCTGGTCAATCACTCTTGTAATATAATGATGATATTGGGCTGTGACTTGATGAGGAATTAGCACCACAGGGCAAGGAGAACGAGTTGTTGCAATATTCTTGCAATAAGGAGTCACCTGACTGGCAATCCTAATACATTTTTGTTTTCGGCAAGTTGCTCAAAATGACTGCACAAAAACTAAAGGGGGGCGTGTTGTGGGGCAGAATTTGCCTGGGCTTACCCAAAGAAGGGAAGCTCTGCTTTGTGGTTTGTGGGGTGGAAAGGAAGGTGGTCAGAAACTGCTGTCAACGGTGCTTGGTGGTCACCTTTGCAGCAATGACCTACCTCCCCCGTTTTCCTCCCCCAAGAATGTGCATAAAGGTACGAAACCTGGGTGGGACAAGTCTCTATGTCCAAGCAGCGAGGAAGCCAGCACACACCCTTCCTCCCCTAGTGGAGGCGAATGGCAGGCTGGGTTAGGACCTGCTGTGGGCATTACACTACTCGCCTCTTTTAAAGGGAAGCTGGGAAGGAATTTTTCCTGCACCACCAGAATTTGCTTTGGTGGAGGTTTTGGTGGTTTTTTTGCCTTCCTCACAGAAGATCTGAGGATGGACCTTTTCTGGTGAATAGGAAAGGTGGTAGGTCATATGTCACAACTTATTTTGTCAGGTTGGATGGATGTTCAGTGCATGTGCTGCATAGGGAGGGCAGCCAGTGATCAGATAAATGACCTGGTAAAGGACTTAAAAGGAAGTTCTGGACAAAGGAACAGAATGGAGGAAGTGGTTTGGGGACTCCTAGGATTGGTATGGCAGGGAGCCAACTCCCCACCCATTCTCACAGTCTTCCTTAGCCCTCTTATGATGCTGGTGGATGGTAAGGTTCAGGTCATGGGTTGGCTGGGGGACCTGGATGGAAACAAAGCGGGGCTGGTAGAAGCCCTGGAAAATTGATTTGAATAAGCATGGATTTGCCTGCTCTGTACACTTTATCTGCTGGGTAGTCCCAGACATCTATATAATAAAGTTGCGGCCTGATTAAAACCTATAACAAGTCTCCTGCCCTTCTTCCGGTATACCCAGACAATGGACCCTTGAAAAGCACTGGTCATACCTTGCAATGCAGTGGGTCTCCAGACTACTGTACCCCTTTCAGGAATCTGATTTATCTTGCATACCTCTGAGTTCCACCTCACTTAAAAATTACTTGCTTACAAAATCAGACAAAAAACACAAAAAAGAGTCACAGCACACTATTACTGAAAAAAATTGCTTGCTTTCTCATTTTACCATACAATTATAAAATAAATCAACTGGAATATAAATATTGTATTTACATTTCAGTGTATAGTATATAGACCAGTATTAAGAAGTCATTGTATATTTTGTATTGTACTGACTTCGCTAGTGCTTTTTATGTAGCCTGCTGTAAAACTAGGAAAATATCTAGCTGAGTTGATGTAGCCCCTGGAAGACCTCTGCGTACCTCCTGCGGTACATGTACCCCTGGTTCAGAACCACTGATCTATTGCACCTACGTTTAGTAGTCTGATCAAAATCGTGTATTTAAATTAAAATGAGTCCATACAAAATCCCTAAATTGGAGAAAACCTGAGCTCTGGGAAAGCTCAGGTCCAGATCCAAACTTTTAAGCCCATATTTAGTGAACAATCTCTTTTCCAAGTTGATGACTGAATGTAGCTATTTTGATTTAAACTTCACATTTAAATAATATGGCAAAACTTTACATTATCGCAATGACACCGATGATTAAAAACACATTTGTTGGGGACCAGGACCACTCCTGCTTCCACTGAAGTCAACAGTAACACTGCCGTTTACTTCCATGGGAATGATAGGTCTATAAGTAAGGTTACATTTTGTCACGGGTATTTTTAGTAAAAGTCATGGACAAGTCAAAGGCAGTAAACAAAAATTCATGGCCCGTGACTGTCCATGACTTTTACTAAAAATACTGGTGAATAAAACTTAGAGGTGGCTGCCCCAGGGCCCGGTGGGTGTTGGAGGAGGGCAGCCCAGCTGCTTCAGGGAGAGAAGAGCGGGCAGCGGCACATGGCCCAAGAGTCCTGTTGGCGGGGCCAGCAGGCTCCCTACCTGGCTCTGAGCCTCCCCCTCCCCAAGCAGCAGCAGAGTCCTAGGTGCCTCTACCTGCAGGCACCACTCCCCGCAGCTCCCATTGGTCGTGGTTCACAGACAATGGGAGCTGTGAAGCCATCACTCTGGGTGGAGGCAGCGCACAGAGCTGCCTGGGCATGCCTCCTCCTGGCAGCTGAGTGAGGGGGTATGTCATCGCTTCCAGGGAGCCCCTCCCCTGAGGTAGGCACTGCCAGGAGCCCATATCACCCAATCCCATCTGCACGGAAAGAAGTCACGGAAAGTCACGGAATCCATGACTTCCATGACAAACTCACAGCCTTATCTGTAAGCAATGCTCATACTGGAGATAAAATTAATACAGAAAAAATGGACCAAATCTGATGTTGAATGAATGTAATTGATGGTGAATGGAGAATGGAGGAATCTTGAGTTTACTGTCAACTGAACATCTGAATGAAATATTATATTGATTAGTATTATTTAAAAGTATGTATATTTTTAAAACAGCAGGTAACAAAGATAATCATGTTATTGTTTTTTTAAAGTTAAGCAGAAAGACTGAAATAAGACGTAAATCATGCAGGTAGCTTCATGAAAGAGGGAGTAAATAACTCTTTCTCCCCTACTATTCTTGAGAAAAAAAAATTCATTACTGGTTCTCTGGCTTTTCACTGTCAGTGGAAGCGCATCCTATTGTCTGACAGACCAGTACATTGTAAGTATTTATTTCTGATGGAAAACAATGGTATAATGCAGTAAATCTGAGAAAAATTTACCATGAACTTTCAGAGATGCTCAGCACCCATAGCTTCCACTGTATTAATACCAGGCCAATAATTTATTCATCCTCAGATATTAAGGGAATTGGACATGACAACTTTCAACAAATACATGAGGCTATATTGATACAGTTAAAAAGGTGATACTTCTTCCTACAACCCACAATTAAAATGTACCTATACCATACTCTGAAGGTGTCTCCTAAAAAGCTAACAATTCCTTTCTTCCCAAAATGTAGACTTTTGTTATACATGTAAATTAAAACTAATACAAATAATTGTATTGCAATACTGTTAATCTATGTCTCTGTACCATGTATTTACAGAGTTGCCAACCCTTTATATATTATCATGAGTCTTGTGATATTAAGTGCTATTTAAAAGCTAGACAGGATCACATGCAGCATTCTTGCGAATGTCTGCCCTTATTAAAAATAGCCATCGCCTCCCATTGCCTTTAGGCAATTACCTAGGCTGCCACCATCCTCCAAGGGCATTATTTACCATATGGCCCAACAGGAGGCAGTGCGCCAACAGAATGTGGGGGGAGTAGAAGAGGTGCAGAGACAGGAGAATGTGGAAATGGGGCAGAAAGTATTCGGGGGTAAGGTGACCAGATGTCCCGATTTTATACGGACAGTCCCAATTTTGTGGTCTTTTTCTTATATAGGCTTCTATTACTCCCCACCACCGTCTTGATTTTTCACATTTACTGTCTAGTTACCCTATCTGAGGGAGATCAGAGGAGGGCATCAGAGAGGGAAGTTGATGGAGGAATCAATGTACTATTCTGGGGGAGCCAAAATCTGGACATGTATGTACATGAAGAGAGAGAATAAACTCTTGAGTGGTAGCTCTCCAGAACTGCTGTTCTTCTCCATTCAACCGTGGCTAATTTTGCAAGGAACAATCCCATAGTCCATGAATATAATGATGCTCATGAAAGCTATCTCTTCTTGGGTTCCCTTCTGGCTAAAAGATTACCCTACAGAAACAGAAGGCATCTGTAACCCTTGCACAGAAGAGTTGCATACAGACTGATTTGATAGCTTTGGGGAGCTTGGCATACAAAACATTTGACTGACTCAAACCACTTAAGAAGCCATTGCTGTACAATGAAACCTTTCTTTCTGCTGGAAGAGAAACTAAAAATATTTCCATTCTCCTGAATCCGCCTCCCTTTAGGAAAAGATCTGTCTTGGTGGACGCTGAACACTGCTAGTGAGTTGGGTGTTGTTTGGGGTATAAGTCAGAGCAGAATTTGGCTCAATCTAATGTTCTCTGTCGTTTTGCCTTCCTTTTTTTCCTGTCAGTCTTCTCTAATTTAAAGTTCATTCTCCTTTTGACAGTATCTACCATAAAAAATGACACAACATGTAGTAAAATATATGATGAATGCAAAACAAATAAAATAAAAGCGACAAGTAAAGAAGAATAGCTTAATCAGTTGAAAGTACAGAGAGGCCTACAGAAGAAAATTAGGAAGGCAGATAGACTAAAATTTGTAAGAGATACAAGTGTGAACATTATCAATACTCTTGCAAAAACTAGCATTCAAAATAGTATGATGTAGCCTTAAAAGCTAAGATAGAACACAGAAGCAGCACTCAGGAATACAAGGAGTTAATGCTTGCTTGGGAAACTCTGGGAATTGTGACAGAGCTACTTCCAATATCAAAGTTAGCTCATACCCAGGAACAGATTGTATTGTTAAACTATTGTGTAAGAAAAAAAAAAGGTCCTAGCAACAGTGTCAGAGCTTTAAAACTGGGTTAAAGCCTAGTAATAATTAACATGGCTTTAATCTTTAAGTTATTAGTGGTGTGAAAAGTTAAGAATTAAATAGTCACTAAAACATTTTGCCACTTTGCCAGGGTGAAGAAAATACCAGCTAAATATAAACACTACTGTGCAGAGATGCAATTGCAGCAGCAGAATTGTCACACAGCATTAAAAAAAACGTTCTCCAGAAACATCCCCTTTGTCCATTTCAGTCAGTGAAAGCTAAAGAAAGATTCTGAATTAAAGCTACAGTGTTTTGCACGGGAATAAACTACTGCTGATGACCGAGATTTCAGTGTTTGTCACATCCTCAAAATTCTGCTGATTTGGGTAAAACAAAAATTTCCTTGTATAACAAGATTTATTCTCTTAAACCAAAATATAGGTGGAGACTATCACCCACACCTATGCAATAAAAAAAAATATTACAAAAAATCTTCTCCCAACATTATAGAGGCACAGCTCCCACTATTAACAAGAACACACACATATTGAAAGAAAAATAGACTTCTACTGAAGTTGTTGCCATTGAAATCCACAGAAACTGATGTGTTGTTTTATCAAGCTGCCAACAATATCCCTAGCTTTTAAAACTTTTTGTTAATTTGAAGTGGACGTAGGTCACTTGGTTTTAAGCCAAATTGTGGCAATTAAATCACTAGAAGCAAACGGCAATGGGTTCAAACTACAGCACAGCAGATTTAGATTAAATCTCAGAAAAAAACTTCCTAACTGTAAGCACAGTAGGACAATGGAACAAACTGCCTAGGGAAATCATGGAATCTCCTTCACTGAAGGTTGCCAAAAAGAGGCTGGATAGCCATCTCTCTTGGATGATTTAGACACAACAAATTCTGAAGGGAGTTAGACAAGATGACCCCTGCTGTCCCTTCTATGAGTTTATAGTGTACAGAATTAACTGTTTACAACATTAAACTCTTCTCTCTATCCTTGCTTCTTCCTCCCCCTTAGGCAGGGTGATTTAAGGACTTGCTCTTTAAACAAATGTGCTTTGTTCTTTACAACAAGTAATTTTCTCAGAGCTGCATTCGCACCTGACATCCTAGAAAGATTTATGAATTTGGAAAAGGATTAGAGCAGGGGTTCTCAAACTTCTTCAGTTCAAGACCCCTTCTTGCTTTGCCATGTCTGCAGCCGCCCCGTGTATGTCCGCCAAAAAGCCACCGAACTGAACTCTTCTGGTTTCAGCGGCATTTTGGTGTACTCGCAGCACTTCTCTCTTTGTCCGCCGAAATGCCGCCAAAAGTGGAAGAGTTCCACTTGGAGGCTTTTCGGCGAATGCACACCTGCATTCGGAGCATCCGCTGAAATGCCGCTGAATGCAATGGGGGGGGGGTCGCGACCCTGTTTGAGAACCGCTGAATTAGAGTCTTAAGGGAACATCATTTTTACATAAACCCAAGCAAAGCTGCTTCTATGTAGGTGTACTGGGAAAGGCACAGGGAGCTCCAAACACCAGAGCATTATTGGGTGGCTTATGCAATTTAACTGCAGTGGGTGGGAGCAGCTAGAAATGCTGGAAGTGCTGCACTTCTGGAAAAAGGTATGTCTAGGCAACTAGCGGACCATGGCCAAGTTCTTGCCCACCCTGTCTACTGGCTTGTGTCTGAAGAGCACAGGAGCCCTTTTCTTATAGGTATGGGAAGATCCTTACAAGTAAAAAATAAAGGTAATCTTTTTAAACCCATGTCCCTACCCTTCTCACAACACACTGATGAGTGCACCTGTCTCTAAGGGCTATAATATAGTCCTTAGTTTGCAGTTCTTTGCAAACACTACTGAAACTCAAACATGCCCTAACCACATAACTATAAAGACATTTATTCCATGAATCATTTAGTAGATGTTTGTACTGTTCAGTATACACAAGACTTTCTCCTGTAACTTTGGATAGTATGTTCTGTAGGTGAGGGTCAGCTAACTGCTGAGCATACAGCACCTTATTACACAGTGCAATTATTTCCATAGCTGTATGTGGTTCAAATGCTGCTTTACACACAAACTCTCACTTGTGATGCTATATGGCAATTTATATAATTGATATTATCACTGTTATACAATTACCATAAATCTTATACGAAGTGCATCATGTAAGGTGCCAAAGGAAAAGTTACAGTCTATCAAGTATGATTATCTATGCTCCATCTTTGTATCTGAAATTATGAATATTGGCTATGGATTTTATCTTAAAATTGTGTTTTTTTTCCAGGATGACACCCTCCAGTTGGATTTACATCAGGACTAGACTACTGTGTGTTGGCGGCCTATCAAGGACACTCCACTCTCTCAATGGGCTATTGAAGAAACTCATCTTGTCCAGATAGCTTTTCCTGTCGATGTCTCAGACAACAAGTAGCCAAAGGCCATCCCTTGTGAGTCAGCAAATCATGTAAGGGCCGGTGATACGCTCATGTGATCCTGGACTCCATCTTGGCCAGTAACTTTCTAGAGACAGGGGCTGTGGGCTTTGTTTGGGACAGTAAATTTCCATGCACATGGCAAAGGATATAAAAAGATAATCTGAAATATCTCCATGTTGCCTCTTGCCTGCTTCCATTCTCTAGACGATGCATTTATAACTAAAAGGAGCATCATGAACTATGTACTGAGGACCTTCCAATCATTTGGAAGTTCCCAGAGACAATTTACAAGCCAGGAGTCTATGAAGGTGAATTTGGGGGAACTATTAAAACTGGTTGGTATGTTGCATGAGCATGAAACATTAAATTCATGAGCCAATAGGGAGGATGTCTGGGGAATCCTAAAAGACTCTACAGTGAATGTGAGACATACTATAGTTTCTCTGAAAGTAGAATGCAAGAAATAAAAAATGGCCTCAAAAAAGATTTCTCAAAAAGTTCAACAGAAACCTAAAATGGAGGTGGAAAATTGAGACGAGACAGCTAAATAAGACTATTCAGTCAGCTAATGGTAACTCAAGAATGGCTGAGATTCTGAACTCTTTTTTAAAAAAGGTCTTTAACAAGAACAATAAAGGAAAGAAGTATGATAATTTAATAAAGAAAGATGACCTCATAAAATTATACATTACTGATTAGGAGAAGGTCAGATAATGCATAGAAATTTGAACATATACATATATACATTGGTTTCTTTGTATGTGATAATTAAGGGCGTTGAATATAAGAACTGTGTAAAAATATGTGAGCTGTTTAAGTACATAAAAGACAGTAACGTTAGTTAGGTATATATTGCAGGTGTATCAGTGAAAGTAATGGAAGGAACTGAAGAAACGAATATGTAAACTCAGTATCAGGAAAACATCTTCATGATGAAATGTATGAATGTGGAATATTTTCCCAAAGGAAGTGGCGGATACTCCACTTTTAAAATAAGATGTAATAGTTTCTGTCTCTAATGCTTGTAATATGCCAAAAGAATAAAAAGAAAGGGTTACTACCTTTTTATTTAAAAACTGATCACCCTTTCAGCAAGAGTACAGCTAAGGCCAGAGGGAAGGTCATGACTAGCTTTGTGTGAGTGCATAAAAGGGTTGTGGTCAAAAGGAACTCTTTTTCCCCTTTGAACATCTGTGCATGGGACAATTATTATCCCGCTCCTTATGCTCCTTGAGTACAAGGATTGGGACACTAGCCCTGAAGGGATAGGAGTAAGGGGTCATTACTGCAGTTGGTGCAGGTAAAGAGATTCTATTTCTTTGAGAAATAGAATCATAGAAGATTATGATTAATCCAACCCCTGCTCAAAGCAGGACCAACCCCAACTAACAGCTACAAGTACTGCATCCATTATCCCCAGAAGTATTCTGCTTGCCAGCGTGCTTTTCCTGTGCACCCCGTTTAAGGCTGTGTTTTGAATATATCATTTTCTTCAAGCCATAACACATAGGATGTAAGTTTTGTTAAGAGTTAGTTTGGAGGGTAGCAATGTTCCCAAGTCCTTTTCTTTACAGTGTTTCATATTGTAGGTGAAAAATAACTATCAAGGCAGTATTTTATATTTTATTATTGTGACGGTGAACAAGTCAGGTCAATGTTTTTGAACTATGTTGTACTGACAGGCCTAAGGGAAGGCTCACATGGTAAAAGTTTCCCAAGGAGAACTCCACATCACCTCCACCCTTTCCCAATATGGTAAACAATCACTTAATTTTAATAAGGGAGACAGAGTCCTCTGAATTTCAGCCCTACCTGAGTGGTTGAATTTTCCAATGACATGTGTGCGATTTACATGGGGAAATCCCATTAAAGATAACTTGGCTTTTTGTGCATAGGATTTACATATTAGTAGAGGCTACCAACCATTGTGAACCATTTCACATCGCCATTAGTAAACCTGAACATAAGATTAGTTCATGAATTCATGAGATATAATTTTACTCCTATAGTTTAGATCTTTAAGCAGCATTCCTTCGCTGTTCCCCGTCCATCAGCCAGTCTACAAACAACATACATGAAAATAAAAAGAACACAAAACAACATTTTAAAAAAAACTATTTGTGGACAGAAAAAGGGTTGTTTAAACATTTCCTCCTCCTCCCTCTTTTCCTTCTTTATACAATAGGAATCCTATACATGCAAGCACTGACACTGATCTTGTGTGTTACTCTTCCAACTCTCAATCCAAAGGAAAAGCCCTCTTTCCTGAGGAAAAAGAATCGAAGCTCCAGGCTTTAGTTTAATAGTTTAAGGCTCCCTAAGGTGTTCAACTACGCATTTCATTCCTTTGTAAATTTATACCTTAAACAAAAGGAAAGATATTTATATGTAACTGTGATATATTTTTAGCACCACAAGGTCTACTATAGGAAGAACCTTTATGATTCATTAACATTAAACTACTTCAACACCATACCCTTGGGAGAGATTTTTCACAGAAATTCATTGTTTCATAACAGAGATGATGGCAGTATGAGTTTATATAAAGATATCATCTTTACCCAGTAGTTCAAGTACTTTTAGAACTTTATACTTACCATAATTATTGAGTAACAAGCAAAACTCATTATGAAGGGGCACCATATAAGTGCCCCATCATAAACCTTGTATAAACGTCTGGGTGGCACATGGAAAATTACAATGTGTCTGACCTGAATTGAGACTATAGTACCACTTAGAAGAATTACAGCTAGTTATCGACCATAGGGGCTATTTACAGTCACACTGAATTTGTCCCTTTTTGAGCAACTGGTAAACAAACAAAAATATCTGTGTTCTTTTTAAGGTTAAAAGGGTAATGATTTTTCATTCGTCTTTGCAAAGATTACTTGGGGAATTTCCCTTAATCATTTCAAAAATATTCCCCTCAAAGGCTTAAGAATTTTGTCAATAACAAGTGTCAACTTAAAAATATATTGTTCATCATTCATTTACCCAAAAAAATAATCCCCTGAACAAAGATGGGTTTAACTGAAGTTTATCTCTGGCAGTTGGAGCTGTTTTCTAAAAATTGGAGAGATTAGGAGAAACTTTGGACAGTTCTTATCAGTGAGAACTTGCAGGGAAACCTCACCTGGGACAACCTTCTCAGACAAACAATTAGGTAAAGCTTGAATAAATAACTGTTCTACATTTCTGGATAGAAGAGTAATACAGTGCTATATAAACCCTTTCTGCTTTTGTTTCAATAATCCATCTGGTTTTGGAGGGAAAAATAAGCAGAATGACAACAAAAATATTTGAACCTACAGCCATAGCCAAGAATGAGATTTGTAATGAGGAGATAAGACAGTGTATGCTGAGACTCTCTTCACAGCAGTGCAGCACTAAACTGAAACGCAGGAAACCTGGGTTCAATTTCTATCTCTGCCACTGACTCGGCTAGGGTGTCCTTGGGCAAATCACTTCATCTCTTTGAGCCACCATTTCTCCATCTTTAACATGGGGATACTGTATAGACCAGCTTGGTAAAGTACTTGGAGATGTCTGGATGAAAAGCACTATACAAAAGCTATTATTATTATTAATTATTATTATCATCTTGTTCTTTAAAATATCTTTTACCTGGGGCTCTATGAAGGAACAAAAGATAAAACCATGTTGGCCTGCCATGCATAGGTCATACGGCGGCTTCTCAGACTTGTCCTGACCAAAGACTATAAAGATTAATAAGTAATACCATAGTTACAGTGAGGGTTAAACAGCAATCCTGATTCCACAGCCAAAATATACAACCCTTTTCCATGTACACAAACTTACTCCATATTCAATATATTGACTTCAAAGGTCCACAGAACCAGAACTGAACTCTCATCTTTTGCAGGTCACATTATTTGAGAACCCTGTCCTTGATGTGTTGAAGTTCACTGGACTATATCCACACTGTTTGTTATTAAACATTACAACTCATCTTATTCTGGGGAAAAACAACATTCTCTTTTTGGAATCTGTAGTGTGTGCCAACAGCTCTCCATTTACAGCTCTACTGACAACCATTTCAGAGACCAACCGACAAAGGCTGATATTTTCTAGTGCTGTTTTCACTTCTGTTTTCTCCATCATAGCAGTCAGAAAACACAGTGGTTCTTGGTAAGTTACACTGGGTGTTCTCTTTTGCCAAGCATGGCTTCATCTTATTATCTGACTCACCAGATGCTCATAGGTGGTCTGAACTTGTTATTCCACACATCTCATAATCCTTTGCATGAAGGAGTTTGATTTTCTGAACTACTACATCCAACCTAGTCCTTAATATAGAGTGTCACGCTGCTCTCACAATATCTACCTATATCTATACCCTGGCATGACACTATGACATCTTAATGCGAAAGCACATCAGCAGTATAATCACATTCAGTAATGATTAACTAACATGCAATTCAAGAAAGAAGATCGTTGTTGACATATATTTTTAGAGCTGCAACTAACAAGATATGATTTAAAAAAATAGGTACTTGCACAAATAATTAGCTTTATTTATGGAAGATGCAGTAGCATTAAAGGAAGCAACCCCGGGACCTGCTTGTGTACTATTGTCAGTATGCACAACAATACTTCCAGTTTTAGACATTCTTAAAGTTCTGATGAGCATACAACAGTTGTAGATAAGCACTAGCCAATTCACGATGCTTCATGTAGGAATCTATATAACATCAAATGTATTTTTTCTATTAGAAATCTTAAGTCCATCAATTAATAAAGCTGTACAGGTCTATGCATCTATCTTACGCTGAATATAGCTATGAACTCTTGGGGACAAATTTTCAAAAGCCTACACAATGGGTGAGCCACACAAACGTACAAGTAGCTAGGGGCGAAACAAAACTTTCCACTTGGTCACACAGAGAATAAGCCAAACTGCACATGTAAATGGGAAGTTTGAGAGATGAATCCCAGGGAACAATATTATCCTCTCTTTGACGCAGCAGAAGAGATTCCAGTGCAAACAATTTTTTTGAAAGGGAAGATATCCAGGGTTCAGGTTTGAAAGATATGTGTGAGAGAGTGATGAGATGCCGTCCTGAGAATGAGATTCAAAATTCTTGTTCTTTCTGCATGGAGGTTGTTGAAGTGGGACTTAAAGACTCTGTGTAACATTTTGGAAAGATAAACTTCAGTGACACTGCCAATATCCCCTGTTTAACAAGACCATTAAAAGCTGTTTATGCAGGTGAGAACATGACATCCATCATGCACTCAGCAACAGCTTTGCCACTGCGTTGCCAGGATCTAATTACTCTGAAATATGTTTCAAGACATACGGAGTATAAATGCTTCTAAATAAAATCTGTAGTACAGCACTCTATTGGTTTTATCTCTTGCTTGGGTAAATCAAAGTGTATTCTTTGTCCTTATTCAGCCAGTGTTGGCAACTGTTGTCTTCCACTTCTGCCTTTCAATATTTTTCCCTTTCTTTAATAGAACTGGTCTATAGATGGGCAGTGTTCCTGCAATTGTTCTACAAAGGAGAAGCTTTTCATATACTGTAGGGCCCTCTCAGGGAATCTCTGTAGAGTAAGCGGGGAGGGGGAACCCAGGCCCACCCTCTACTGCGGGTTCCAGCCCAGGGACCCTAATGGTAGCAGCTGTTGGTGGCTTTCCCTTCGCCACTGACATTGCTTTGTTTCCCTGGGCCACTTCCCCATAGTCCCCGTTTTCCTAGCTTCACCCTTACCTCAGGATACAGCAGTGCTTCCTCTCCTCCAGCCCTTTTACCTGGGCTCTCCCGAGGGAATTGGAAAGGAGAGCTTTTAAGCAGTATAAGTGAGACCTTGATTGATTCCAGCTGTCTCCATTAGCCTAACGGCCTTAACTGGTTAATTGGCATCAGGTATCTTGATTGGCCTGGAATAGTCTTTGTTTGGCTATCCAGGGAACAGGGACCTGCTCATCCTGAGTCTGATATACCTGCCTTCCACCACTCTCTTATATCCCTCTCGCCTCACTTCATCACAACAGTTAAAAAGTTTTGATTAGAGATACATTACTGGTTCAACAGATATTTTCCATGTTAATACCTCCCAGGTTCGTAGATTCCCACAAAACAGTTATAACATTTCAAGTACAACCATAACAGATTACCTTTTATGTATTTTCACTGAAAATCAAAGAATATTAAAATCTGAAATGTCTTAACCTTTTTTATTCGTGGAAGTAAATAACACATTAAGGGCAAAATTGTGCCTGGTCCTCCTTGGGTGTGCAAGTAGGAGGAGAGCGCACACAGAGCCACCCAGTGAACTTTAAGGGTCAAGTGCAATCTGGTCTTGCATTTGCTTGAATGCTAGGATTACACAACCCTCCATGTCAACATGAGCCTCATTTCCCTGCTTAGCCCTTTGTATCAGCCAGCGTAGCCGGCCAAATCAAAAGGGGAACAAATCCTACAACCTCTTTAAAGGTAGCAGATCTTCCATACTCTGCCAGAGTTCCTTGAGACCAGCTGCTCTGAAGAAAATCTGTGCTTTAAACAGATTTTCTGTAATTCCATCAGAAATAGCTTTGAAACTCTATTCTATTTTACCAAAAACTTTGATCATGCTTGTAAAACAAAAACAAGAACCAGCAACTAGGGCACACGATGTACTTTGCTACCTAACATGATATTCCCAGCTGTTAAGTAAACTAATATTAACCAGCACTGTTTCAGTTTCCTTGGAAACACAAAGGGAACAAAAACAAATTAGACCTTAACATGAACTCTGCAAAGATACAAAGAAGACTTGTCCATACCCGCAACACATGATTAGAAAACAAGTATGTCAGGATCTGGAGATGTTGCCACTTCTTTGTGTTCGAGTAAAATAGTTAAATAATCTACTTTAAAAGACCATTGCCATGGTTGTGAGTTTTACTTTCAAGTGGAGTTCTCACTTTCACCCTATTCTCTTGATGCCTAAGCATCAGTATTGTCTTCCAAAGGGCTTTTGTAATCTTAAACAAACAATTATATTCCTGAATAAAGAGAAACCAACAACTTAACAGCATATAGCTTTTAACTACTGCAAAGAAGCGCACCTTGTGGAAGATCTAAGAAGCCACATATTTCCTTATGAACCATGACAATGTCCGAGATCACCTGAGACACTCCTTTCAACGGTCTCTACACTTGAATTCTTGAAAACTGGAGGGTCCCTGATTGTAGAACTTACCTTAGCATTTTGCCTCATCTTGCCTTCAGGGTAGGTCTAAAGCTTAGCTTTTCAGCATTTGTTTGACCTGTCATAACATGATGGTGTTTTCTTTCATCTGATGGATTAGATGATTGCTGCTGCCCAGTGTGGGAATTTTTGGACAATACTTTGTTTCAAATGTGCCTAGAGGCCACGGAAATGGGCACATAATAAATTTGATTAATTTCAGAGAAACTTTTTCACCTGACTAAAGAAAGAAATGAAATAACCTTTGCATTTCAGCTGTTGAACCTTATAATTGAAAGAGTCATTGCCCAAAGACACTTAAAAAAAAGAGCTTTGGAGGTTAAATTGTAACTGTTTCAGTCACTGAGTTTAGCTTTGTTTAGACGCTCATTTAGGGCCCAGTTGTGACCCTCTTACACTCATAAGTGAGCAGCTATTTACCTAAATCATCCCTTTGACTTCAATGGGAATATCTATAAGAATAATTTTTTACCAGTGTTGAGTATAGACAGCACAATCTGGCCTTTATTCCTTTTAACATCCACAACATCAGACTAGATTCTGCCACCATTCTACTTATTAGTCCATTGCTCTGTGAGTCATTTCAGTTAAATGAATGGGTCTACATGCAGAGTCTAACAAAGTGTCAGTAAAGCTAAAATAATTTGGCCCATATGCTGGAAACAGAAAAGGAAATCTTGCATATTGTTTGCTAAGAACACCTTGCACAGTGCACATACTAAATAATGCATATACAGTATAGGCATGAGGAGCACAAAGGAACCAAATCCTACCTCGAAGTTTGTTAAGCTGTAATACATACTACAAGGAAACACGTAGCCAAGAACTTCATTTCCATGGTGAGGATCATACTACAACCCATGTCTTCTCCAACATTTTCCCACTATTTTTCATCATTATGGTATTGAGAGGGCATAAGCAAAATAGGCTTGAAACTTATTTTCCTTTGACCAGAGTTCCACACACCACACATGGAGCTGGTTTGCTTCAGCTTTTTGCACTGTTCTGGCAGTGGAGAAAAGCCACAAAGCTGGCTTAAAGAGCTAGCTGGGGCTTTTGGGGAATTTCAGACAATAGCCAGCTCAGCAGCCCTGTCCTGGCTCTCAGAGGCATAGGAGGCATTCCAAGGAAGGGAAGAGTTATGATCAGAGCAGACTGAGTTGTCCCTGGCTGGAGTAAGGGGATGTGAGAGACAGTTATAAGCAAATTCTGAGACCGTTCTAATTTGCAACAGAAAATCTACCTCTGGCTGGCTGATCTGGCTCTGAGCACTGTTGCAGTATGGCAGAGGAACCACGCGTACTTTGTTGGAACACAACCACCTTGAACTCCCAGCAATGAAAGTGTAAAAAGGGCTGGTGAGATCAAGGACTAAGTGCCACATTTCAAATCCCTTCTGTGCTGAAGGAGTGCACATAGATTATATGCACACAAATACAGGTATTTGCACAGAATGTAATTTTGAGAAAACAGTAACTATACATGAAAAAAATGTGTGTGTATGTGCATGCTCATCTTCTCAAACTGCAGTTTAAGCACGGAGTTTTGAAATTTCAGCCCTAAGTGCCTTTTAAAAATCCTCTAAAATATTTTAAAATGTATTAACATCTTCAGGCCTATCAACCCTTTGATCAAATACATATGCATGTATCTCCTCTTGATTAGCTGAGTGCTCAGTACTTTCAAAAATTAGGCCACTTAGTCACTTAACTTTAGGCACTCATTTTAAAGAAATCTGGGCCAATGTTTTGCTTTCTTGGGTTGAGCAGAAGTTTATGGGTTTTGGATTTTTATGATGTTTGCAGAAAGAAAATCCAGACAAGGGCATATTCGGTTTTTAATCTTTACCCAAAACTACATTTCAAGCAATGGTAAAACTATCCTGAGTTCCTCTAATTCAGTCAGATTCAAGAGTTATCAGAATTTACATTTTTTCAGAATCACTTGAGAATCAGATAAGGGTGATCTGCTTCATGTTAGGTAACATTATAATTTATTGTGAGATTATATTGGTCTTTGTTTAGATGGGAATCCATAATGGTATATATGAAACGTAATGAACCCGTCGGCTCATTACTATTATCTCCCTCATTTTGGAGCGGAGGCAGAAGCCTTTTGAGCACTTTCCCTTTCTCGGACCTGCTCTAGGTCAGCTTTTGCCTCCTTTCCAAGATGAGGGATAGCCCTGATATTCAGGACTTTTTCTTATATAGCCACCTATTACCTCCTACCTTCTATTCCGATTTTTCACACTTTCTATCTGGTCATCCTATGGGGTAGGAAGAGGTGCAGGGTAACTATTGAGGTTAGTGTAACCAGCTGTTAATGCTGAGAATAAGGAGTGCCCTGGGCAGTGGCCTAGGGAGCTGGGCCAGCAGGAGCTGAGGAAGATCAAGGAGGACAGAGAGACACTAGGGTGGTTGTGTAGTTGGTCTCTTGCAGCACTGGAAGCAGAAAAAAACACCATGGAGACAACAGAGTCACCCACAACTTGATCACCAGATGAAAGTAGGCATTAAAGATGGGGACCAAGAACCAGGAAGACCAAGGTACTAAAGAAGTATGCGGATTAAAGGCAGCTTGGGGACTAGGACCCAATAAACCTTGAAGGACTAATCTTAAACTCCTCCTTTTGGACACTTTAGGGTGTAGTTTGACAATATTCTATTTTCCTTTTGTCAAAAGTTGCACCGTGGGCATTTGCATGCTCTCTCTTTCAGCCAACCCTAGTAAAGTTTACGAGGCACCCAGAAGGCGATAGATTCTGCAGTCTACTGTTTGGATCATGTTCAACACTTGCCTCCGTGTTTGAGGTACTCTCAGCATTCTATTGGTCTACCAACATCCAGTGACAACATGAAGTGGTGGAGTTGGTTATAGTTTTACACATATGCACTCACCACTCAACTTGCCAGTTTTGCCTTCAACAAATAAAGTTATCTCCATATTTTCAAAATTCTACATATTTTTGCTTACTGAAAGTAAAGAATATTGAAAATATTGAAGAAACATTATTTAAAGTTCTCTGGAGTATTTAAGGGAAATCCCCCTCTCTCTACAAATGAGTATACAAAAACATATACACAGAGATCATTTTCATTAGAGGGGAAGACTGGTGAAAACAAAAGAGTTCTTCAGCTTCTCCACAGTGAAGGTGCCCAGACAGCAAGTTTGAAAAATCGGTATGGGAGTGGGGGGTAATAGGAACCAATATAAGAAAAAGACCCAAAAATCGGGACTGTCCCTATAAAATCGGGACATCTGGTCACCAATGTCTTTTTTCTCCTTCATTGCTTTCTTGATTCCCTTTCAGTTTTCTCCCTAGTATGAACTGGTGGATTTAGAGACAATTATTCCTTTTGGACTTGAGAATTGGTTTCCAGTGGTAAACAATGTCTTTTCACTGTAACTCTGGCCATTATATCCCTTTGTCTGTCACTTTTTCATCCAAAGGGTTAATAGTTTTTCTATATAATTTTCAACTCTCATAATATGTATATTCATAGACAACCTTACACTTATATGTATGTCTAATATATTTGTACAGAAGTATAAAAATTAAGACATTTTCTAAGTACAAAGAGTTAGAGAGCCACGGGCCCATGGCACTTGAGAGGTGAAACCTTCCCAGGCTGTCAGATAAATCACCTATGTTTTTGTCTGGCTGGCCTAATTTTAATTATGTCCAGTCAGACAAAAACACTCCAAGTGGAGGAAAGGCAGGAAGGCACATGTTTGCTGACTGACCACTGCGGTACTGCCAATACCGAATGTTTAAAAATATCATGAGTCAGACCTCCCTCCCCCTGCCCGAGATAGTATCTCTATTTTTCTTTTGTTGTTGATGAGTTTTCAGGGTTCACTCAAGTCACTTTTTCTAACTTGTCTCTGAAGCCATGAAAGCTGATGTCATAAGGCAGCTCCGACCCCCAGCAGGCCACAGCATGAAATGCCCACCTCACTTTCCCCTTCAATAGTTCCCATAAATACTCCAGTCTTTGAGACACTGAGTCTCAATCCAACCAGAACCAACAGCAGAGGGGGAGGCTATTAGGTAACATGGAAAGTGGGAAGGTGTGGGGGAAATCAGGATAAACCTCTATAAGCGGCAGGTAAGAAATCTGAACGGAGGAGATTGTTAGTGATCTGGAGAGCAGGATGTGTCTAAAGGACTGGAGTTGGAGAATATGCACTGCGAAATGCATGGGTGGAGAATTTACTATAGAAAGGAGGCACATCTTCCACGGCCTATGCCCTGAAGCTGCCATAGGTGGAAGTTCCTCCCAGCTTTGGGACAGAGGCCGCAGCTCCCAGCCACAGCAGGGCAGGATGCTCAACCCTCCTCCTTCTCTGTTTTGTCATGGCAACATTTTTAGTAAAAGTCAGGAACAGGTCACGGCATCCATAAATTTCTGTTAATTACCTGTGACTGATCTGTGACTTTTACTACAAATGTCCATGACAAAATCGTAGCCTTATTTATAATACAGTATCCCAGCCTGTGACGCTACCCTTGCAAAGACTATGTTTCATAACTTTTCATTAGCATAGCATTTCAACTGAAAATCCAAACAGCCTGAAGTTAGTATCTCTGCCAGCATGAGGCTCATACATGGAACTATTTTGGCTAGTCCTAGCATGTTCCTACATCCAGGTTTTATAATTTTTGGTTAACTTAGTTCAACAAATAGCAGTTCGCTATAAGGCTATGCTCTATTCCAGTAATGCATTATTTCTGTTTGAAAATTTGTTTTGTTTTGATATCTTCCATAAACATTTCTCTGAAATATTTACTTTATAAAAGCAAAAACAGTATGACACCAACTTAAAAGAGGAGAAGACCTGGCAAGAAATATATGCATAAGAAACATGAATTTATTAAACATACATCTAATTTATTCTATTTTAGCCACTGTCATATAGTTTCCCACGATGGATTGCAAAGGCTGGAAAGACACAATTTTCCCTTACAGAAACCTAATTTATCCCTATCATACCTGTAGGAGTAGGTGGTACTCCCATCCTCCTTCTGAAGAGTCAACATGGGACATAAAGGTTCAGAACATGGCCCCTTCCTGGGGTCTGGTCTGTTGGTTGTTTAATACAGAACAACCTCTCTCTCTCCAGGTTTAGCTGGTCCTATAGTTCTCCTTTATAACTCCTCAACCCCACAGCCTAGATTTCTCTGACAAGAGGTGCCACATTGAATTTCCCTTATATCTGGAATGGATTAATGGATCTCCATGTGCCACAGTGAGTCAACAGTATTACATGCAAGCTTAATCAGCATTATATGCAAGCTTTACGGCAGGGATAGGCAACCTGTAGCACGCAAGCTGATTTTCAGTGGCACATTGCCCAGGTCCTGGCCTCCGCTCTGGGGGACTCTGAATTTTAATTTAATTTTAAATGAAGCTTCTTAAACATTTTAAAAACCTTATTTACTTTCCACACAATAATAGTTTAGTTATATATTATACACTTATAGAAAGAGATCTTCTAAAAATGTTAAAATGTATTACTGGCTCACGAAACCTTAAATTAGAGTGAATAAATGAAGACTTGGCACACCACTTCTGAAAGGTTGCCGAACCCTGCTTTATAGCATCCGCTAACATGAAGGATCAGGAAAAGAACTTAGCCACCTTATTACAATCATGCTCATCTAGGTGTTTTCTAATGCCATATTTAATTACTTTTTAACAAAGCTCATTGATCAGCCCTAGGGTCTTTGATACAGATTTGTACATTTGTTACTATCCAGTAGTCATTTTTCTAAATGAGAGATTATATATATATTTCACCCACTAAATTCCTTGGAACAAGTACCATATGGTCCCAGTAACTTATTGCAATTTAAAAAATCAGTTTGCTACAAAAGCTTTTTGATACCTCAGTGGCTGACAAGACTGTATGTTTATTATCCACAAAGAGTACCCCTCAGGGAAAGAGTGATGAAAAGAAGTCCTATAGTCTCTCTCTTCCTCGATTTCTGTCTTTACTCCCTTGTAGTTTAGCTGATCCACTGAATCTCTTGTACACCTCCTATTTCTGAGACTCTTACGTAACTCTATGTACATTCTGTTAGATGCTCAGTGTCATAGCCTCAGCCCCTACTTCAGATGTTCTATACCTCTCCTGCAGTGTAAAACGACCAAGAAGCTTACTTAATTAGCCTCCTTTCAGAGAATAATCCTCAGGGGGAGGAAAGGAGATAAAGGGGATATTAAGCCTGGCATTACTGTAAACGAAGCAAAGGGTGGGAGGGATGTGTAATGAGACCAAATACAAGATGCAAGTCAAGGGCCACTTTGGGGTTTCAAAATTGCATAGGGTGCCAGTTAGGGAAGGCTGTGCCACTCCAAACAGTCTGGCCCCACCCTCTATCTAGCCCTCTCCCACTTCCCGCCCCCTGACTGCCCCTCTCTGAATCCCCGACCCATCCAACCCCACCCGCACTCCTTGCCCCCTAGCCACCTATCTAAGCCCTCGGCTCCTTGTTCCCTGGCCACTGCCTCAAGAGACCCCTCCCACTCCTAACCACCCCCCAGGACACCACTGCCATACAACCCCCCTGAGCATCCCCTCCCAAGACCCTCCACCCCGACCCCTATCTACCCTCCTCCACCGACAGACCCCCGGGACTCCCACACTCCATCCAACCCTGCCTGCTCCCAATCCCGCCTGCCTCCTCGGGACTCCCTGCTCATTATGCAACCACCACCACCCCCTGCTCTGATGCCCTTACTATGCCACTCAGCAGCTTGTCTGGCAGCTGTGTGGAGCCGGACACACTGCCCCACCCCCCCAGAGTGCTGCCCATACGACACGCTGAGGCTCCGGGGGAGGAGGGAAGCTGGGAGCAGGGCCGGCAACAGCCTACCCTGTTGGGAGCTCATGGGGCCAGGCAAGAAGAGCCTGCAGGCCAGATGTGGCCCATGGGCCATAGTTTGCTCACCCCAGGCCAAATAATGTAGCACTTTGAAAGTAAGGACAAATGTTTGAACATTCTGGGAAGTCAGTGACATAGCTGAAGTGATTGACAAGAAATAATATTTTGGCAACAGAATTTTGAACAGACTGGTATGAGGGAAGTGATGTCTTAAAGACCCAAGAAGAAGAGATTCCAGTAGTCAAGGTAGAAGATGATAGGTGTACATGAAAGATTCATCAGTTGAGTCTTTGGAATGTTGTGGAGGAAGAACCAACAATACTTGGCCAGGCCCTGGATGTGGACAGAGAAGAAAAGGAAGCAGCTGAAGATAAACCCTAGGTTACATGCTTAAGTTACAAAGAAGATGGTGGTTATCTTGGTAATAAGGAAAGCTTGGAAGGACAATTGTTAAAAATGATTTCTGGCTTTGCTGAGATGTGATGATGACAAGCATTCCAAGAAATTCACTGATGTTAAAAGGAGAAAATAATATAGTTTCTATATGCTGTCACAGTTCAGGGCAACTACACCTATACTCTCCCTCTATGGTCCAGCAACAGGCACACAATTCAAGGCTTCCATCTCCCCTGCCATCACCTCTCTTATTGCCTTCTGACGGGTTTTTCCAGGTTGCACTCTCCTCTATCTATACTGTGACATCCCAGCTACCCTCTCCTTGAACCGTTACCTTGTTGTGGTGGAGAGGCTTGTGTGTCCCAATGACCCTCAGAACTACATCCTCTGGAGCCTTTACTCCTGATAGGGCCACCCTTAGGGAACAGGTCTGAGGTGATGTTCCAGATAAAGCAAAGTCCAAACGTGTCAAGGCAGGTCAGGCTATGCGTGCTACAGTAAGTAACAATGAATGGTACTACCTGTGCTGTGGACCAGAGTGGACAGCTACACCTGTCTCCCTCTGGAAAGTTTTCACTGGTGAATCAGGTGGTCAAGCAGATATGCTTATCTCCCCCACTGTAAAGGTGGATGGTAAGAGCTGTCTGGACAGCCTAGGGCATCATTTTGGGTACCGTAGGTCCTGATGGCCTTCCACTGACCACGTTTCTAGATGTCTCAACATCTTGCCACTGGATTCAGACAGGCTGGATGAGAAAGTGAGGGTGACTCTGCACAACTTTATTTCACTTAAGTTCAATTCATGCTCTAGTCATGACGCCAACTACTCATCCCCCCTCAAGTTCTGTGGTGATGGGTGAGCAGCAACACAGCAGGTGTGCATGCAGGGGGCTCAAGATATAGGGTTGCTTTTCACTGGACTGAAGCATCAGTGGAATTTGGCAGCCCCCTGGGTGACTGAGCAGTCCTATTTAAGATTACACTGCTCACTTTCATAGTATGAGGAAGGGTCTACAAAAGGTGCACTAAATATTGTCTGCTTCACCTTAACCCTGGCCAGCATACCGTGGCTAATGGGGATCTCACTACAGCAGAAGAAAATTACATGAAAAGACAAATAATTAAAAAAAAGACAAAGGTGACACCACTCACCATTGGTACTTGGAATGTGAGCACATTAATGGAATGCACAACAGGAGATAGATCAAAGAGAACAGCTCTAGTTTGTAGAGAACTGTCTGTCCAGATATAACATCCAGAGTGTGGCCTGGAGTGAAACTCGCCTGGCTGAAGGACGACAACTTACTGAAAAAGGAGCTGGGTTTGCCATCAAAACAGCTAGTTAGTAAGTTTTTGAATTTCCCAAAACATGTGATTGATAGACTCATGCTAATGAGACTCCCACTATTTGTGAAAAATGTGCAACTATCATCGCCTATGCACTCACTATGACCAATGCAGATGTGATCAAGGACAAATGTTACGAAGATCTGGTGTCAACAGACAGTTCAAAGCTCAAACTGGCCTGATCAGCCACTCACATGTTTATAAAAACCAAACTAATCAGTGATGTAATGGTCATCTTCGAATTCAAAGGACGAACAACATCCCAGCAAGAGAGTCTGCCTAAGCAGGCCTGCTTACTTTCTCTTCAGGGGGTTAGCACTGTGATTGCCCACCCTTCTACGGTATCACACAGCACTTCCTATACAAGCCTATTTTATTCCTAAAGTAAAGGCGCTGTAGAGAAAACATTAAAATAATAAAACATTCATATGAATAAGCTTACCAGAGATCAATCCAACTGTCTTCAACAATGATTCTGGCAGGTGAGTCTTTTCAACTCCCCCCATCCCGCCAAGGAGTTTCTTTTGTGGTTACGGGTTCTTAACTGCCTCTGCTCAGAACTAGTACACTCATGAAAAGTTATTCCATACTTTATACCGTTCAGGGAGTCTTTGATCTGGAGTTTCCAGCATTAAGTAATTAGTAGACAATGGGTGTCTCCCCAGGGTATTGCTTCAAAAGGCCTTCCAGGTGCTTCCTAGGAAATCCATTTCACACATATCCTAAACAATTCTCTGAATTTCCTCACAGTTACAGTAGTCAAATTCTTAGAAAAGATACATACAACACTACCATAATACACAAATAACTGCATTTTAATATCATGAATCCCAAAAGAATTAAACCTAATTCAATAAGGTTCAACTTAATTCAATAAAGTTTATCTTAATTCCGTAAGGTTTGTCTAGGATTTTGAAGGATATCATCATTCTGTCTATAAGCATCTTGGAAGGGTATTATCTCACAAAATAGCTACAGACACAATTTCTGTCCTAACATAAATGTCCCACTACACGTGAGATTCAGGACATATCATGTTTGCACTAAGTAACAAAGATAAAATTCTAACCCATGTTAATTCCTGGGGCACCAAACTTGGCACCTATTTGATATGAGCACAAAGGAAAGTGAGACCTGCTGACACCATATTATTACAGTTGAGTTTTATTTAACCAGCTAAATTACAAAATCTTCCGTTTGGCAAGATCCAGTGTAAATCAAAACAACAGAATATTTGCCAGACTCAGACTTTGTGATGAGCTCATGTTAGAGTTCCCTCCCGACTCTGAACTCTGGGGTACAGATGTGGGGACCTGCATGAAAGACCCCCTAAATGTATTTCTACAAGCTTAGGTTAAAAACTTCCAAGTCACAAATCCTTTCCTTGTCCTTGGACAGTACTGCTGCCACCACCAAGTGATTTAGATAAAAATTCAGGAAAAGGACCACTGGGAGTCCCTACTTCCTCAAAATATCCTCCCAAGCTCCTTCACCTCCTTTCTTGGAGAGGCTTCAGAATAATATATATTAAAGGCAATTGGTTGGCAATAAGTACAGACCAGACCCTTTATCTTTAGGATACTAAAATCAATCAGGTTCTTGAAAGAAGAACTTTATTATAAAGAAAAAAGTAGAAGAAGAACCTCTGTAAAATTAGGATGGAAGGTAACTTTACAAGGTGATAAAAAGATTTAAAATACAGATGACTCCCCTCTGGACTTAGCTTCACAGTTCTAAAAACAGAAATAAACTACCTCTTAGCACAGGGAAAATTCACAAGCTAAAACAAAAGATAATCCAGCACATTTCCTTGCCATTACTTACCATTTTTGTAATCTTAGATGCTCATTTTAGGTATGTTGTAGGAGATTTTTTTTTCAGTCTGGTCTCTCTCTCTCTGTCCAGAGAGGGAACAAACAAAGCAAGCACAAACAAAACCTCTCCCCACCCCAATTTGAAAGTATCTTCTTTACCCATTGGTCCTTCTGGTCAGGTGCCAACTAGGTTAATTGAACTGAATAACCCATTACAGGTAAGGCAATTCAGTACAGCCTTCCTCTGAATATTTATGTCAGATCATTTCTGACAATATACCAATATATACTTGAGAGATTTCAAAATTTTGCAGAAGAGTGGGGATTTGTACATACAACGAGCAACCTGCATTAGCCACAGTCTAATGCAGGGGTCTCCAAACTTTATGAGATGAGGGCCATATTAGATTTTTGAAGAGGCTTCGCGGGCTGAAGCAACTGTGAAAAAATTCAATATATGCAAATATATGAAAAATCGCTCCCTTCGCTCCTTTGGCCACTGCTGTGACCCCACCTTTGCTCCTCTGGCCGCTGCTGCGGGGGCACTCACCCCTCTGCACATGGGGCCATCGGCAGCAGCTCGCGGGGGGACGGGACCAGTGGCACCTTCTCCATGTGCCTGCTCGGCGTGCCTGCTCAGCTGGAGGGCTGGACAAATCAAAGATGCGGGCTGGATCCAGCCCCTGGGCCGTAGTTTGGAGACCCCTGGTCTAATGCATTAGCCTAAAATATATCCAAGTAGCTCAGCAAATATTATCCAGAGCTAATTATATAGAGTTCTCATTGTTGAAGTCAATATACACCAACAGTTATCTAACTTAATTTTTAAACTCTAAACTTCAGTATAAATGATGGTATTTCAGCTATCACTCTGTGGTACTGGTAACTGTATGCAAATTCTGACTATTTAAAAGCAACCAGTTAAATTGCTGAAATATACCTGTGGAATTAGGACCCTTTCCTAACAAATGCTAAGGAGTTTCTAGAAGGCTTAAATCTTTAATGTCCACAAAGAAAGAGTCTCTTCTGCTATCCAAGATAGTAAATCACAATAAAGAGAATGAGCTTCAGGTGAAGGCAATGAAGTACTACCCTAGGATGAACGCCATCCCACTGAAAAACAGAACTGCAAACAATGCAAATGATACCAAGACATCATTATTAGAAATAGAATAGTCCCTTTCATGTGAAAAATTGACAGTAGACTATTCAGATGAAATTCTAGGCACAAGGAGTACGCTTGTCAACAGAAATGCACATACTGACAAGAAAATAACCTATGATGGATAAGGGCTGCCAAAAAGGAAGATGATGTCTCTGAATAATCAAACCAAATATCAGAATTCCACATAAATGAAAGAAAATTTATTGAATCACTTTCAGTTCCTTCTTTTAGGCCCAGAATGAGAGACATGGTAAATCCCGCCCCCAATAAATATTTACTGGTAATTGATTCCATTTTCCTCAAGTTTCACTATTTTCAGTTTTGGTGCCAAAGTCTATTCATCTATGTTCTACTAGGGTCAATGAAATTACTTAGAATTTATACTTGTTCAAATGAGAACAAAATGTGGCCAATAAGAAGTCTCTTTTATAACATTTTCATTTTGTAAAAATATATTTTGTTCAGTATTTCATTTTCTAGGAACTCCCATCTCCTTGTAATAGAGGGTACATCTTTATATAATGATTAGATTTCCTCTGTGATTTTTAGAAGTGGCTGTCTTGTAGAAAAATAAATTAATGCATTTTTATTCTCTTTATTTATTCTTTCCTTAAGTTAGAGATTGGTCTTTAAAAATACAGACAATATTGGCTGATCCTACATCCTCTGAGGTCAGTAAGAATGATAAATTCTCTTCTCAACTGCACTAGAGTAAATACTAATTCTCCTAAAAATTAGGACTGACAGAATAAGTAGGCCCATATCTGCATTTGTGTCTGTATTTCTTTAATCCAAGTACTACTTATCAGCAGACAGAAGACCAATACTAAGGAAGAGTTATTGTGGAAGAGCCCTCTGGACTAATGCAGGAGCACTCTGCTAAGATCACTACAGACTGTTTTATTTACACAGGGATGAAACTAAGCACATATTAACAGAAGTAGATATCTGAGAAGGGGAAAGAAAAGAAAACTAACAGGGATTTCCACTGCAGGAAACTGGATTTTGTAGAGGATTTAGCTTCAGTGTTCATCATTAAAATAGGTTTGATCAAAAACAATGAATACAGCAATGATGACAAAGCTTAAAGCCCACTTTTACTTGAAATATAAGAGGGAGATAAGTTGAGAACTGGCACACATTTTTTCTATGGCAAACACTGCTGAAATAAATTAGACCACATGATAGTTGAACAAATAGAAACTCGTATTCTAAATATTAACTCTGTTGATCTTGGCTAATGGATAGGGTTTGATGTTTAAGGTGTGCCAACCTTTCTTGAAACACTCATTGGCACACATACACAGTGAGTCATATTGTATCTGCTTGTCAGAAACTGGCACACCTTGTTTAAAAAAAGAAAAAAAATGAACCACAGGAGAAGACAATTGGAAGTGACGAGTTTGAAGCAGTTAGGTTGTAATTTTAAAAAATAAAACAAAAAAACAAGCACAGATTTTGGAAGAGTGAGAAAAATATTGGTCAAAAAAGAATTGGATATGGGAAAGATCATATATATGCAGAAAATATTGAAGAACGTATAGCATGATCTAGTGTACTTTTGAGAGCAGGTACCTTTCCAAACCTCATCTCAAATGCAATTGATACATTATGTATAGTCTAAAACTCACCTGGGTGCTGGCATTTTGTTCTACTAACACAGAAAAGTACGATAAGATATAGTTAAGCTCAAGCCTTCTCCCTATAATTATCTGCTTCTAGGTTTCCTCCCTCTGCAATGTTAGCCTATACCCTAGATGCTATTTCACCAGAGAACCACTCCCACTCTTTATATATTGAGGACAAGCCATTTGCAAATAGAGAGTCAGAAGACTGCACTTAACATTCCCTAGCATGATTAACACTTCATAACAGTGTGAGAGCATCAGATGAACATGAGCAAGACAAGGTGGATGAGGTAATATCTTTTATTGGACCAACTTCTATTGGTAAGAGAGACCATCAACAGAATTTAGTTCAGTAAAAGATGACAATACACCAGAATTAAAAATGAGAATATCAGCAAATAAGGTGAAGTCTAAACTACAAAATTAAGTTGACCCAAGTTACGTCGACATACAGCCACTGTAATTAAATAACTTTTGCATGTCCACACTACACTTGCACCAATTTAACTGTCAGGTGGGACTGCTTCCTAAAGGCAGCAACAATTGATGCAAGCAACACAGTGTCTACACTGACATTGTGTCAACCTAGTTACATCGACTTCAGTGTTATGCCTCTCGTGGAGGTGGAATTATTAAGTCCACGTAGTGGGTGAGTTACATTTTAGTGTATATACTTACATAGAGCTAGGTAGACATAAACAGTCTTATGTCAACCTAACTCTGTAATGTAGACCAGAGCAAAGTCTCTTCTCTTGTTCTTAAGATGGGGGTTAGAATACGTTTGTCATTAGAATAGATTTAGTTTGCAGTAGTTTTAAGAGATATGCAAAGTGTGGCAGAGCTCCGACTTTGTCCCAGTGGGTCCCAGGCTTCCAGGCAGCTTATGCTAGCCTCAGAGGCTCACTGCGACCCTCCATGTAGCCCTCCTCTCTCTAGGGCCTACAGTCTATTGAGCCCTTTTCATCATAAGCCAGCAAGCAGGTTGGTGAGAGAACTCCCACAGTCTCTGTGGTCCCTATGGGATTATTCCATAATAGTTTAGCCTCCTGTTCTGACAGGGGCATATCTTCCCCTCCCAGCAGGTGTTTCTGTAGTGGTGGGTTAGGGGAAACCCGGGCCTGCCCTCTATTCTGGGTTCTGGCCCAGGGACCCTAATAGCAGCAGCTGTTGGCAGCCGACTTTTCACTGCCAGAGTTGCTACATTTCCCTGGGCCACTTCCTCACAGCTCTCCCACTTCTTTCTTCTTCACCCTGACCTTAGGGCTCCCTTACCAATGGCTTGAGGATGTCTTCATTACCCAGCCCTTCAGCAGCCCTTCCTCTCCCCTGGCTCCCTGGCTCTCCTCAGCCTGACTGGAGTGGGCCCTTTTATAGTATCAGAAGGGCCTCAGAGTCAGATGTTCACATTACCCTAATGGCCTCACCTAACTCTTTGCAGGTTAATTGGAGTCAGGTGTTCTCATTACCCTAATGGCTTCAACTGACTCTTTGCAAGCAAATTGGAGTTATGTGTCGATCCTAGTCTGGAGCAGTCCCTGCTCTGGACAGTCAGGGAACAGAAAACTGCTAATCCAATGGCCAGTATATCTTCCTTCTATTACTCTGCTGTACCCAACTGGCCTGGGTCTATCACAGATGACATATGGCCAACTATTATGAATTAATGCACTCTAACTGGCCAAGATTGCTGATTAATATAGAGACTGGTAATTTTTTGGTAACAGTGCAGCACATAGATTCTTGCTCTGTGAATGGTTATTGCCCTGTGAATTCCATAATCACAAATCCTAATATAGTTGGCTTCAGCTCCTTTCACCCATCAATCCTTCAACCCACTATTCTCACACAACACCAACCTCATATTGCTTCTTTCCTCTAAGGAAACTTATGAATTGCAATAGTGTCACTGGATCAGCGGGAAGGATTAGAGGAGAAAAGCAAACAAGACACTCCTGAGTCTATGACAGGACAGAGTTAAAGAAAGGGAAGGGAAGGGAAGAAAAGCTGAAGGAAGGACTAAGGTTCTTTGTCAATTTTCTCTTGGAAGGAATCAGTGAGGTCCTGTGCAGAAAAATAACTGGAAGATTTGAGGAATGAATCAAAGGTGACAAAAAGGCAACTGGAATGTGAGAGTCTATTATATTGGAGAAGTAGAGTTGTTTAACTGGAAAAATGGCAGAACTGGTGGTGGAGAGAAAGAGCTTGCAGCAGAGGAACTCAGTCAGTTTGTGGATTTCCATCAGAGACATTCCACAGCATGACAGCAGGAGCAGAAGAAGTGTATGTTGGAGATGAGTCAGGACTGGTGGTTGATAGGGTGAACCTTGTGATGGGGGAGAGAGAGATAAAAGTCAAAGCTAGGGGACAGTGAAGTATGGCGTGATTCAATAACAATATCAGTGGAAACAAGGGAAGAGAAGGCTGAGAGCAGACAAGTCATCAGTGCTGATAGACTGATGTCACGGAAAAACTGAGTAACAAAATTGAAGAGAAGACAGGTGGGCAATGCTGAAAGAGATCAGATGATGGTTAGTGAAGAACTAGATGATATTTTTCAGTAAATATTAAATTCGCCCAAATATATTTTTCAGGGCACAAACATTTCATGACTTTAGGTCACAAAAACTTGGAAAAAAATCAGGAATATCAAAATGTTTTGTTTCAACATTTTCTAAACAAACCATTCCAAAATGCTCATTCCACTCAACATTTAAAATATTTTTTGACTCAAAATATTTTTGTTGGTTGTTCATTTCAGCAAGGAAAAAAATAAGCAAAATAATAATAATTTAGTTTTCGTTCAAAACTAACCCAATTTTGGGGGGACTTTTCAGTTTGGCCACCAAAATGAAAAAAAATTGCTCATTTCTAGATCAGAGAGGGGGACCTAGCAACAGAGGTCAGAGAGACCAGTAGTTGGACCAGATCAACTTGAACAGGCTTTATGGTGATTGGAAGTCGAATCATAGCTGCAGGCTGAACAAACAGATGAGATTGAGGAATAGTTCAACAACATGGAATGATGAGTGAGGATTGCTAGGAGAGGAAAACAAGGCAAGGAATCAAAATCAGAAAAGCAGGCTGATGGGGAGGAGTTGGGTGGATGACAGGAGAGAAGACTGGGACGCAGTGCTGTTCAAAAGAAAGAGTAGGAAGTAGGAGGTTGGAGGGGCTAGAAGCAGCAGGAATAGAAGAGGTGAAATCCACCCCCCACCACCACACACACTATTGATGGCAAGAGAAGGGGAGAAGAGAAAGGGACAGGGAAGGGATGGGTGTGAGGTTAGGAATGTGGCATGAGGAGGGAAGCAGATATGGGTGTGGGAGGTAGAGAGAGTGAGAGCGGGCCAGGGGTTGGAGCAAATGTCACTAAAAAAAAAAAAAGAGGAAGCAGCAGAGATGGGTGTGGGATCTGCGATCTGGATTTGTGCTGGTGGAGAAGTGGGGAAGAGGAGCAGGTAGAGCTGGTGGAAAGATAGAGGAGGACCTATGCTGTGATGAAGAAGAGGGGTGTGGTGAGAGGCACTGATGAGTGGCAGAGGGACTATGTTACAGAAAACATATAAGAGTAGAGTTGAGAAATGTTGTGATGGTATGACTGCAGATCCCACAGCTAAGCAACTAGACCCAATCTGCGAAGGAAGGGGGAAGAAGGCATTTGTGCTTTAGACTGAGTCTAAATTTGAAGACAATATGTAAGACCGGGATGATTTAAGCCACACGTTGTATATGATCATGAATCTCAGGAAGGCTAAGTAAGCCTAAAGGGGGTCTAATAAATATGTGTAACCTAAATAGTGAGAAGGGCAGAAAGAGATGTAAATTATGTGAACTTAAATTCACCTTTGAATCTGAGCCACAGAGAAGAGCAATACAATTAACATAAAGACAAAAATGGAGAACATATAGACCTCTATGAGCAGGTAAGTTTTTTGGGATAACTTGAAGGAGGACCATGAAAGCTGTTCCAAATGTAGGGAGAAGCATGGGTAAACACATAAAGGCACATAAATAAAAAGGTATGGTGCAACCATGTTGAATAGTTTACAAAAGTTCTATGGCCTATCATGTTCTGTAGCCCCTCTGTTGTGTGGCACACTAAAGCCCTAAATTATCAGAGTATTATACAAGCTTTTAGTTGTTTGACACTCACTAGGGAAGAAAGAGGCCATACACCCCATACTCTTTAGGAGTAAAATCTGACGTATTTATATGACTTACTTTTCTTACCACAAGAGTTTACTTCACTCTTAAAGAGCAAAAGCAAAAATTACTGAGAGAAATCTACTATAGCTGGTGAACATTTCTTTAGTAGATGGTTGTAGTGCAAGGCCCAAAGCTGCTGTAGTCCAGTAAACCTTTCCATTTGTGAAGTCCCAACTTCTCACATGCAAGATCAGATTCTGCCGTCCATGCTCATGTTGACCTGTACTTCTTTCCTTGCATGGTCTCCAAGAAATCAACAGAACTGTTCAAGGTGTAAGATATTATTCAGTACAAGTATAGGGGGCAGAATCTGACCTATAATCTGTCTATAAAAGTATAAAATATAAATGATGAAAACCACTTGCTAGCAGTCTCATTCCAAAGAGTTTATCATAAATGATAAATATATGATAATGATAAATATATGTTTATCATAAATGATAAAGCCTTGTTAAAGTTAGCCTTGGGGAAGAGAATACTCATTATTTGAAAAAAAGTTTAGATAAAGGACTAGAAGAATAGTTAATAGAAGACATAATAAAAGTCTAACAGAAGTTTGAAAGTTAAAAGGACCAAGAATACATTTTAAAGGGACATCATTACTGTCAACTCTTTGGCCTATGACATAGTAACAGACCTTTCAAGTTCTTTATATATTTCTGATGATGTTTAGAAGCTTTGGGATCAATCTTGTAAGGCATTGAGTGCCTCAATTCCCAGTGAAATCAATGAAAGTGTAAGGTGCACAGGACCTCTGATGAGGCGCTCATCGCTTAGGAGGGATCTGCCAATGTTGTTGCAATCATAACAATGAATTAACTTAATTACCAAGTGACCCTGTGAAGTATTGAGCCTGGTCTGTTCCAACTGACTTCAACAAAAGTTGAGTGGAATTGAAGTTGGTGCTTAGCAGCTTGCATGATTGGACCTTTACTGAGTAAGGACTTTTAGAGAGTTAACAGGGTTCTAAAAAATGTTCTATTGCCCACTTCCATTGTTCTCCCCAATTTGTTTTTCCCTATTAACTGAAACCATATCTGATGTGACAATAACTGTAGCACACCATATCTGATGTGACAATAACTGTAGCGTTGTGATGGTGTTAGGCATTAGAGACCTTTACCTTCAGTCCTAGAACATTAAACTACAGCTTGTCTAGCGGGCAGGAAGTATCATTTTTAACAGGAGGTCAGTGTTATTCAATGGAATTCATGATGAAAGGCAGGAAATTGCCTCGTGGGCACTACAGGACACACAGGATCACGCTTCAAGATGAAAATGGGACATACATGATAAAAATTAAACAGACAAAGCTCTAACTATGCCCAATTTCTCAATATAACCTTGACCATCACTGAGGGCCTGAAATCCAAAATTCACTATTCATATCAAAAGTTTCCTAATTCTTAGGACAATAGGAAATGTGACATGGACTGGATGGAAAAATACAAGATTGCAAACCCCCCACAGTAAACCCTTAATGAACGTTTTAAACTAACATGAACCCATTAAATAATGTCACATTTAATGAGTGCTTAAATAATATAATTAATAATGCTGTAATTGGACCAATTTACAACAAGAAAATCTATTTAACGCTGTCATCATTTCCGACAATACAGGTTACTGAATAGTGCCTTATTCTTAGTTGATATTTTAAAAAAACAACAACCTTAAATAAGCCAGAAATAATGAGCAAGTATAATTCTTCCAGGAACTGCAACCCAAACTTTTAATTTCTTTTCTTATACAATATTGCTGCCTATATTTAATAACATCAGGGGATATAAAATTGCTATTGTCCTTGTGATGTCTTGGAACCTTCTGTAACTTCTTGGCCAACGTATTCACGCAGGATCCAAACTGCATGCAATTTCACAGCAATTATCACTCCAAGGACACAATCTGCAATGAGCCTCTGTCACATATGCATTCATTTCCAGAGTTAGTTTCAAGGACTGAAAAATGGCCCCACAGACACTATCTGCACAATGCAGATTAATTTTAACATGTACACTTTTATTAAACTAAATTAAAATATTGAAAAATAAATAGTTTATCAAAGAACATTTACCTACCTGGAAAGAGCTTCTGCATTTGCTATTACAGCACCAGTTTATAGTATCCTGGAGCCCAAGTCATCTTTGTTCCATCTATGTTACAAGACATGCACTTTAGCCTCCCAAGTGATCACAAAATCATACTATCCTCTCCCTTGTCCTTCCTTTTTTCCTATCCCCCCCGTATGTTTATATCCTGATGTTTGTCCCCTTCTTAATTTAAGATTGTAAATTATTTTGGACAGAGAAAGAGAGGCTTTATTTGTATTTTAGTGCCGTGTACATTTATGATAATTAATAATAATTATAAAAACTAATTAGGAATGTCAAAATATTGTTTGATGGAAAATATAGTTTCTGCAAAACCAAAATTATCTGTGGTTAAATTTCCATTGTGCAATTTTCCACTGGGAAATTCAAAATAAAATACTTTATTTCAGATCAGGCTGACCAGAATCAAAAAATTTCAATCTGTTGAACTGATTCTCCCTTGTAATTGAGATGACAAGGTTAATCAAGGGAGTCACATGACCCTAGTCCATCTTGGAAGATACAGTCTACCTAGGCAGCATGGCCCATAAAAAAGTATGGGGGCAGCTCAAGAGGACACAGATTAATGTTGAACCAAGCCAGAATGAAACCTTTCAACTTAGTTCAACCAACTGGAAGGAAATGTTTTGACATTTCCAAATGGAAAATTTTAAAAACTTTCATTACAGTATTTCCATTTTAAAATATTAGAATTTCCCAAGGGATGGAAATCTAATTTTCTTCACTCTATTATTGGGTTTAACAGTGGACAGTTGAAACACACAAAGTTGCTGATGCAACTCTTGAAAATAGTTATTGATCAGACTGATATTCCTTTTAAAATATCTCCATTATATTATAAAATTATAAAATCAAGTGTTCTGCCCAATGAATGATTTACATTAGAGGAAAATTATTTATTTAACATTAACTGGTTTACACAACTAAACTGTCTTTGCTTATTTAAGAAAAACTGTTACTGGTTTGACTTTGGATGCATTTGGAATCCATTCAAACAAAGATTTCTGCCACAGCTGTTGATCTACAAAAGCTCTCTGGGGGCCTTCCATTCCACAGAATTTTAAAAGCTGTGCTAACGTCATCATCTTGTATTGTTTATGGTACAGTTTATCTTTAAAAATTAATTTTTACTAATTCAGTTGACATCATGACAGTAGCCCATATAAACCACTAGGGTACAACAAATAGCTCTCACTAAGGACTTGGCTACACTTGCAGGTATAGAGTGTGTTGGGTTAAATCAGCCTTTGGAGAGCGCACTAGGGGAAGCACTCCAGTCTGTCCACACTGACAGCTGCAAGCTCACTTGCAGCTGCACTGGGAGCGGTTCACCATGGGAAGCTATCCCAGGGTTCAAGTGGCTGCAACGTGCTTTTCAAATGCGGGGAGTAGGGTGGAGTGTGACAGGGAGTGTGTTTTGTGTATGTGGAGGGAGAGAAAGTGAGTTTTTGGAGTGCTGAGAGTGTGACAGCATGCTGTCTTGTAAGTTCAGATCCCCCTCCCCCCTGCCTCTTTCTCACTCACACAAAGCAAAGAGTAAATGTTTGCTTTTTTCTCAGGACACATAAGCATGCCAGCTGTCAGAAACGGAGCTTTGAAAGGGCACTTCCACATTCCTGCAGCTGATTTCACAACGAGAAGAGTGGCTACCTGATTTAAGGGGATTATGGGATGTTTCTGATGGTCAGAGAGCCGTAATGCAACTCCTCATTCACACTGACCCTGGGGTGTCTCACCCAATATGCATTAGACATTAATCCTCTCGCTGAGGTGAATTACCATGAGTGCTCTAGCCAGTGAGTCAGAGTGCTCTACGTGCTTTGCCACTGTGGACGGGGAGTAAGGCAGAGCACTCTGTGGGGCTTAATTGTGGTATAAAGTGCAAGTGTAGCCAAACATAAAAGTAATAGAGATTCTATGCTTAGTCAAGCTCTACCTAGCCTTGATCCTATCAGTGCACAGGAAGGGATCCCTAAAGTGAACTGGCTGAACCACTCTCCAGACAGGAAATTATTTGGAATGGTCTCTGAACAGTTCAGTTTTCCTGTCCATTTCCAAGATCACTCAGACAATGCCAGATGGATCTATCTGTATCCAGCAAGAGCGCCTAGGGAGTATCAGTAGGGAAAAGCCAAGAAATTTACAAGGGAGACTGACACCCAATGACTGAGAATATACCCAATATTGAAATACATATTTAATTATATGAAAATTAAGTTTGCTCTAATCTTATATTGTCTGCAAAACTCTGGTCTCTTAAGAGGAATTTAGTATACACTGCTAACAGAAGGATAAAACTGAAATAAAACAACCTAGGAGGAATCTAGGGTGAAAAAGATAATTTTTCCACTGGAACAATGGTAAGCAAGTGGTTATATAACCCTAGAACATTCCAGCAGTGCTATTAATTTCTTACAACTTTAAGAACTCTTTTTGTTAACTACAAAGATTTGCAAAAATATTTCAGTTTAGTCTTCTCTTTCAGTCATTACTGACGTAGAATGTGAATAGAAAGGAAGCCTCTAAGGACTTCAGCAGTGTGTATTGGATTTAACTTGGAAGACATACGTAAACTGAAACAGGGTGTAAATAAAAAAAAAACTGAGCAACTGCAAGGTTGGATTGCTTCCTTTTTTCTAGTTTCTCACAAAACTGTTTGGATTCTGCTTCCCCTCTAGTGCAGCACAGCAGCCAGTTCTGACGGAAGCTTCCATTCTCTCAGACTTGCTTGTATTTATCAACAGTCATTTATGTTGTTATTCTCAATCCTAATAATAACTCCAACACAATGTGCAAATCACATTGTTTCATTTTAAACAAAAGGAATATTTTTCCTGTACCATGATGCATCATTTTTGCTTCAGTCTTTTTCTATTTAAATTAAAGTGAGAGATGTTAGGATCATAACAGGGTCACAAAAAGTTTGTGTGAGAGAAGACTTACCAGCGTATCATGCCAATCCTCATGCCAATGCAAGCTACAGAGACCCCTCAATAGGAAGTATATCGAGTACTACATTACTTGATCTTGGCCAGTAAACCTAAGTCAAGTTACATTTTGTAGGAACTATGCAATCACATTTACCTAGTGAGAGAAAGAGAGTGGCTGAACAAAAAAGAAAAAGGTAAAGATTCAGCAATTGGGACTGGGCAACCTCACACATGGATTTAGCAAGAAACATGCAAAATTCTTAATTCTGGTTAAGTCTGCTATGAAGAATCTTTAGACTAGTATTTCAGCTTCTAGAAGGAGCCAGAAAGCATGTGCATAGACCAGGGGTAGGCAACCTATGGCACACTTGCCAAAGGCGGCATGCAAACTGATTTTCAGTGGCACTCACACTGCCCGGGTCCTGGCCACCAGTCTGGAGAGCTCTGCATTTTAATTTAATTTTAAATGAAACTTCTTAAATGTTTTCATAACCTTATTTACTTTACATAAAATAGTAGTTCTATATTATAGACTTACAGAAAGAGACCTTCTAAAAATGTTAAAATGTATTACTGGCACACAAAACCTTAAATGAGAGTGAATAAATGAAGACTCGGCCCACCACTTCTGAAAGGTTGCCAACCCCTGGTATAGACACACCATTATTCACTATGGGTTCCACGGAGTTTTGATAAAACAATTGGTTTATGTTGGTTCTTATTTTACTTCAGACATTTAAATCTACCTGCCAGAGGGTTGTTGGCCTCTTCAAGGAGTCCAGGCTCAGGCCACCCGCAATAAACTAATTTAAGGAGAATGAGCCTCTCTAGGCAGTTAGTTGAACAATGAGCACCTGGGCCTGATAAAAGGCTCTGGGTGCAGTTGCATGGAGGTGCATACAGAGAGAGAAGTTCTCTCAAGAGAGAGGAATTCCCAGAGATCACAGGCCCCATGGAGGGCTGTGCAACCCTTAGCTCAAGGGGAGAGACAACATTTCAGCTTATTTGGATTTAATAAGGCAGAACCCCAGCAGGAATTTTGTCTTAGTGCATTAGTCTTTGCTACTTCATATCCAATGTAAAGGCAAATAGAAACATCTTTTTCAGGAGTAAATCTGCTTCCAAAGACCTTCAAAGATTAGGTAACAATTCAAATTACATTTTCTCCTCTCCCACAACATATGACACACCATACAATACTACAATATTACTACAGAGCACGTGTGTTCTGTGAGCTAAACAACTTGACTAAAGTTGTCAACTTTACTTGACATAACCCAGTGTAACCATTGAACAAAATTAAGCTTTTTTAAAAAAATCTAGTAGGAAAATATTAATATTTTATATGCATATAATTAATAATGTGTAGGTGTGCCATAGGATCACCATCCTGGAGTGCCTCTCTTGGCCAGTCATGATACTACCTTAATCTCTCCTCTTACACCAGGTTTGTGCTGTCTCCCCAAACTTGGAAGTACAGACACCAAGACACACGTCCAGTTGAGACCAGAGTTATACTAATGTTGAGCTTCTGAAAAGCCCACAAAAAATTTCTAAAGACACTCATATCCAAAGTCTTTCCAAAAGAATAGTTAAAACCAATAATTTCTAAATGATGACATGGGTCCACGGAACTTCTTCAGAAAAATTCCCAACAATGCAAATATATATTTACAGGTGTCCCCCTACCTGCCCCTCTACCAGAGACAAGTTAACAAGCCCCAAGACTTTCCAAAAAAGGCCAAATTAACTCTGACAGTTTGTGTTCAGATGATTCATGTTCAGAATTAAATTACTGAGTTAGATACAAAGATATTCATCAGTATGCAGTAATATAGGTATTGTATATGCCAACAGGCATGTGAACATTTTTAGTTACATAACCATTATTTTCAACACCAGAGTTTTTGATCTGTACTCTATTTGTTTTTCTTCTTCCCCACACGAGCTGTATATATTTTGGGATATTTTGGTCATCCAGGGCTTGATTCATCTTAATGGGCACAAGGAGTGAAATCTTCACCTACACATGGGGGAGTTCCAAAACTGGGATAGCATTTACACCTAGGGGAGGGCAGCTTTAAATGGAAGTTGGGGCTCCAAAAGGCTATTCAGAAGACGTGTTGTACCTTAGTCACTTGCTTTTCAAATGTTGACCTTTAAACAGAATGGTGAGGGACTGTTGGTTAAAGGAAGTGAGTAAAATCTGACTTTGGAAAGTGTAATATGAACTGGACAGTTTGCAAGGTAAACATTTTCTGCAACAAGTAAAGAGACAGAAAGAACTTGATCACTTTGATATATATCTTCTACTCCCTTGTATATCGGGACTACATCTGTTTATATGCTTGTACTTTCCCAGTGGGAAAAGCTTATTTACCTGAACACAGTAAAATAGAAACTAATCAGTCCTTCCTTTGCATTCTGTCATTTGAGTTGGTGTTGGAGAAGGGGTCAAGTGATTATATTAATGGTAGGTACATTCAAATCACATGATGCACACCTAGCTAAAAGCTATATTGACACAGAACTCTGGCTCTGTTTCTCACTGATCAGGTAAAATAATCCTTTAATACAGCAGCAGAACACTAAACCAAAACAGGATCACAGACACATCCCTAGACGCATTTCTTTTAAAACAGAAAAGAACTAGGTCCTCCTAGCACCGATAAGAAACAAAATGGTGCCAGCAATCTTTATACACAAGCACCACTGAAACAGAAAAAGGCAGTTTGGCAGACAGACTTGGGGAAAAAATTACAACCTTCCCACAGTAATAAAAAAGAACTTTTGAACTTTTCCATTCCTGTCCTGGAGGAATTTGAGAATCAGAGAGCACTAGTTCAATTAGCTAAACTAACAGAAGAAACTCACCTGGAACATAAAAACGGGTTCCTGGTCCTGAGGATAACCCCCCCCACAACCCTACAAATTGAAGAATGAATAGACAATGGTAAGGACAGAGCTCACAAGACAAGAATTATAGGGTGAACAAGCCTAATCCTCTCGTCTTTTTAATCATCTTCCAGCTTTTATTAAAAGGGCACTCACTCTTAAACCTAGAGATAATTAGAGACTACAATTTACACCAGTCAGTTCGACAGCTATAAAGGCAAGTAAGCTGTTTTAGCAGCTGCAATTAAAACAGAATCCATTGCACAGAAAATTAAGAACATTCACCTTTTTCAAGACTTCTCTTTGTATTCCAGGGAAAACATGCAGGTTGTAACCAATAAGAAAGCACCTGACAGATCACAGTTACAGATTGGTTGCCAACCATTCTGGCATCGATCTCTCAGTGACTACTGGAAGCAATCCAGGAGATTTTAGTAAGCCACTAAAAGTCTAGTTAGCAGCGCAGTGGGGCTAAGGCAGGCTCCCTACCTGCCCTGGCTCAGCATGGCTCCCAGAAGCGGCCGGCATGTCTGGTTCCTAGGCGCAGGGGTGGCCAAGGGGTCTCCATGCACTGCCCTTGCCCCGAGCACCAACTCTACAGTTTCCATTGGCCGTGGTTCCCGGCCAATGGGAGCTGCGAGGACGGTGTCTGCAGGCAGGGGCAGCACGCAGAGCCACCTGGGCGCCCCTAAGCCTCAGAACCTGAGGGACATGCCAGTTGCTTCCAGGAGCTGCCAGAGGTAAACACTGTCTGGTTGGAGCCTGCACCCCAAACACCTTCTTACACCCCAGCCCCCTGCCCCAGGTCTGAGCCCCCGCTCTGCACCCTGAAACTCCTCATCCCAAGCCCCACCCCACAGCCCATGCCTACAGCTGGAGCCCTCACCCTCTCCCACACCTCAACCCTCTGCCCTAGCCCAGTGAAAGTCAGTGAGGGGGGGAGAGTGAGTGATGGAAGGAGGAGGGATGGAGTGAGCAGGGGTGGGACCTCAGAGAAGAGGTGGCACAGCGGCATGGAATCAGGGAAGGGATAGGGAAAGGGGTGGAGCAAGGGTGTTCAATTTTGTGTGATTAGAAAGTTGGCAATCCTAGTTACAGATGCAGCACAATCTACTTTAAAAATATTCATACAACCAGCTAAAACCCTGAAGTATGCGCAAAAACTATTTACACCATAAGTGCTGGAAAAGCACTTCATTATATTGTGCAGGGTTTATGTTTACAGGTCCAAATGCCTGGTTGGGAGAGAATATATGAAATGACAGACTACACTAAACAATAATAAGGGACTGATCCAAAGACACCAAAGTTAATGGATAGACACCCATTGACCCCAAGTGGGCTTTGGAGAAAACCCCAAAGAGAAGGAGCCCAATCTGTTTGGGCCTAAAATCACTGGAGCTGACTGAATCTGATATCCCCAAAATGGCAGTTCCAAGGGTGATTCCTCACCCCGTAAAGGTTCCACACACAGAAGACAAGTTAGAACAGATTCTACATATAACAAAAGGTAGAACTGGTGTTCTCACCTTGGAAGTATGAAGAATTTAGATAATCTAGGCCTATTGCTACAACTAACTTGCAGTTAATTTATGATCAAATTGTGACTTGAGCCCTAGGAAAACAAATAGGGGGAGAGGTGGAAGGATCCAGATAAAGAGACAATCTTTGCACTCCCATTGGTACAAGGAGTGTTCTTGGTTAGTGCTGACTCCCAAGGCAAGAGGTTCAGGGTAGAGGCATGGAATATCCCTGTCCTGCTCCACACCAGTCAACAGCATTCAGCAGCATTCACTCAAAAGGGAGCACACGTGCTAGTGTGATATAGCACGGTGCTCTAATGGAGATACCTGAGTCATTTGTCTCTGGCAGACACATATTTCCCACAGCTCTGGCTAGGGTAGTGCAACTTCGAACCTTCAAGCCACAACAGATCTCTGGCATTTAAACTGTTTGGGGGAGCCACCTTGCCTTCAGATTTGTCTCTGAAGTGCTTAGCACATGGCAAATGTCATATAAATAAAGTAATAATTGTTTCAGAATCTGATGAAGCAGACCTGTGTCAACCGCTATCTGAGGATAAAATGTCAAAAAAATACATCCATCCATCATTTCTTTGTTTTAAAAAAATGCTGGCAACTGTTTAAAAAAGTATTGGAATTTTAATTGGGCAGATCATGCACTAAAATCCCCCCTAGCGTTATGGTATAATTAAATGTTTTCAGTGTTATAGGGAGTATTTATAGAATGTTGAAGCTAACTTCTGAATTTACCATTGTCATTTAAAAAAATAAGTTCTACTTTTTCTCATTGAGAAATGACGCTATTTACAGGAGTCTGCAGAATGAAATCAGCCCCAATTCCAGCATGATTGGGCAGCTCAGTGTCTCCAGACATAATTAAATGGTTTCTGAAACTTTATATGCTCTTGTAGTGAAGCTTTGTATTGGTACTCTCCATTGTGAAAAGCTGGAGAAAAAAATGATCCATTTCTTTCAGGCAGCTATGCTGAACTGCAAGAGTGTTTTTTGGCTCTCAGCTTCCAAAGGTAAATGTCTGATAATGAAAAACTTAATTCTGAAAATGCTAGAATGCCCCTTTACTTACAGCTGTGTGTGTGGGTCAGAGACTGCAGTTGGATTTTAAAAGCTCTGAGAACACTGGAAAATGTATCTACTGGGAAAGATCTCTATCATTTCATATTTTTATTATTTTAATACCCATACTTTCTAAGCTTCTGAGCCTCAATGGAACTTAATGCAAGTCTGTGGAAAAATTTTAAGTGAAGAAAAATAATTAAAGCTGTAAGAAAAAACAAGCTTCTCAATTATATTGAGTAGTTTATAATAATCCCCTCCTCCCCCCAAACCAAGCTAAATAGATCAACTAATGCGGTATGCTCTACAGACTGATCTACTGTGACACTGAGAGCATAGGTATTTGATTTAGGTACTAATACTCCTTCTCCTTCCCCTGAGCCACTCCCGCCTCTGCACTTTCCCACCATCACTTTAGATGAGAACACTGGGCCTGATTCTCTTCTCACTTCCACTAACTGAACTGCAGTGGAGTTACTCATGATTTGATTTGGTGTAAGAGGTGATTCAGACTCTCAGTTTCTAAACTGCAGCAGAATATATGAACATACAGTAATGGACTTGCTTGGTATGTCAGTGATAATTAATGAATATATATATAATTACATCCAAATTCTGCCATCAGTTACAGCCCTCTGGCTCCACCAAAGTCAGCAGGGTTGCATGATATACAAAATTAGGGAAAAATTGACCTCAGACTTTGGAATAATTTCTCCAGAGAAGTTATTTATAATTTATACTACTGTAGAACATAGGCTCCCCAGAACTACAGTGGCTGGACAAATTCTGATAAAACCTTCTTTTGTCTGTTTGACACTGTGCCATGGGGTAGTGCCCTGGAATTGTTGTACAAGTATTGTGTGTTTTACATAGTATACGCCTGTGAGGTATCATTTTAAAAATCTTGATCTGCTGAACACTTATATCCTGTTGGATTTTATGTGTTATCATTGTATGTGAATTTAGGAAGTATTTCTATGCGTGTAACTAAAATACGTTGTGAGGTTGGGACAAAGGACCACCCATCACTGTCCAGAAAAAGCATTAATGTCTCATGCAAAAGAATCCACTCTCCCAGGACTAACCCACATTACAGCAGGGATCTTTCTAGCAGCTGGAAGAGAGACACGGATATCATCATTTGGCCTCTATTTCCCCTCCCTCCGATCTCAACACCTGGAAGATCATCTGGAAGACAAAAATTTGGAACTATGGAGATTGGTCCCTAGACTGGGAGGGAGTCCAATCTGTATATTGAGGAACTCTAAGATGCCTGTACCATTTGTTTGGCTAAGAGACTGATTAAAATCTTGCTTAGTCTGTTTATGTGAAAAATAAATTTGCAGTTTAAATTCTGTTTCTTAGGTAATCAACTGATCTCTAGGCCTGCTACTTATAATCACTTTAAATCTATCTTTCTGTAGTTAATACATTTGCTTTATGCTTTATCTAAAACAATGTAGTTTTGGTTGAAGTGCTTGGGTAATCTCAGCTCAGATTACAAAGGCTAGTGCTTGTCCACTTTCCTATGAAGATGTGGTGAACTTATTAATGAGCTTACATTGCCCAAGGGAGCCTTGAGCAGTGCAAGAGAGCATATTTCTGGGAATTGGTTGAAGCCTCTTTATTGATGGTTCATGAGTGGCTGGGAGATCATTCATGTACCTCAGTTGGTTGTATCCCTATCATGGCTGTGTAAGTGCAGAGCCTGTCAGAGATTTGCAATTGGACATTAGCATCACAGTGTGAGAAATAGCCCAGGCTGGTGAGTTTGGAGGACTCAGTCCAGGTTTCACCGCTGCACAGTCTGCATCACAGTTCAGGGTAACTACACCTGTATTCCCCTGCCCCACCCCCATGGTCCACTTCCGGAGAAACCAATAAGGTCTCAGATCTCCAGCTGTAGAGATCACTGTCCCACTCCCTTGTGAATAGGTGGTTTCATGGCCGCACAGCTCCCTGCCTTAAACTGTGATTTCCTCAGCAAGCCAGTCTGCCTATTGGCCACTGCCTGTGCATTGCTTTCTCTCCACCTTCTACGAACAGTGTATTGCAGCAATGACAAGTTACCACATAGCTCCTTCTTTATTCTTAAGGCAAAAGCATTAAAGAGAAAACATACAAAAACACATAAAAGTTCCTGTATACCTGCTAAAAGCACCCCCCCCCCCTCAATCTAGAGGTGGAGGGCCTCAGAGCTGGCGGTCTGCTCCCTTTTGCACAAAATTTTGAAAGTTTTGGTTTTCATTTCCAAACAGAACTAAAATAAATTTTGAAGTATCAAAATCCTCCAGAAAACACAATTACCTTCCTCCACCCATTTCCAATCAGGATTCCATTTTGTTAGGAGCTGTATAAACACAGAATAAAATGACAGTTCCTACCCCAAAGAACATACAGTCTACATGTTAGAAGCCTCCATGCTGAAGTCATTTAAAATAGGCCTAGGAAAAATAACCAAGAATATACTGTAGAAAGCAACCCAACATTGGCAGAGGGGGAAAGATAACCTTTCCATTGCTGATTCATTAGAAACTAGGGTACATGAACTGACTAATGCTTTTGGCTTGTTATTCACTCGGTCATGCCATCCAGTCAACTCCCCAATCTGCTACTACTCCATCCCCAACCCACATTCCAACTGCTACCATTCCTACCCACAGAGAAACTCAAAACCTTTCTCTCTGCCTTTATAGCTCCCCACCGAGGTAACTCCCTCCAAAAATCAAGGAGCTCCTTTGAACATTTACCTGCTCTGAGCACAAGGACCATGATACGGTCCCAAGAGATTATTTTCAATCCAATGAAATAAAGAGCATCATCTTTTTCCAATTACACTAGCAATCCAATAGCATCTGAACTATGAACAAAATATATTGCCATATGCATTGGCTCTGATCCTTTGTTACAGCCCAGGAGTGCAAGGCATGTTATGGAGGTAGAAAAGTGGCTTTAAGCTACACTTTTGCCTCTCTGATCCTGAACATCCTGTATTCCAGGCTGGTCCACTGACATAACTTGAAGTAGCTTGAATGGTGTTTTAATTTATGCTGGCCACCATGCATCAGCCAGATCTAAGGGAGTTCCAACCATCCAACCCCCTAAAGCAGCAGAGGGGATTGAGGTAGAGGTTTAGAAGCTACTACACCTAAACTATCACTTTATGCAAGGTGAGTCTCCCATAGCCAAGTGTGCCAGTTCTGGGACACTTTGCACCAGCAGAGAAGCAAAAAGAGGCCCTAACACAAGACCACTTTGTTTAATGGAATTTATAGGTACACAGTGACCAGCTCTAAAATTTTGAATGTACTCTATGACAGAAATTAGTAGTAGTACAGATTTTTCCTATATTTTGGATACATGTAAGCCGTCTGAATATTGAAAAAGTATCTCAAATGGAAAGAAATAAAAATAAAATTATATTGAAAAAGTGAAAAATAAATCAGCATTTGGATAATGAATCTAAATTTTAAAAAATATATACAATGATTTGTTATAATGCAAAGATAGATTAGTAAAACTAAGTCCATCTGGTTAAAGTTATTGTTTCATTGCTAATAACCAAATAAAAATAAGCATTTTTTTTACCCAAAAGCAATTATAGTGTCTTAGGCAATTTATACAATATGATTATTTATTAAAAATAATGTTTCCTCCTTTTCTATCTTTATTTTATGCTTATTATCTTTAAAAAGTACAAAAATGCTTCATATATGTAATATAATTTTAATAGCAAAGTCTAATTTTAATAATTTTAAATAAATGTAGACCCTAATTCTATAATGTTTTACATCATGGTTAACTTTAAACATGTGAGTAGTACCAATGAATGGGGTTATCATGTGCTTAAAATTAAATATGGGCATAAAACACTGCAAGATCCAAGGCTTAGTGCCTAATGTAAATCACTTTAATTAGAGATCACTACCTCATGTTAATAAAATATTTGCTAAGAAACAACATATTCCTCCAATAATTGTAATCACTGTGATCATCTGCAATTAAACAGGAGTTTAGGGCACTCAGCAGTTCAGAGATGTTCAGTATCTCTCTGAAAAAGTGATAATTAAGTGAATACTACCTAGAAGCTGATGTCTGATCAGGAACAGTTAACATGGATTCATTAATGGCAAGTCATGCCTGACCAACCTGATTGCCTTCTGTGATGAGAAAACTGACTCTGTGGATATGGGGAAAGCGGTGGATGCAATATATCTTGACTTTAGCAATGCTTTTGATATGGTCTCCTTCAGTATTTTTGCCAGCAAGTTAAAAAAGTATGGACTGGATCAATGAACTATAAGGTGGATAGAATGCTGGTTAGATTGTCAGGCTCAACAGGTAGTGCTCAATGGCTCGATGTCTAGTTGGCAGCCGGGATCAAGTGGAGTGCTACAGGTCTGTCCTGGGGCAGATTTTGTTCAACATCTTCATTAATGATCTGGATGGATCAACATCTTCATTAATGAAATGGACTGCACCCTCAGCAAGTTTGGAGAGGACACTAAACTGGCCGGGGATGTAGATATGCTGGAAGATAGGGATAGGATCCAGAGTGGCAAATTTGGAAACAAGTTGGAGAATTGGGCTAAAAGAAATGGGATGAAGTTCAACAAAGACAAGTGCAGAGTCCTGCACTTATAACGGAAGAATCCCATGCACTGCTACAGGCTGGGGACTGTCTGTGTAAGCGGCAGTTCTACAGAAAAGGACCTGGGGATTACAGTGGATGAAAAGCTGGATGAGGCTACAGTAGGCTCCTGTATGCTTCTTAAAATTCACAGTATAGCATTAAGAATTCTGTTAGATCTAGAGGAACTAATTCCTTCAGCATCCTCCAAAACTAGTCAAACCCTAAGAATAAATAAACAATTCTACCAAATCATGGATTAGAGACATGGGGCATGAGGTAATATCTTTTATTGGACCAACTTCTGCTGGTGAGAAAGACAATTTTTTAAGTTTATGCAGACTCAAAGAAGAGCTCTGTGAGAGCTCAAAAGCTTGTCTCACCAACAGAAGTTGGTCCAATGAAAGATATTACCTCACCCACCTTGTCTCTCTAATATCCTGGGACCAACACAACTACAACAACAAGGCATACAAATCGTGAATTGTAAAAAATCTTACAAGTATTTTTCATCTTATCTTAAACTAAAATGTTGAAAAATACCGTCTTTAACTAGGATCATTTCAAAAAAGCAATTTAAGAAAAAAAATCACAAATAAATTACAATCTAAGAAGAAACTTATTTCCTCTTAGATTTAATAACTTCAGGGTTTAACACGGTGGGCCACCTCTTCCTGGTGAACCTCCACTGAAGTCAATGGAGTTAAATCAGAATGATTTTAGCCCAATGGTTTAAGTGATTATAATTACTATTATTGATAAGACTAAGTAAATGGCACTGCTGCGTTATGAGTGTCTCTCTCTTAAAAGTTGCTCCTTTACCTTTTCAATGAGGGATTTTACTGATTAAGAGGAATGTACTGATAGAACAGTAGTCCCTAATCTTATTCATATTTTGAACCACTAATCAAAATACGTACATCTTCTCCTGATTTAGCTCCATTCCCAGCCCCTCAATATAAATCCCAAACCTTTACATCCTGTACATATATAGATTTGTTACAGAAAATAATATCAGTACAGTGTTAAGGAAACAAATGAAAATAAACTCATTAGTACAAACTAAGGATTCAAGAAATAATGTGTTTCAAAGACTCTGAAATAGTGCTATTATATGTCAGACTGAATGCAAAAAACCCCAAGTATTAGAAAGATCTTGGTTTATATATCTTTCAACTGAGATGCACTAACTCCCATAAGCCTGATCTGCTACATGCAGAAACATTACTACTCGAAGACTTGCAGAGGCTTCATTATTACCATCAAAGAAGGCCCCCTGGAAGAATTCTGTTAATCATAGGTTGAGAACCACTGTCCAAGACAATGAATTATTATTTTCAACCATGAACTGGTACAGTGTTAGCAGTGCAAGTTTTAATCAGTAACTTTGGTGAAAAGATTTGACTGCCACCTACAGTTTGCCATAGTCAATGCATTTCAATTGAAATATAGAATCATAGAATATCAGGGATGGAAGGGACCTCAGGAGGTCATCCAGTCCAACCCCCTGCTCAAAGCAGGATCAATCCCCAACTAAATCATCTCAGCCAAGGCTTTGTCAAGTCTGATCTTAAAAACCTCTAAGGAAGGAGATTTCAGCACCTCCCTAGGTTGCCCATTCCAGTGTTTCACCACTCTCCTACTGAAAACGTTTTTGCTGATAACCAACCTAAACCTCCCCAAATGCAACTTGAGACCATTACTCCTTGTTTTGTCATCTAGTACCACTGACAAAAGTCGAGATCCATCCACTTCGGAAACCCCTTTCAGGTAGTTCAAATCAGCTATTAAATCCCCCCTCATTCTTCTCTTTTACAGACTAAACAATCCCAGTTCCCTCAGCCTCTCCTCCTAAGTTATGTGCTCCAGTCCCTTAATCATTTTTGTTGCCCTCTGTTGGACTCTTTCCAATTTTTCCACATCCTTCTTGTACTGTGGAGCCTCAAACAGGACATAGCACTGTAGATGAGGCCTCCCCAATGTCGAATGGAGGGGAATGATCATGTCCCTCGATTTGCTGGAAATGCTCCTACTTATACATCCCAAAATGTTGTTAGCCTTCTTGGCAACAAGGGCACACTGTTGACTCATATCCATCTTCTTATCCACTGTAACCCCTAGAGCCTTTCCTTCAGAACTGCTGCCTAGCCATTCAGTCCCTAGTCTGTAGCAGTGCATGGGATTCTTCTGTCCTAAGTGCAGGACTCTGCACTTGTCCTTGTTGAACCTCATCAGATTTCTTTTGGCCCAATTCTCTAATTTGTCTAGGTCTCACTTATCCTATCCCTGCCCTCCAGCATATCTACCACTCCTCCCAGTTCAGTGTCATCTGCAAACTTCCTGAGGGTGCAGTCTACGCCATCCTCCAGATTATTAATGAAGATATTAATCAAAACGACCCTAGGACCGACCTTTGTGGCACCCCACTTGATAACAGCTGCCAACTAGACATGGAGCCATTGATCACTACCCATTGAGCCAATGATCTAGCCAGCTTTCTATCCACCTTATAATCCATTCATCTAGCCCATAGTACTTTAACTTGCTGGCAAGAATACTATGGGAAACAATATCAAAAGCTTAGCTAAAGTCAAGGGATAACATGTCCTCTGCTTTCCTCTCATCTGCAGAGCCAGTTATCTCATGATAGAAGGCAATTAGGTTAGTCAGGCACGACTTCCCCTGGTGAATACATACTGACTGCTCAAACAAAGATCCCTGGAATCCTAATTTTAACACCTGGGGTGATGTATTACCACAGTACTGCAAAGTCCCAAAATATATTCTTTCCTGAATCATCAGTTTTGTTCCACAATGACTAGAGCACTATATCTGGGTATGAATGCAAGATACCCAAAATATGAATGCATATACCTAAATAGTTAGCGCCAATTTCATTTTAGAGAGTTATATCAGAAACTGGATTATAGAGGATACTGTTATATAAAAATGTAAAGTCCTTTTACCATTAATCTAAACCTTCCTTAAACATATGCAACCACAACACAAGCAATCTAAGTCCAAGATAAAGTTACTTCACCCTTGTCTCTCAAAGCTTGCACTTACATACATAGGCTGAGATAAGCTAGCCATTTACAGCTTTTTTCTGTCCAGTTAGCAGGATGTAAATTTTGCTAGCTGTTCTCCCAAATTCCTCTATTTGTAAATGTTTCAAGGTTAAAAGGATAAAATACCAATGTTCTGATAAATGTTCAATATAAGTACAAGGAAAATTTTAGCATTGACTTTTTATACAATAACTGCTCAAACATTCATTTGTTTCTTAAAATGAGCTCCCATCATACAGGCTCATTAGTCAGCAAAAATCAAAGGTCTAGGTTACCCAATAAACTTCCAATTATATGTATACGGTTTAAATATTTGTAGCTTATGTTACATCCCTTACATTAATTCTCACTTAGCTAAGGTATACACATATAGCTTTTAAAAATCTTTCCTCATAACTCTATTTCCCCACAGTCAGGGCCAGTCGTACCCTACAGGCAGACCATGTGTCTGCTTATGGCAGCATAATTGAGTGGGTGTCAATATCCTTTCAGCTGCTCAACAGCTGAGAAATTCAGCTGGCTTCTACTGAGCAGCTCCCTCCCTCTCTTCCAGTGCTCAAGAGACACTTTCTCCTTCTGAATGGCTACTCTCCAGCTGGCCCCTCCTTCCTGACTAAGCAGAAGCTAAATACTTGAGCAGCTGCCCCTGTAGAACAGGCCTTTTTTCTAATGCTTACCCCTCCCCAACCCCCGCCGAATGGCAACTTTACAGCTGATCACTCCCACCCACACAGAACCCTGAACACAGCAGGAGAGGTGTGTGTGGGGGGGGGGCAGCTGGAGACCCCATTATGGGTTGAGGGGGAGGATAGTGAAAGGAGCTAGACACCTGCTAAATACATTTTAGAAAATTCCTGGATTTCCACATTTTGAAAATGACTCGAATTAGACAGCGAGGTTAACAGAATGGTAGCATGTGTTCAAGGGAGGAAACAACCACATATAGAAGTTCGTATCAAGCAGCAAAATGCCTTTGGCTGGCCCATCATTCTCTGGGTCTTCATTGTATTCCCTCAACTTCAAAGTTCTTCTGAAGTGGTGCCAAAAACTGAATGCAATATTCCAGGCACAGCAAACATCTGAACATAGACGATTACCTCCCTACTCCATGAAGTTATGTCTTTATATTGACAGCACTGGACTTCTTACACTGCCATATGGTCCTGCAAACCTTCTAATTTGCCATCCACTATCTTCTGTAAGTCTTTCCCCATTATTGCTTCCCACTTTGCACCCTTCCACTGGGTATATGTGTTTCATATTATTTTTCCATATATATATTAATTAATATATATATATATATTAACTTGCCTGTTCTGAAGCAGATTATGGGGAAAGACCAAAAAAAAAAAAGAAGAAAAGAAAAAGAAAACAAAATGCAGTTCACAACCTCATCTCCCTCCCCAAAATGCCTAAATACATTAGATGACAACAAAAATGTGAGAGAAGTTGAACTAACTCACAGGTACTGTCTATTGGCTGAAAACCTTCTGCTAGAAAGAGGAATATATGGGTCTTAACTTCTGAGATCTTTGTTAGCATAAGAACTGCCTCTCATCTTTATCCAGAGGAAAAGCCCAAAAGCAGAGCTGATCAGGAATTTTCTATAGAAAATGCAGATTTCTATAAACTAAAACCATCTGCAGAAAAGTAAGTTTGAACAAATAGGTATTCTTTTTGCAAAATTGTGGAAATATGCCATTTGACATTTTCCAACCAAAGTTGCATTTTTGGATCAAAATGACTATGTTTCAAAATTTTAATTAATTTTTATTTAAAACAATTATAACAAAAGGTCACAAGAGCATAAGAACACAAGAATGGCCATACTGGGTCAGATCAATGGTCCATCTAGCCCAATATCCTCTCTTTTGACAGTGGCTGGTGACAGATGCTTCAGAGAGAACGAAGAAAAGAGGGCAATGTATCGAGTGAGCTACCCCATCATCCAGTTCCAGCAGTCAGAGGTTTAGGAACACCCAGAGCATGGAGTTGCATTCTTCATGATCTTGGCTAATAGTTATTGATGGACCTATCTTCCATGAACTTATCTAACGCTTTTTTGAAACCAGTTATATTTTTGGCCTACACAACATCCTCTGGCAATGAGTTCCATAGTTGATTGTGTGTTGCGTGAAATAGTACTTCCTGATGTTTGCTTGAAACATTACTTTCATTGGCTGAGCCCTGGTTCTTATGTTATTCGAAGGGGTAAACAAACACTTCCTTATTCACTTTCTCCACACCATTCATGATTTTACACACATTTGTCATATCCTCTCTTAGTCATCTCTTTTCTAAACTGAACAGTATCAGTATTTTTAATCTCTCCTCATGTGGAAATTGTTCCATACCCCTGCTCAGTTTTATTTTTCTTCTCTGTCCTTTTGCCAATTCTAATATATCTTTTTTGAGATGGGGCAACTGCAGGCAGTATTCAAGGTGTGCGTGTACCACACATTTATATAATGGCATGATATTTTATTTCTTATTATCTATTCCTTTTCAAGTGGTTTTGACTGCTGCTGCACATTAATGCAGAGAACTAGCCACAATGACTGCAAGATCTTTCTTGAGTGGCAATAGCTAATTTATACACCCATCATTTTTTATGTATAGTTGAGATTATGTTTTCCAATGTGCATTACTTTTATCAACATTGAATTTCATCTTGCCAAGACATCCAGTTTTGTAGATCCCCTTATAACTCTTCACAGTCAGCTTTGGACATAAGTATCTTGAATAATTTTGTATCATCTGCAAGCTTTGCCACTTTACTGTTTACTCCTTTTTCCAGATCATTTATGAATATGTTGAACGGCACTGGTCCCAGTACTAATCCTTCGGAGACCCCACTATTTATCTCTTCTCACTGTGAAAATTGACCACTTATTTTTACCCTTTGTTTCCTGTTATTAATCAGTTACTGATCCATAAAAGGCCAAAGCAAACAGTCTTTCAAAATTTTGAAAATGAAATGCTCCAGTTGACTTGATCCAAAAACATTTTGGATTATCATTCTGTAAATATGAGAGGCTGATTTTTTGTCCTGATTTAGGACAGGTTTTTATGTTTTTATGGTTTGGATTTTTTTTGGAAATTTCATGGGATGGGAAAGCCATTTGCCATCCAGCTGTCCCCATCAAAGACAGACAAATGGAGATGATGTGATGAAACATCAGCAATTATCATCTGACATACAGTACTAGACTGCACACATCACCTGACTATGGTATGTCAATATGATGTCACAGCAAGATAAAAAAAAACAACAATTTAAGATAGTACCTTCCCAAAACCTTAAAAAGGACAGAGCAAAAAGAAAAAAGAATGCAGCAACTTGTTAAACTGAAATAATTCTATCTTTAAAAAAGGAAAGAAAGAAAGAAATCTGTTTGCCAAGGATTTTCCAACAGAAGTTTTGGAGGCAATGAGTGGGTCAGAATACCAAAAATCTGTTTTTAAGTACTGGGTATAACCATGCTTGAGTATTCCTGCCACATTGTCTTTTGACGCAAGAAACCTCAATTTGTCTGATTAAGGCATCTGAATAGTGTCTGCAATCTAAAATTGCTAAAATTATGTCCTATGCAAATACTGCTGCCAAAGTCAGAGTAGTTGGTAAACAAAGCCAAGTGAACTCTAATTATGGAAGATGGGTTTCTAAAGATTTTGTATGAAAATAGCTAAACCAAATCAGAGAGCCAAGACAGGTCACAAACATAATACAAACAACATCATCAGGCTTAACACAATCCCATTTGGTGACATGACTTCTTTCACAAGTGCTTCTGATTTGTTTTCTGGGAAACTCAGTATGGAATCTAGCCCTTAACTCCTCAACTATGGAATATAATTACAAGAGTTGTACTAATTTCCTCAATGAGTACTCTTTGTTTCGCCAAACTGTTAAAGTATTTATTGTCCAGCTGAAGCATCTATTTTTTGGGTTTGTTTTTTTTTTTAAATTGTCCTTTCTTCTGTTCAACATTCAGAAATATGGAGTTGCTGAACCTGGCACTTTTAAGGGCAAAAGCCTGCCAACAGATGTATATGTGACAGCGCTCTGTGGAAAAATCCACCAAAAAGTAGAGACAAGGTGGTCAAGGAATATCCTTTATTGGACCAACTTCTGTTAAGAGAAAATAACTATTAATAGAAGTTGGTCCAATAAAAGTTTAACATCTTTTATTAAGACAAAGTTACAATAAAACAGTAATGTATTACATAATATGTAACTTATTTGGGATGTTAATATTTAAAGAACTTGGCTAAAGATTCTAGTTTGCTGGCTGGGGAGCCTGCCTCCTCTGAGTACACTAGAAAGGGTGACCACATTTCTAAATACCTGTTCTCTTTTTGATGCTTCTCTTGTGTACATACTTGGTAGGAAACCTTCTCCATTATAAAGACAGTCCATATTTCACTATGCCACAATTCCACAGGAGGAGGAGGGATCACATTTGTTCAATAATTTTGTGCAATACACAGTCTAGTTGCTAACAATAAAGAAATTAATTAATCATTCTGTTTAAAATGTATATCCTTTACTAGGGCATTCATTAGATTAGCAGATTAGGGGTTCTGTAGGAAGCTGGCATTTTTGCAGTCAGTTGGGTTAACAATAGACCATCCAAACACTGTGTAAAACTCAAACAAGACTAGAGACCAAATATAGCTATTCAATAGCAATTGTTGGGTTAAAAATAAAACATCCCCATTCATCCAGACCATCTTAGCAATGTTGGACAAATTTTCTAAATTCGTGTGACCAAGGCCCTCTCCCTTAGATACTTTAATCAATCTTCAGGAATTTATCTCTAGGAAATATCAAAGTGCCTATTTGTTGTGGGTAAGAGCTAAGGTTATTCAGTTAGCACAGCGTTCCTGTTTACTGATTTGAAGTCATACCAAGAGATATGTAATAATGTTAATAATAAATAAGATCCCATTCTTATCCTTGCATAATTATAGCTTCCTACACGTTAGTGTGAGAGGAATATGCATTTTTATACACACATATACACATACTAAAACATTTGTGCTTTTCCCGTGTTCTTTATGTCTCCACTCCATTAATTTATTTCAATAAACCATGTTGTTAGCACAGATACTGTTTCATCTCAGCTAGTATTTTATTTTCCCACTCTCTCACTAAAAATTCTACTGCATCATGTGTAGGATAGATACTCCAACCACCTATTAGTTGTATTGCTTAACATAGGTTGGAGGTGTGTAATTTTGACTGAAGAGGGGGTACAGAAGCTCACTGTGAATGGTGTGTGTGTGTAGGGTTAGAAGGGGGAGCAAGGGGAGCTACTGAGACTCGGAGGAAGGGCACCAGCTCCAGGCTGTGAAGGTGGGAGTCCCTCTCAGAATCCCAATCTTGTCTCTGCCCCCACCCTGGGCATGTGCAATTTTATGAAGAGGCGGAGCCCACACAGCATTTCCAATGTGAGGGTGTTAGCCCCCACTCACCTTCTGGTTCCATCACTCCTAACATTTCACTTAATTATCTATACATTTTATTTATAAATCATAACACAATTTCTGATTTCACACATACTTGTGCTCTAGTCTGTCTCTCTCTCACTCTCTCTTTAAAAAAAAAACAATCAAAAAACAAACTCTCCTGCTCTGCTCAGGAGCAACTACGGGGAGATGTGAGAAGAAAGAATGTCTGTATTTGATCAAAATTCAGAGACTTCAAAAGTTTTTTTTTCTTCCTACCTGAGAACCCAAACAGGCAACCATCATATGAGTAAGAAGTTTAGCTGCAAACATGGAACACTTGGCACAGAAAAGATGTGAAAGAATAGCCAAAGTGAAACCTGTGGGGAACAGAAAAAACAAGATCATTCTAAGACTCATGGACAAACATCATGTCGGATGGCAAAGTAGTTTTGGAACTATTAAATAACTAAGGCCCTAATCTTGCAAAGACCTTATGAATGTGCTTAACTTTTAGTTCCCATTGAAAATACTCAATTGCACTTATAATTAAGCACGTGCTTAAGTTTTCTCAAGTTATGGGCTTAATGCACAATGTAGGGCATTTCTGTGCTTGCAGCATTTTCACTTTATTTGTATTTCAGTTCTTTAGTATCTGGAGTGGTAGAACTAATCAATAGCCACAGATGCAGCAAAGGGGAATTTCAGTGTTGAAATGAATGCACAGTGCTTCATACAGTGCAGCACTACCTTATGACAAACAGCTGTACTAGTCCTAATTCCGAATCCCATGTTTCATTTGTATTGTATACGGACCTTTTGGACATCAGTACTGGAACAGAGTGACAGAACTCTTCTTTTGACACACTATTAGTTGGTACTAGGGTCTGCTAACATACTGCAGCTGGTGTGGCTCATTAACTCCACCTTAGATATGAGGATGGTGGAGGTGGTTTTCAGAGGACAGAGGGAAAAAAGATAGGGCTTCCTTTATGATCTATTCTAGGAGTAACAAGCTCAGGGAGGAACTTAGGCTGAAGCTCACATTGTATTATTGTAACTGAGTTCCCAGTAAAGCCACTCCTCAGGAAGAGAATAAGTTCGGATGTTAACCCAGAATGTGTGTGCTCTATTGGAGACTCAGTTCACTCAACTCTGAAAGCATGAAGTGGTGAATTGTGGCACAAATATTCAGCTATGAATTACTGTGTCACTAGCTAGTGATCTTTACAATAGTAATGATGAGCTCAAAAGAAAACACTATAGGCCTGAGAGCCAAACTTGGGAGTTAGACTGGGTATTCCTTCAATATAAATTTTTTAAAATATCTGTTACTTCATTCATAAGTAGGAAGAAAAGATTTACTGTGAAAACTCCTTACAATTCCTAAATCTAGAGCTGCTGGTTGATCTCCTGTTTACCAGACATAACTCTGAGTTTCACCTAAATTATCCTGATTAAGTCCATTCAACAGGAGCAACTTCATAGAGTAAAGGTAAATGATAACATTTCAAGTGATTTTGAGAATATTCTTTTATCACAATGCCAGATTTGAACTAAATTAATTGTGTGTAACAATATTTGTTTAAATGTTTAATTGCCAGGTGACTTTCCTCTTCATTTCCTGGCGGACAGAGAAATAAAATGTATAGTTTTGTCTGTCCTGACACTCAGAATGGGAGAAGAGGAGCATACACCACATCTTTAAGGATGCAGCACATGTTTTTTTGAGGGACTGGGAGAAGGGAGTTTAGTTTTTATATTCTTAATGGGTTGAGTTAAAAAAATTTCCAGAGGTAAATTATATCTTAAACCTCCATCTCTATAAGGGATGATTTAAAGTATCCAAAGAGGAGATGACTTCATTAGAACAAGAGGACTGCCTCAGCCCTCCTGCAAATTTGGTTCTGAAATTTCAAACAGAAGGCATCCTTCAAACTCACATAAACCTCCTTTTACCAGATCACTGCATTCAATATTTTTCACAGAATTTTAGATTCTTTTGATCTATTTATTATATTCAATTTCCACTGATGTCAATAGTAATTGAGAGTTCTTGAAGCATCAGGCTGTAATTACACCAACATGATTATGTTAAATGAAACTCTGCTGTCTCACTTAAGCTGTGAGACGGTACATTTTCAGCCAAGTGCAGTTAAAGGCGTATAAAAGTTACATGTAAGGAGTTCAGAATTCACAGAATACAGATACAAGATTCATATGGATTACTTGTGGTAACTCACTGAACTGAATAACAACATTTGAAGACAAAAAAGTATGGCAGTCCTAATGGTGGCACAATTGGAAGCTCTGCCTCTTAAATCCAAGTCTAGCGGTGGACTGGAATTATTGTTCAGGCATTGAAGAAAGAAGATCTTAGACCGTCATTCTGAGACAGGTGCAGTGCTACTGTATGCCCAGTACTTTGCTGCTCAACTTCAGCAGAGACTAAGCAATCATTTTCACTCCTTTACACTGAAGATGGTTCACTAAAATATTTTCTTCTTTAACAAGACCGCGCTAGTCGTAAACAAAAAATAAGGCTGTATCAACTGACCTGAAATACAGATGAATCCAGAAGAGAAAAAAGCTTCATTGTATGAGGACAAGTTGTCTGTCTGGGCATACACAGCATAAATGGACATGTGAGAACAGGAGCATTGTACGTAGTCTGAAGTGTCATCAACCACTTTGCAGAACTGACTATTGGACAACCAGCTACAGCAAAAATAAAAGATTCACAAAGTCCTCATTCATGAATGTTCATGTTGAGACTGATTTCTTGAACTAATCGAAGGCTGATGCTAAAGTGCTTTTCCTAATCCTGGAATAAGCTGGTAACTATCTAGTTTTACTTCTTACCACTGAAAAGCATTTATCCAAGATAAACGTCTTATCCAAGACAGGAGACAACCAGCTACCTAAGTATCACTGTACATTATGCAAGTATTGAAGAAAGGGAGCTTGTATATTTCTCATACTAATCAGACTTCAAAGAGATAGCACAAGTGTTACTGTAACATTCCCATAACATAAAATACCCAGGCTACTTTGAGATTTTTTTTAATCTTCAGTGTCTTCCAGATGCCATCATCAAAATGCATTGTCAGTTTGGAATTAAATTTAAATACGGTTTTCAACTTTCTTTTACCTTTCTCTAACTGAAAAAAAAAAGAATATATTATTTGGAAAATGCATTTTTCACTAAATAATTGTCATGTTTTTATCTTTCAAAACTTCTGCAGCACTGATTGGACCATGTTGCTTTCTAAAAGATATTCTACATACTAATTTCTATTATGCAAAATGGTTTATTGCATATTGATACTTGTGCTTCCAACTTATTTAACATTCGAGTTTTATGTGGTCTTGGACTAAGCTGCTTCAGAAGTTCTTAAAAGGAATTTAGGAGCTGTCAGTAAGGACACTGCATAAATGGCTCACTCTTGCTCATTTTTGGTACTATACTAACTGCAAGTACGTAATATTATCTAGCGACTAGATAAAAGGTAAAGCCAATGGGTAAATCCATAGTCTGCTGCTGCCATTCCCCACACATAAAGTAAAAGCTTACACCTGTGAAGGAGTAGTTTAATTTGGCCTTTATATTTAAAATGAAACAAAACTAAGTAGATCTTCACAGGATTCAGACCATAAATCACTATGGGCCATATACAGGCATGTCGCGTCTTACGCTGATTCAATTTATGCGATTTCCGCTTTACGCGGTCCACAAAAACAAAAAAAGAAAGGAGAATTTTTTTTTTAAACTTCCTGCAGGAGGCGCAATTTCACCTCCCATTGAAGTCAATGGGTTCTGGCTACATGCAGTTTACGCTTTACGTGGTAACCGCAGAACGGAACCATCGCGCAAGATGCGACACGCCTGTATTCTGCTGTGTGGTGTGACAAGAAGCAAACACATGCTAACCAATCAAAGTGGAACCAGGAAACAAACAAGAAAACGAACACCAGCTCTCATTATATCATTGTACGGAGAAAGTGAGAGTGTAAGCAAATATGTACATCAGCGGGCAGCAGAAGTAAGCTGGTATCATTTGTGGACAAGCCATGAGAGGAAGATGTGTAATACATGGAAAGAAACAGTTAACTACCTTACTAGAACATCTTAGAGATGTGGTGCACATGTCCATTCCACTGTTGGTGTCTGCATGCCAGGCACATTGTTGTTGAAGATTTTCCCCCACAGTGTAGGGGTAACTCAAGTGAGCTGTGCTACTATGTGCCACTGCATGAAGATATAAAAGGTGGAGATGCTCTTGATCTCCCTCACTTCCTTCTTACCAGATAGACTCCAATAGAGAGGGAAAGATGGTGTGTGTCATAGAATGAATATGTGCAACACATCTTGAAAAACAATTGTAATGGAAAGGTAGGTAACCGTTACTACTACTTTGAGTGACTGCACATGTCCATTCCACTCTAAGTGACTCACAGCAGTTCGATTTGGAGGTGGGATTGGAGTCTCTTTGAACAGTGACTGCAGAACAACACATCCAAAACTGGTATTTGTTCCTGGAGTGATGGGCTATAGCGTAATGAGAGGCAAATGGGTGCACTTTGCAAACATCCAGAATAGGAAAGTGTGCCAGGAAAACCGCTGATGCTGTTGGACTGACATTAGCCAAGTGGTAGTACAAATGACTACACAAAGAAATCCAGGAGGAACTCCTCAGAGGACACCAGGCGGCCTTTCATTCTGTCTACCGCCATGTGAACAATTGTGATGATGACCTAAATGATTTAGTCCAGTCCAGATAAGAAGCTAAATTTCTTCTAACATCTAATGAGTTAAGCTTTTCTTCATCTCTATGAGCATGAGACTTCAGGAAGAAAGTTGGTAAATAGATTGCCTGATTAATGCAAAAAACTTGGAAACCATTTTTATCAGACACTTTAGGTGAGGGCAAAGCTTGTTCTTACAGAAGATTGTATAAGAAGGTTCTGATCCTAGAGTTCTCAATTCGCCCACTCTTATTGTTGAGGAAAAATGCCACTTTCACAGAGAGATGGAGTAGAGAACAAGTTGCAAGTAATCTAGTGGGAGAGACAGTGGAGGTCTGATTGACAAGGCTACTAAGGTCAAAAAACAGTGCTGCTGAGACCATGCTGGTGCTATAAATATGAAGTGAGCATGGTTCTGTTTGATCTTGGACAAGACTCTGGACAGCAGTGGGAGCAGATGAAAGGCACAGTAGCATGTTTTTCAAAAGCAGCAAAAACGCATCTGTCAGCAAACCAGGGCTGCGCCCCCACTCCCACTCCCACCACTCCAGGACAGAACTGATGACACTTTATGTTGGTCCTTGTTACAAATAGGTCTACTTGGGAAGTCTCTCACAGTTGAAAACGGATCTGGCCAAATTCAGACACACTGACCACACATGGTGATCTAAGAAGGACTGGCTCAATTGATCTGCCAATTTATTCTCACAAATTATACTGAGCAAAATACAGACAGGAGTTGAAGATTTTGATCAAATTTGAATGGATTTTCATAAACTATCAAAAGATACTTCCCTGTCCCCTTGTCAAGTCTGAAGTCCTTTCAGCAAACCATAGGGCTGGTCTACCGTAGCTGAAGTTGGCATACCTTCGGCTGACTTACCTGCCGTCCTCATGGCGGCGGCGGGTGGCGGTGCGCTCCCCCATTGACTCCAGCTTGCGCCTCTCAGTAAGCTGGAGCTCCGGAGTCAACAGGGGCACCTCCGGGAATCGATTTATCACATCTTAATGAGACGTGATAAATCAATCACCAAAAGATCAATCACTACCCACCGATCTGGCAGGTAGTGAAGACATACCCATAGACTAGCTAGAACTCTTAAGAGCATGAAAATTATTTTGTAATGGAAAGTATAAAGGAATCTGAACATACTTACCCTATACATACATACACAGAGATGTATTATGGAAATTGAAAAGCTAAATTGTGATTTATAAAATATACCTTTCAGCAGCCTGATTCCAAAGGAGGCACAGAGATTTATGTGGAACTATCCGACCATCTGCAGAATAAATCCGGTAGATAACTTCATTGTTGTCTTTCAATGGATATGAACTCTGACCCTTCAAACTCATTGAAAAAATCTAAGACAGCATAAACAAAGTAAACATGTATTCAAAATTAGAATTCAGTGGTTAATGCATAAATATAATTACACCACATGTACGTGCACAGACACACACTATGATACACTATCAACATTAAACATCTTTTGATCAAAGATTAATAACTGAAACTTACATTCAAATCCCTTAAAAAAAAGCTGCTGCATTTTCATACCTTGTTTTTTAGGGCAGTTCTTTTATCACCAGTTAGAAACCACTGTTGGCTGCTGTATTCTGTCAACTGTACAAATTTACAGTTCTCATCTCTAGGAGGGGAGGAGGCAATGGAGACCTCCAACAAGCGCTCGGGAAATCTGATTGAATCTCCATCTTTTCCATCAAATTTGTGTCCATTGATTTGCTGAGGGTACCAGTGGTGGGCCATTATTGCAATATATGGGCAGCTGTCAAGGATGGTTTTGCCTCTGTTGAAAAAAAAATCTGATTAGTGGAACAGTCATTTATCCATTCGTTACAGGGAGTGCAGTGACTCCTGTAGTTAGGATACACTTTATAATGAAAGTTTTAAAATTTCATTCTTTTTAAGTAAGAGCTTTATTGCCTCTGTGGTTTGTAGCAGGACTTTGATGTTTGACAGAAGGGAAGCCATAGCACCACTGAGGTGCTTTTTGATGTCCTCAGGAAAATCAAATTCAGAAAGGAATGGATTATGAATTGTTGGACGTCATCATTTCCCTTCTGTATTTTGCTCAATACAGCTTGCTATTAAAACCTATCCATATTCCATTGGCATTCCACATTCAGCTAAACCTACAGATGGATCACAGACAAAATGGATGCACCCTTTAGCCCAGAACATGGTGCACTGGGATGGGAACAAGAAGCCCAAGAGTTCTAAGATCACTTGTTCTATTAACTAGTATTAATAAGTCTGTGCCTTTCACATCCCTTTCATCAACAGGTCTCAAAGCATTTACAATGGAGGTTAGTACCACTAGCCCCACGTTACAAATGGCAAAATTGATCTTTATATAGTAACATACTATTTTTTCCACAGGAGACAGTCCCTTTTTCAGTGCACAGCATAGATGAGCCTGGTCCTACAAGGTACTGGAGCTGAGGGGTCATGGTATCTTGTAGAATTATGCCCCAAGTCTCCTGACTCCTAGTCCCATGTCTTCCATATACAACAGTGTCCTGTACAATGTATTTTATTCTGCAGTAATAGTCCAAAATTCTGCATCCTACTATGGTGCCACTGCAGTGCTTTGTGGGAATACTGTAGAATGGTGTACATCTTTATATATGGGAAATACACCAAGGCAAGTCCTCATCAGATTTACTCTGAATGTGAACTCCTAATATATGTAATTAAGGTCTGCTAGGCCTATGGCAGTCTATTGTCAGATATTTCTACCATATTCTGTAAATAAAAAAATATTTACTTTTCACCAGGTGATCCACATATTACTCCAGTCAAGAGGGAAAAGGCAAACTTCTCAGTAACCTCAGCAAGCAGACTGTAGCCCCGTGTATCCTTGCGCTTTGGGCTAGCAAGAGCACAGAGTATCTCATAGAAAAGATTTCGGTTTTTATCGGTGAGCACCTGTTTTTCACCTTCAACCATAACCTAACACCGACGAAAGAAAGAAAATGGTATCACTTACACATGTATAAAACCAACCATTCCTTGATTTTCAAAAACTAGTATTTATGACAATACCACAACTATGTGAGGAACATCAATTAAATTAAATATTTAAATTACTCGACTACATTTATATATTGAGAAATGTCATTAAAAGTGGAAAGTTAAATGATAAAATTTTAGGCTCCAGTCCTGATAAAATCTCAGGGATCTGACTGTATGGTGCTCATTAGAAGACTGGAGCTGTAGACTATCTGAGAATTATTTCTCAAGCCCAGCATTACAGAAATTTAGATACAGATCAATCACCTTAAAAACACATTTGAAATAGAAATTCATTGGCTTTTAACAAATTATACTATTGCGTCTCACGTATTGTTTTCAGTAACTTTCATTTGTTTTTGCAGTACAGTATTTTATTGCTTTGATATACTCAGTTTTACATGTAATTTCATTAATTGTAATAAAGGCAGATTTTCTATTTGCCAGTATGAATTATAAAGAAAATGCTGCTAATTAGGTTCTCTTATTGTGAGCCCACTTTTAGTACAATTTTCTCTCATTTTAGTTCTGAAGTTTTTATTTTTCCCATTTTTTTCCCATTTTTTACAAAGGTACAGGACTTAGTCTATTGCCAAATGTATTGTGACGGAGTCAGACCAGAAGGGTATAGGAGAGTGCTGGAAGGCAGGTATATCAGCCTTAGGATGTGCAGGTCCTTGTTCCCTGGATAGCCAAACAAAGGCTACTCCAGACTAATCAAGACACCTGGGGCCAATTAAGAACCTTCTAGAAAGGAGTAGAAACAGCTAGCCTAATTGGGACACCTGAAGCCAATCAGGGACTGGCTGAATCCAGATAAAAACCTCCCAGTTAGTCAGGTGGGCTGTGGGTGTCAGGAGCTGTGGAAGGAAGTTATGCTGTTGGTGAGACTGAGTGTTGGACAACATATCATAGTGAAGGAAGGAGGCCCTGAGGTAAGGGTGAAGTGGAGTTTGAAGAAGCAGGGACTGCTGTGGGGAAGTAGCCCAGGGAATTGTATTGTGTTTTGTGCCTAAAAGGTCAGCCATCTTAGCTGATACTATTAGAGTCCCTGGGCTGGAGTCCGGAGTAGAGGGTGGGCCCGGGCTCCCCACTTTTCCATCTTCCATACTGGCCTGTGATGAAGGTAACTCACTAGGTGGTGACTCTTGCCAATTATACTGAGAAAGGGAGGTCACTCTGGGGCCTAGATGAGTTTCTGAGGCCCCTAAATCTGCCAGGAAGTGCAGGACCCACAAGGACAGACTTGGAGCTTTGTCACAGTATATTATAAAAAAATGCTCAGTAAAAGGAATTAGATTAGTAAGGAATTGTGTGGAATTTACAGTTCTTTGAAAAATTCTTAACTAAGCAAAATCTCATTTCAATTGCTCTCTACTCACTCCTATTCCCAAAATGCTACTATTATATGCAATTGAGTGTTGTCTTTAGTCAGTATTATTGTACTACTGCATTTTGAGTCTTGGAGCTAGATTCTCTGGTATATTCTGGCCCCTGTACGCTACTACGGCGGTACAAAGGGGCCAGAAAGCAGCTGAACCTGAACAGCTAAGAAGATCCACCTTTTGAGGGGAAACACTTAGTTTAGTGCCAAACTATTCATCTCCTATGTGAAACTACAACTCCAAGACCCAGTATAAAGTAAAGCGGAATGCAGAGGGCATGAGAGAGGCATGTGTTCTCTGGCAGTCCCCAGCTGGTGCACTGTTCCTGGGGTACCATACTGGTCGTTAGAGTAGCTCATACGCCAGCACAGATCTACCCTGAGAATCAAGAAGCCATAATAAGCTGTGTGATGCCACTGCACCAAGGGGGAAACTTGGCTTTGAAGAATACCTGAATTCTTAGGCTGCATTTTAGCCTTTGTGCTTGGTTTTTAATTCTTGGTAGCCATCATTATTAGTCTAACTGCAGACAGGCAGACTCTTTCCTGACCCCTAGAATCCTTTACCAAGGATTCCACTAGTTCTATTTTTAGAACTGCAGCACTGTGTGTCTCAAAGGATTGCTACTGCCATTTATCATTTTGATATGTTCATAGTCCATAAGAGTTATTACATCCTCATGGAAGTCGTTAGTCATTTTGGAAGGGGAACGTGAACATTTACCTTATCTATTATGTGCATCACAGCAGTGAGCTGTTCTTCTGTAGTTTCTGTGGAAATTTTGACATTTAAGTTCTGGAGGACCCTGTTCAAAATGATATCATCAAGTGGCTGGTACAGTTGGTCAGCCAGCCCCCAGACTGACTGGGCATCTGAATCTGAGACAATTGTGATGTTGGCAATACCATATGCATCATCTACTCTGGCACCTCCTGTGGGGTTAGAAAGCACAACCTGGAAACGCTTAGGAAATGGATTTAAGGATCCTGTCTCTGGAGTCAGCATTACATCCACTACAGCATTTCTCTGTCCCGGTTCAAAAGTCAGTATGCCTTCAGATCTGGCAAAATCCTGTCCTGAAATAGCTGGTGATATGAACGTGCGACCAACAGCTTCAGGTCTTTTCAGCTCCTGGAAACCAAACAAGAGAATTCTAGGCATCATCATAATGCAGTGTGTTAAAACCTAGGTGCACTGGAATGGGTAAAATCCATTTTTTCTTTAAAATGTAAATATAACCTGTTAAAATTAAATTCGTAAGGTAAGAGACTTTGTGATGAGGTCTGTGATAAATTGGAAGGAGGGAGAAATAAGTAAAACAGTCTCTTAGTTCTCATGGACCTTTGTTATTAATCAAGCAAGCGAAAACTTGACTGCTGTTGAATACATCAATGACCTGGGACAAAGGGCTTCGGGGATTATCGCTATTAGGAAAGACTAAGTAATGTAAAATTCATGGTCAATGAGAAAAGAAGGACTAATTCTACAGTTTCTGCTCACCAGCAGTTCCTGGTGACTTTGACAGGTGCTAATCATATTCAGTAGCTGCAGAATGAGGCCACTCAATTAAGGGGAAAAGAGTATTGTAAATAGGTAAACACCAAAAAGCTTGAGGTACAATTGAAATAAATTAAATTCTGAGAGCATATTAAAGAAGGATGATTCTAGACAACTGTCGGTGGGGATATCAGACTCCAAACCAAAAGGGCACAAACTTAAGTTACAAAGGAGATCTAGGAGACATTTTGAAGAAGGTAATTAAGGTGTCAAATAGATTTTTCTCAGGCAGAAACAGACACATTAACATATTCAATAAAAGTTAGGCAAATCCTGGACCAGCTTGTGTATTATACACCAGGGCACTAGTGCAGATTTCAGATCTATGCACTCCCCATGTCTCAAATATACCATTCCTGTCCCTGATTCCTCCACAGGCTCTCCCAACCCTCCATACCCAGTGTACACTGCTGGGCAGGAAGCAAATGCTCTAAGGGGGTTCCCCCACATTGTTCAAGGTCCTTAATTCTGTCTTCTCTCTTCCTACTACAGAAATGCACTATTTCCACTAGGATCATAGCATCTTATCTGGCCACAAAGAAGGGAGTAGGATTTTTTTACAATTGTAATTTATTTTTGCAAGCACTTCAACAATGCCTAGCATGAGGTGGCCCTGGTTTTGACTGGAGCCTGTGGGTGTTCCTATAATAAAAATAACAATTCTCTATGGTGTTTATCCCTGCAGTATGTGAGCCCATCACAGACAATGTATTTATCTTCACAATGTTCCAGGAGGAGGGAAAAATTATCCACATTTTACAGAAGGGAAATTGATGCACAGACAACAGGAAGCTGTGTCAGAACCAGAAATTGAACTATGATCACTGGAGTCCCAGTCCAATGGTTTATCCACAAGACCATTCTTCTTTCACCTTTATAATGGAAATATTACAGAATACAAATGCAAGTCAAACACGTGTCCAGGTTTAAAAGATCTATACACGGACTCATTTCCTCTTGAAATATTACAGTTTTACCTATCATAGGGTACATAGAATTTTTATTATTTTTCAATTTGCTTTTTTGCCACATGCCATAACCTTTATTTCTAGATCTCATAATAAGCCTTGTTCAAGTGGAACTAGCTTTCTGGGCTACTATTCAAATTTATGACACAATACAGTTTTGCGATTATCTATTGATCACACAAAAGATTCCTTCAAAATGGCTCCTCTGATGCAAAAGAAAGGATTTTTAATATCAACTATTAGATCCCTTCTGAGTACTGCTAGTCCTGGCTAATTAAATACTTTTACTGGGTAACTAGAACATTTTTCAATTCACTAAACAGCTTATTGTAAATAAATGTGGTTGCTTATGTGTGCGGACTTACTTTGGAATCAAGTCATCATCTTTGCCAATTACTGACAGAAGTGGCTGTTTATTTCCCTTTCCAACTGAGTTCCCAGAATCAGCAGGAAACAGAGAAATAAGCGGCAATAAAAATTAATAGTGTCAAGCAAAGGAAATATAAAGAATTTGTGGGAATGAGACAAACATCTATTTCCAGTGAACTCCTCCTCCTCTCTGCCTCCCCCTTGACTTCCTCTCTCAAGGTTTTTTCCTCACACGTTGGTACTCTGTTATGAATGCTCAATACCCCAGATTGTACAGCAGTGGTGTTACCGTACATGCCAAAAACATTCAAGCTACCTGTATTAGCCTAAGCATACTGTATGTGGCGAGAAGTCATGCTGCCATTCCTTCTCCATTTACCAGCTTCATGATAGGGGATCCATGTTCTTCTTCCTAGCAAGAATCTGAAAACCTGCTACCACACACTTTAACTAAAGTGCACTGAGCAGCTACTGTACAACAAATCCATGGCAACACAGGGATACACAATTGCTGTAGTTAAACCTGACACACATTCAGCATGAAATAAAACTCAAAGCCTTTAATTAAACAAAAGGAAAGGTAAGTTCACCAGCCAATGTATAATAATATTTCAGTATGAGAACACTTCCTCATACTGCCTTTAGGCCCAACATTTGGCCTGAGTAGTCAGGCCAAGTGCTAAGCAGATGCAACAGGAAAAAACTAGAGGAAATCCTCCTCATAGCCCATGGACTAGCTGTGGATCCACAGCTGTTGACATAGGGGCAAGAACTGTGCCTAGATAACTGAACATGTTGTGCATAGCACACTCACTTGAGCTAAAGAAGACTCTCCATCAGCTGTCAGCAGTAATAGTGTTCTTATTATTTTTGAGACAACAGACCCGCAACTAGTATAAGGCCATATGATCAGCACACCAACAAATGAATAGGACTGATATCAGCTATTGGAGAAACAGACTAGCAGTATGTTTTTGCAGTTCATAAAAGAATTGCTGCCCCAATTAAAAAAAAAAAGATACTTTCAAAGGTCAGTGTCTCAAGAATATTGACTGGACTTAAGTAACTGTAACAAACTAAGATATGGTTTAGACTTTGATGAAAATGCCCTTTCTTTTCTTTTAAATTTTCTATGACCATCATAGAAGAAATCACACAAGTTTGGTAGGATACAAACGATTATACCTGCTGTGGCAGAATTCACATTTTAAAAGAAGAAAGCTAAAACCTAGGAAAAGCTTTAACAAGGAGCAGAAGTGGTGATACCTATTTAATACTTCAGGATGACCATAGTTCTTGAGGTTATTGGAAGTACCCTGCACAAAATTACTTTTGGTAAACTGATCAAAGTGAGATGATTTTAGTAATGGGAAACAAAATATGCTAGACTTAAGTAAGTAATGACTGCTGCTAGAAACATGTGTAACTTGAGCTTTTCCTAGATAAAGTAAACCAGGGCTAACCTTACTTGCTTATGCTTTAGAGAATAAATGAGGATATTATACATAGTCTTACCTGCATATTATAATCAACTGAGATGGTTAATGCTGTACTGGAGTCTCTAACCACCTGCAAACTGATTAAGGTGGTCTTTTTATTAGCCACAGCCAGACGAGATCCCACAGCAAAATATACCAGGCCATGAGGAGCATCACTTTCCGGAACAGTTATGTAGGCAAATCTGGCACTGCTGTTTAATGCTGCTCCAGAACTTACTTCATACAACTCAACAAAAAAATAAGTTTCAAATTCAGGTACCTGTAAAAAAGTGAAAATTCCAGTATTGTCCCAAAAGGGATAATGTTTCAGCAAACACCAATATGGAACAAGTATTAGAAGAGTCATATGGTCTTTCACATATAATCTCACACAATAGCCTAACAACATACAGTATACATATGATGTGCCTTCAGGATGGTGTGAGGCATAAGTCAAATTTTCAAATGTATGGAATGACACAACGTGTAGATTTGTGCAGCATTTGTCTCTTTAATTCCCTTTTGCACCTTCAAAAAACGTGCACAAACATGCACAATGAATTCCAAGTGGAAAATTCGCATGCCTGTGTAAGTAAAGGCTTTTGCCCCTGCAATTAATTATGACTATCTTTTGAAGGTGGAACTCAGGTCTCAAGTGCTGAAAAAAATTGACATGTGTCTGTAGTCTTTGTATTAGTGTGAATGAACCTCAAAAGGTTCAAAAGTTTGGTAAGCATTTTCACAAGTCTTAAGTCTACAAAACTAGGCTGAAAATACCATGAGACAGGCTCTTCCATGAGACCTTTGGTACTTCCTACTTCTGGTCAGTCTGGAAATACAGTATACTGTATTTCAATGGTCATATACCAGATAATTTGATCATGCAATTCCCAAATGTTATTTTTCAACAGTTTACTGAATACAGTATAGCAAGTAATTGGTTTTCTAAACAAAATAAGAAATATATTAGGCTAAATTTTCAATAGGGACTCTGTCTTCTCTCTAATTTTTACCCAAAATCAAATGTGAGTATAAATGATATAATGAAGATGTCTAACTTCTGGATTTTGCATCCACAAATCAGTTTGTTAGATATCTAAATATCATTTGCATCTGCTATTTTAGGCAGGTGTGAAGCTGCAGACATAAAGATAGAGGCCACTTTTGAAAATGTAGTCCTGGACAAGCGAAAACAAAGCAGCTCATTAATTAGAAAAGAAGTTGTTTTTGTTTTGTTTTTTAATGAAGGGTGAGCACTGAAGACACTATAACTTATTTTCTCTCTGTAAATCTGGCCTTGTTTTTAAATTCTGGCATTTTTGTAAATACCAGCTTATTTCTCAGCCAAAATGGGATCCAATTGTTAGCCAGCAGAGTCAATACAATTGAGGTTGAACTGGACACTGTAGACGGAGGTGTTGTAGCCTTCATAATTCCCAGAAGATCTTCAAAGTGACAGTGTTCCTGCATCATGTTTGTGTTCATTTATAATGTAAGAAATATGCAGAAACAGTATGGAAAAAATCCTTTAGAATTTTTTTCCATATTAAAGGACAGGGCATATAATTGGGGTATTGTAATCAGGGCAGGTAATGGTTCTCTAAACTACATGATCTTGTTATTGCTATATAGGACTTATTGCTCTCATTAACCAATCAGATCAATCTTTGAGACCAGGCAGGTTTAAGATCCCAATTTACTGAAATACTGCCTTAGTTACAACAGTCATGCAACATATTAGGTCCTAATTCAGCCACACACTTTACCTTAAGCACATGACCGATCTTATTATGTTCGTTAAAGAACATGTTTCAATCCCATTGGCTTCAATAAGACATACATTTGCCTATAGTTAAGAATGTGCTTACATGTTTTGCTGAATCAGATAGGATTACTCAGGTCACATGGTTAAAGTGAATCAGATATTAAGTGCTTTGGTGAAACAAATATTTAATGTGTAAAGGATAAGAGCCCATTTGTACTGAGTACTTATTTCACTGAACTGACTGCAGCCTACTTTACCTTATAATTCCTGTATGGCTTCAATAACTGTTGCCTTGTTAGGACCAAGCCCTCAGCCCCTTCCTCAGTTTTTAATTAGCCATTCTTGAGGGAAAGCAGCAATTAAAGAAAATGGGATTTGAGCGCGGACTGAGAAGAAATTGAGTAAACACCTGCAGACATGGCCCTGGATTTTAAGTTCTCTCAATCAAGGCATTTGTTTTTTTTATATTTGTAAGTAAGTCATGCTGCTATATAAATATTAACAAATTACTCACATTATCAGGTTTTATTTCAACGGAGATGTTGCACATTGTTTGACCTGCCATGCAGGTGGTAACCCCTACCGCTGCCAACAGTTCATTTGCCAGGTTTACTCCATCCTTCTGAAGGACAACAGATGTTTTATTAAAGGTCACCTGCCAAAAGATCTTCACATCTTCAAAAGCCCTATGAGCAAAGCAAAGCAGTATAAATGCACTGAAGGTGGCAGTTATTGCTTCAGGGAAGCTAAACCACATAAATATGCTCATTTTTTATTAATAATAAAAATTACCCCTGGAAGAAAAATGCTTTCAGAAGAAAAAATATTTTCCTTTTTGTTGTATGTTATTTCCTCTGAAATAAGCTACATTAATAAAAGTCACAAGAGCAATGTCAGCCACATATTGGGAAGCAAGCTAGATCTAGGTCTCAACAAGTCACTTAAGTCAGCAAGTTACTTATGTGCTTAACTGAGGTCATGGGACTAACCACGGGGTTAAAGTTAATCATATTTTTAAGTACTTTGCTGAACAGGAATACTAGATTGTAAGCATTTTGAAAGAGGGACTGACTTTCCTATGTGTTTTAAAATCACCTAGCATATTTGAGGATGTGTTTAATATATGTAAAAAGTATTCATACAGTGTGTGGCATTATCTAAATATATATTGGCACACATGTATCTTTAAATACACATACTACGACTCAGACCTACCGTACAATAGCCAAGAAGATCATACGTTTTGGAGATATTTTTAGCCATCTAAGCAATTAATCTTAAGTGTGAGTACATAGTAAGGAAATTAATTTCTCATTTCAGTTATTATGTGTATTAGTTAGGCAGATATTTAATTCTTGTTTCTGTTTAGTACCAATACACTGACTAACAATCACATTTTAAATTTCTGAAGCAAGTTTGCCAAATTACAACAAACAATTAGAGAAGCTGAAAGTCAAAGATTTATTATAAAATTCCATGATAACCTCTTCTGCTAATAGCAGCATCCTTGATTTCAACACAGCACATTACAGCATGTGGGGACAGCACTTATATCAGCCGTTGCCTGCACCTGTTTGGTTGCCTTGTGACAATCAGCTGCACCTCCCTGTTTTCAGAATCTTCATCAAGTACAAGGCCACTTTGTACCTCTGCACTGAATCCTAAAATGCCATTTTGAAGATCATTCCCTGTATGAGAAACAGCCCATCAAACTGATTAGGAAGCAAATAAAGTTGAGAATAAGTTATACATATTTAATGCAGAAAGAATTGCTTTAAATTAAAAACATGCACAAGATATGATATAAAGCACACAAAGAACCAAATTTTCAAAGGGAACAAAGGATGTAACCACAAAAGTCTCCTTCAAACATAAAAAAACTCATGCATTCCTACATTTATCTAGTAACCCAAGTGAAATCTTCGTATTTTAATTTTGCAGATTGTCTTTTAACTGTGAAAATAGCTCATTTTGAAAGGAAATTTCTGGTCAGATGCCTAGCATATTTTATTGCAGGTAAACTGAAATCTTCAGAAGCACTTGGGTTTTTCTAACTCTGCTCCCATTGACTTCACTGGCTCCAGTGCCAGGATGACATTAATTACTCTTGAAAATCTCACCCATAAATTCCTTACAGAACAGGACCATTCAGAATAACTGCTATCCATCACAATCATTTAAAAATGCATTAGCTCTAAAGGATCCCTGTTATAAGTGTGACTTAACCCCTTACAGGTAAACACTAATTCTAGGCTACTTCACACTTATAACAATCCCCCATAATGACAGCATTACACTAAGAAAGAGCCTGTTCTTTTAATAAAGTCAGCTGATAAGAGACTTCCAATCCAGTTTAGCCACAGCATCACCTTTCTTCCCCTCAGCATTGTTTCTTGACCTTATTACCTGTGCCTATTTAATTTAGACCATACGCTTGACACATCACACATATCAATGGCACTATATAATTAATTTCTTTAAAATAATCTACATGCATGCATTTATGTGACTAACTTGTACATGCATGCAATTTGCTATTTACGTGTACAACCATAGTAACTATGAATACAAAAGAAGCATGTAATTGCACACACATTTGACATTCTGTTCCTGGACATGTTTTTCTGGTAGCTGTGTACCACAATTTGGTCCTCAGTCCCTAAGAGCCATTTTGTAAGATTAAAAGTATTTTGCTTGATTTGAATTTCCAAAGGACTTGTTATCAGTGCTGTTATCCCATCTTACCACCTACAGTATATGCTATAAAAACAACTTGGAATCAGAATGCTTTCAACTCAATGAATAATTCCTTAAAATTCATATTTCAAAAGATCTCTGTGCAAACTATATGGGAAAATATTATGGTAGCTATTTATAAATTAAAGTAAACCAGAGTTCTGGTAGTAACCTCTGGCATTAAGATGCAATCACTGAGAGAGAAAAGCTCTTAGCTAATTATCAGATTTAATCTACAATAATCATTATGGCCCATATGCTACCCTACACTTCCAGAAGCAGAGAAAGAGCAAAAGAATGTGGGGAGTTCCAGCATCACAGATTCCCCTTTTGTTTAAACCTTGCAGAAACTACTTCAGAGATTAGGATCAATTGCAATGGGTCAATGGGAGGAAAGTCAAGGTCAGAGGAACAGACATTGTCTGCACTAATGCCTCCTCTCAGAGGAGATAAAGAGCATGCCAAGTAAAATACCCCAGGAATGGGGGTTGGGCAGCATCCAGTATGTGAGCCAATGAGAGTTTGGGTCATGAAAAATGCACATACCCAAAGGAAGGAAGGTGCGATTTGACAGGCGTTACAGAGACATAAAGCCTCCACATATCTGCAAACTATCAAGGTTTAGGAGCAAAATATCCTGCATATCCCAAGGAAAGAAATCCCAATCTTGATGGAATTTGCCAGCGGAACTCAGAGTTAGACAGCTTTATATGTTAAATTATAATGCATTTATGCACTGAATCTCTGAAAACAACAACATTACCTGTGATAATTATTGTTGCAAAAGCTGCAAACCCATTTTCATCCTCTCCCTCCACAATCTGAGCTCCACCATGAGGGTCTGAGAGGAAAACATAGAAGAATTCTTGCCCTTCGGGCTCATCATCATCAAGAATTCTGATAGACACTTTGCTTTCTTTCTCTCTATCCAGCAGTGTCACAGATATAATCTGTTTCTCAAAGTCCATCCCTTCAGTTGCCCATGTCAGGTTAGAATTTCCAAACACGTTCTCAAAAGGAAATTCATCTACCCCACTCTGTGCACTCACTCCACCAAAGGTTTTAACAGTTACTTTGACATCACCAACAAAGCCCTGGGTCCTTCTGATATTAAGTATCACTGTGTTGGGTGTACTATTGTTTGAGTCTTCCTGAGTATAAATAAATCCTGGCCCAAGACTGATGATTCCATTAACAATATCATTGGCCAATACCGTAATTGCTGCAACACTAAAATCTGGAGTCAAACGTGGATTCCTATTAGGATTCAATTTTTCAATGTCCAAAACTTCAACTGAAGTTAACTTAACAAAAAATACTTCATCCATCTCAGAAACTGTGTCATCGATGACTGATATTTCAACTGCAGCCTCTGCCTGAAAATGTCCAAACACAAGCTCTCCATTCTGAACAGGTTCAAAGTCTTCTAATGGTTTGGCACTTCCTGCAATAGTCTGATAGGTCAATTTAGTGAGGTTGCTTTGGAAACCAAACAATCTTTGGACATGCAACCTGATCATCTGCACATCTTCCTCAACAGAAACATGTCTTGAGTTCGGGGAAAATTGGAACACACCCATTGGCTCAATTTCAGCTACTGTGAATCCTGACCTGAAACAGAAAACATAAAAGTTGAATTAAGAAACACAAGTCACCCACTAAAAATGATGGGGTCTGATACATCTGAAGTTGGATGTAAAATGTTACCATACCAAAAAGAAGTTCCCTGCCTAGAATAGTTTGGTATGTGGAGTGGGAAGGGAGGAGTTATGACAATGTGACAGAGGAGGTAAAAAGGTTCCCTTCACAGGAAGTGTTCTTGCACAGGTCAGGCCAGAGAACTTTCAAGCCTTTCAGTCTGGGCTGCAGGCTGAGGCAAGAAGAAACAATTATCATTATGGCCTGTATGCTATCTTCCACTTCCCGGACCAGAAAAGGTGCAAAAGAAGGTGGGGTGCATGGAAATGGGGAGTTCCAGCACTACAGATTTCCCTCTTACTTCAAATCTTGCAGAAACTATTCCACAGATGCTAGAGAGGTAGTGGGGCAGGAAAGGCAGGGTCAGGAGAACAGACATTCTCTGCATTACTGTCTCCTCTCAATACCACAAAGATGTAAGGTGTGATGAGCCAGGAGTTGGGGCACAAGAAAGAAAGAAAGAAAATGAATAAAGATGATCTGATTTAGAGAGGTATATATTGTAGCATCTTTATAGTTTCTTACTGAGATGTTGCAGAGGCAGCCTTGTACTAATTTAATTAATAAATAGGAAGAACAATACAAACAACTTACTGGATATATATAGTGTGATGGAGTCAGACCAGAAGGATATAGGAGAGTGCTGGAAGGCAGGTATATTAGTCTGAGGATGTGCAGGTCCCTGTTCCCTCGATAGCCAAACAAAGGCTACTCCAGGCCAATCAAGACACCTGGGGCCAATTAAGAACCTTCTAGAAAGGAGTAGAAACAGCTAGCCTAATTGGGACACCTGAAGCCAATCAGGGACTGGCTGAAACCAGATAAAAACCTCCCAGTTAGTCAGGTGGGCTGTGGGTGTCAGGAGCTGTGGAAGGAAGTTACGCTGTTGGTGAGACTGAGTGTTGGACAACATATCATACTGAAGGAAGGAGGCCCTGAGGTAAGGGTGAAGTGGAGTTTGAAGAAGCGGGGACTGCTGTGGGGAAGTAGCCCAGGGAATTGTATTGTGTTTTGTGCCTAAAAGGTCAGCCATCTTAGCTGATATCATTAGGGTCCCTGGGCTGGAGTCCGGAGTAGAGGGCGGGCCCGGGCTCCCCCCTTTTCCATCTTCCATACTGGCCTGTGATGAAGGTAACTCACTAGGCGGTGACTCTTGCCAATTATACTGAGAAAGGGAGGTCACTCTGGGGCCTAGATGAGTTTCTGAGGCCCCTAAATCTGCCAGGAAGCGCAGGACCCACAAGTACAGACTTGGAGCTTTGTCACAATAGGAATACTTTGAGAGGAGCTCAGTTGTTTAGTTAAATACCTTATAATTATTACAAATTAAAATCGTTATTTTAATTAATACTTTTTGTCCTTCTTTATTCATTCTCCAATTACTTTATTTTCTTTCTTTCTTGGCTCTACTCACTTCTGCCACTTAATTGAACTGGATTTGCAAGAGGTTCCAGATCTGATCAGAACACGTCTACCAATTGGTCCCATTTGGTCTGGAGTCATGGGTTCACCAACAAATTTACCAAATCTTTATGTTGCTGATTTTTCCTTTTTCTAACTGAGTTGGGTTTTACACAGCTTAAATGTTTGTAACCAGATCAGAATTTTTACTGTATATATCCATCTGTTGGGGTCCATGCAATTAACCACAGGTCTAAGTAATAGCCTTACCTCAGGTGAGCCCCACCAGACACATTGCTGTACACTGATGTTAGATGGATAGTAAATACCTCCGGTCTACTTAAGCTTGGAACAACATGAAATGAAATTACTTTGTTTTGTTCACCATAAGAAAATGTAACATTACCTGGAGAAAGAGAGAGAAGCAACAATTCACAAACTGTTAAACAGAAATCTCTTTGAGCATAGAGAAATGTGAGTTATCATCAGATTCCTGCTCTGTCTAGGAAAGTGGAAATCTGCATCATAAAGTACAGCACCTTTTCTCTATAAAGCAGCTTTTCAGAAGTATAGCAAGGTGCACATTGCACTAAGGAATACATTATCTATGAAATGCAATGTTTTCCTTTTTCAAAAAAGAAACGTTATTACTCACAGATAAAAATCAGACCATATACTTTCATTCTCACAATGACGTCTTATTTAAAAGGGAGAATGAAATGTACAAAAATATTAAAGCAACAACTAAAATGGAGTGAGTTAGTCAGACATGGAAATTCTGTAGCTTTGAGTATATTGTAACAAGAAAGTGCTCACCAAATCTAGGTGTAATATTGCCTGGATGAACAAACTCTGGAATTAAATCAAGTGGGTATCCAGAAGTCCAGCTAACTGTTACAGAGCCATACACTCCTTTTCTGGTTATCACAGCTTCACCTTTCCCTTCTATAATGTTTGTAAGTTGTAAAACAAGAGACTCAAAGCCAACCTACAGAAAAATATAATACTTCTTTGTTAGAACAATTTGGGAATATCTAGTACTGCATGTATATACTGTATATATATTTCAGTAGCCATATACATACTACACATGCATTTACCAAAGATTTTAAGTTCCAGAATTCTGAGACTCACTCATAGTTTTGGAAATAGGTAATCAATGTGATTCTTAGATTTCTGTATTAAAAGATGCCAGGTATAGCACATGGTATTTATTCTTCATAAAGAGAAAAAAAGGCTTCTTAACTCTCTTGGGGAGGAGCTATTATGAGGTGTATATGCATACATACTTAGACAGAAAATACATGATCAAATGACATTGGTCAGCAGACAAATACTTGCTCCAGCTATTTGCTTTGTTCTTCAGCTGAAGTTGTGATTAAAAGGGTTATTCTCACAGTCTAGAAGTGATAATACAAGTGGCATCCATGGGATAGTAAACAATTCTAAAGGAAAGAACCACATGAATAAAGTTAAATTATGAATTGAAGGAAGTAAGAGAGAAAAGGGGGTTCAAGATGAGAGCTCTAAAAGCATTTAATATTAGCATCAATAGAATTTAAGAGGTAAGATAGTGACATGCTATTGTCTGTTTCCAGTATATTAAAAAAGATTACTGAGATAGACAGTACTTTATTATGGATCGATTCTGCCATTGTTTACTCCCATGTAATCCCACTGACGTAAGTGAGAGCAGAATTTGGCTCTATATATCTAATATAATACAATGGTGTTAAGCATTATATCTGCAGTGTTGAAGAAAGGAAGGAAATTGTCCTCTCTTGATATATGCTGCTTTAAGACTCACTACCTAGCCTACAGAAATAATATTATCTGGACTCAACATTATTTCTTAAAATTCTTAATCCTTCAGGTTTATGAAGACACAGGCATAGAATAACTGCAAACACATCTATTATGGTTCACCAGCTGTTTTCTAATTTCATATGGATAGATAAAATACTTCTTTAAAAAGTGTGTCAAAAGTTAATACCTTTAGAAACTGTTTATCAGATTCTCAATGTGTATTGTAGATGTAACAACTGAGGACAACTGTCAACCGTTCAGCTGACTTTGATCATAAAAACAAATGTTAGCATCACCTAAATACAGTACCCAGGTCTCTAGTATTAGGAACTGCCCTCTAGTGGCAAGCTTGTTTCACTGCAGCCAGTCTAGTTACCTGAGAATTGGCAGCTTCCTCCGGAATAGACAGAGTAGCTACTTTTGCTTTTCCTAACATTATTTTAGGCATATAATTGGCACTTCCATTGATTAGGCTTGCGTTGGTCAGTTCCAGAGTGAAATTCAAGCCCAGTAAGAGAAACACCTTTAAAGATACAATTTAAATTTTAAAAGCTGGCAGTTGTATTCAACTGAAAACAACAATATCAACTGAGTTAAGGAGTTAAGTAACAGAAATGGTCTGCAGCTACCTTAATGGTGCCATGCACTGAGAAGCATTAAAGTGGCAAGCAGTTTAACAAAGATGTTCCTCAAAAGCATTACACAAAAGTCAATACTGTGAAAGAAGGACAACAGCAGTTTTACACAATGTAAGCTCTTTGGGACAAGGATTGTCACTTATTATAGGTTCACAGTATCTAGCACAACGGAGCTCAGTAACAGAATGGAAAATATAGAGAACAGAGTAGGATGAGGCTAGTGTATCTGCAGTTATGGATGCCAACCCACAGATGGGGGCATACAGCAGCTGTAGAGTAACTGCAGGTCTTCATGAATCAGTCTTCCAGAACCAAGCAGCCTTCTCCAGTAAACAGCCCACTCCCAAAAGCACACTTGGAAGAGGATTTGGGCCTACACAACAGAATCTAAAACTGAAAACACGAATGATACACAGAAAGGGATATAGATAGGCTCAGGGATATACACAACCTTGGTTTTATATTCCATTCTTATACTGAAAACCACATTTTCTTTGAACACAACTGTACATAAATAATACAAAATCCAGAGTATCAAAATCGTCTTTCTCTCTTTCTCTCCAACAGACACTATTTATCACAATTTAATGTCTTATTTCAGGGGTTGGCAACCTTTCAGAAGTGGTGTGCCAACTCTTCATTTATTCACTCTAATTTAAGGTTTTGTGTGCCAGTAACACATTTTAACATTTTTAGAAGGTCTCTTTCTATAAGTCTATAATATAGAACTAAACAATTTTTGTATATAAAATAAAGTTTTTAAAATGTTTAAGAAGCTTCATTTAAAATTAAATTAAAATGCAGAACCCCTCGGACCGTGGCCAGGACTCAGGCAGTGTGAGTGCCACTGAAAATAAGCTTACGTGCCGCCTTTGGCACGTGTGCCATAGGTTGCCTACCCCTGTCTTATTCAGTGACATTTTTACATATGATGTAGCCATAAATCTTGGTAAAAAATGCTAGAGAGGTCTATCCAGCTAAAGGACACTACAGACCTGACTGTTTATTGGCACTCTCTTCACACCAAAGCTGGCACCATCTTTCACTAGCAGACATCCCACTGTATTCTTAGGAGCGATTACCGGTTCTTGATGATGAGATGAGATTCTGTATTCAACACTCACATCTCCGAAGGACCCAGCATATCGAGTTATATTCATCTGAATGTGCCGACTCAAGTCTCTCTCTACCAATACTGACTGCCTATCAGAGTACAAGGCAAACACTCCATGGGGGTCATCGTTTGCTAACACAGTGAATCTCAAAACTCTCTTGTCCTGATCCAAATCTGCTCCTCCTTCCACTGAAATCAGCTCTACCACATAATTCTCATCTACTTCCGGAACATCATCCGGTAACAAATGAATAATGATCTCTGCTGTGCTCTGATTTTCAGCAATGGAGACGGAACCCCTTGTTGCAAGGAAGTCACCTGTAGTATCAGAATCACTACTCAGCTTCCAGTGAACCTGAAATAAGTGAAAAAACATTGTTTACTAACTTAGGACTTTCATATGACTCAGGTACGCAGAGCATAAGATATAACATTTAACAAGAAAATAGAAATTATTTTATGTAAATATAAAAAAGAAACAGGCATAATAATCTAAAAAAGGATTACAATCTAAGAACATAAAAACATAAGAAAGGCCGTACTGGATCAGCCCAGTATCCTGTCCACTGACAGTGACCAATGCCAGATGCCCCGGAGTGAGTGAACCTAACAGGTAAAGATCAAGTGATCTCTCTCCTGCCATCCATCACCCCACTCTGACAAACACAGGCTAGGGACACCATTCCTTACTCAGCCTGGCTAATAGCCATTAATGGACTTAACCTCCATGAATTTATCCAGTTCTCTTTTAAACCCTGTTATAGTCCTACCTTCACAGCCTCCTCAGGCAAGGAGTTCCACATGTTGACTGTGCGCTGTGTGAAGAAGAACTTCCTTTTATTTGTTTTAAACCTGCTGCCCACTAATTTCAATGGGTGGCCCCTAGTTCTTCTATTATGGGAACAAGTAAATAACTTTTCCTTATTCACTTTCTCCACACCACTCATAATTTTATATACCTCTATCATATCCCCCCTTAGTCTCCTCTTTCCCATGCTAAAAAATCCTAGCCTCTTTAATCTCTCCTCATATGGGATCCGTTCCAATCCCCTAATCATTTTAGTTGCCTTTCTCTGAACCTGTTCTAATGCCAGTATATCCTTTTTGAGATGAGGAGACCACATTTGTACACAGTACTCAAGATGTGGGCGCACCATGGATTTGTATAAGGGCAATAAGATACTCTCCGTCTTATTCTCTATCCCTTTTTAAATGATTCCTAACATCCTGTTTGCTTTTTTGACTGCCGCTGCACATTGCATGGACATCTTCAGAGAACTATCCACGATGACTCCAAGATCTTTTTCCTGATTAGTTGTAGCTAAATTAGCCCCCATAATATTGTATGTATAGTTGGGGTTATTTTTTCCAAAGTGCATTACTTTACATTTATCCATATTAAATTTCATTTGCCATTTTGTTGCCCAATCATTTAGTTTCGTGAGATCTTTTTGAAGTTCTTCACAGTCTGCTTGGGTCTTAACTATTTTGAGCAGTTTTGTATCATCTGCAAACTTTGCCACCTCTCTGTTTACCCCTTCCTCCAAATCATTGATGAATAAGTTGAATAGGATTGGTCCTAGGACTGACCCTTGGGGAACACCACTAGTTACCCCTCTCCATTCTGAAAATTTACCATTTATTCCTACCCTTTGTTCCCTGTCTTTTAACCAGTTCTCAGTCCATGAAAGGATCTTCCTTCTTATCCCATGGCAACTTAATTTACGTAAGAGCCTTTGGTGAGGGACCTTGTCAAAGGCTTTCTGGAAATCTAAGTACACTACGTCCACTGGATCCCCCTTGTCCACATGTTTGTTGACCCCTTCAAAGAACTCTAATAGATTAGTAAGACATGATTTCCCTTTACAGAAACCATGATGACTTTTGCCTAACAATTTATGTTCTTCTATGTGTCTGACAATTTTATTCTTTACTATTGTTTCAACTAATTTGCCTGGTACAGATGTTAGACTTACCGGTCTGTAATTGCCGGGATCACCTCTAGAGCCCTTTTTAAATATTGGCGTTACATTAGCTATCTTCCAGTCATTGGGTACAGAAGCCGATTTAAAGGACAGGTTACAAATCCTAGTTAATAGTTCCTCAATTTCACATTTGAGTTCTTTCAGAACTCTTGGGTGAACGCCATCTGGTCCCGGTGACTTGTTACAGTTAAGTTTATCAATTAGTTCCAAGACCTCCTCTAGTGACACTTCAATCTGTGACAATTCCTCAGATTTGTCACCTACAAAAGACGGCTCAGGTTTGGGAATCTCCCTAACGTTCTCAGCCGTGAAGACCGAAGCAAAGAATTCATTTAGTTTCTCCTTTCCCTCCTCCCCCATCTGCCTTCCCTCCTCCCCCATCTTACCCTCAGTGACCTGAATGTGGTGGTGGTGGTTTCTGAATATCTTTGTAGGTTCACTTTACAGAATTTTCAGGCCTAATTCCACAGTTTGTTTTTACTAGTCAAAACTCCCCTACTGTTTCTCTCTCAAGAGTCCCCTACAATTTTTTCACTTAATAATGACAAAGTATTTAAAAGTACAAAATATAGTTTCTTGAGCACTGCAGACATACAGAAAACCAAGTACACTCCAGGTACATATGAAGCAGGTCAAATGTTCTTTACTGTAAGATGCACAATTTTGTGTGTTTTTTTAAAAATCTTTCCTCTCTGTATAGAACTCCACCCAAAAGACAACAATAGGAAAATCCTTATCTCTCCACCAACATCAGATACCTTTTTAAAAGTAATTGCCACAGATAGCGTCCATTATATAAGATAATGGATACTTTTTAAAAAGAATATCAAAAATGATTGCACCATAAACGGAGACCATGATATTATGCTATAAACAGCTTGCTGAATTCTGAGGAACTTCAGGAGCCAACGAGTCAATAACCAATGTTGATCACTGTTCAAAACACAAGGGCCCAATTCCCATGTGTTGTATGGCATACACTCAATCTTCTCAGACAATTGTATGTTGCTCCCTTTCTAAGAAGGTATCGCTTTATTTAAAAATATATTCTACACCATTCTCCTATCATAAGCATAGGAGAAGAGAGAGAGGAGAACAGTGTCAAAAGAATGAGCATGGGTTGCCACATTTTGTTCAATCAAAATAGAAATTGGACATTACTTTCTAAACATGAAATATTAGGGCCAAATCCCTTGTTCAATTATGCCAACTCCAAAAGAAAATACATGAACACTGTAAGCAATCAAAAGACTTTGTTAACATAGCTCTAAATTGCACCTGCTCTCCTATATGAATTCTAATGGATGAAGACTTCAGATTATACTGTTTTTAAAGTAACCCCAAAATGAAAGTAAGAATACCATTATGTTCCCCAGAGTGCCTTGGACTCGTTTGATGAAAAGTGTAATATTCTCTGGCCCTTTCAAGACTGATGGCTCTTCATAGATCTTACTATATAATGATTCAGGAGCAAACAACACAATTCCATTGGGATCACCAAATTTCTGTATCTAGAAAGCAGCAAATAAAATATGGGTCAAGAATACATAATGAACCATCTTATTTATACAATACTGGGGAACTCAATGCTGGATTCAACAGCTCACAAATCCATTAACCTTCCCCCACCCTGACTTTTCCCCAACAAGTCTGAGAGTACAGTAGCAGCTGAAATGGAGATTGTGTGAAAAGAAAAATAAATAGCAGACAGGACCACCATGGGACCAGAATAAAATGGTCTGGTGTCAAGAACAAACACGCAAAACAAACAGGAAGCTACACTAAATCTACATAAGACCAGTTGTTCAATAGAAAAATCCTATCAATGTCACAAAGAAGGATCAGTGTATTACAGTGGATTATAAATTGAATAAAAGTCAGTAATATGATGCTGTCAGGAAAGAGGCAAAGCTCTTGGTTTGTAATAATGGGAGAATGCATAAACAAAGTTGGGTAATTACTCTGCTCTGCTCAGTGCTGCTTAAAGCAGCACTGGTCAAGCCTTACTCAGCTTCAAACAATATTTTTCGAAAATGACATAAAGGATTTGGATAGACTTCAGAGAGCAAAGGAAATGATAAAAAGTTTGGAAAATAAATTCTCTGAAGAGAAGTTAAAGGATCTGAGTGAGTTCTCTTCTGTTTTACTAGAGCAACAGAAAGAGGATGGGAATCTATTATCCTCTTTAGTTTAGGAGGACAGAACGAGCAGCTTACCGGACTTACAGTATTTAGATTAACTATTGTTGGACTAGATGGCATCTGTGGTGGTATACAGAACACTTCACCTCTAGGTTTCTGATTCTCACCTTTTAGCCCTGGTCTACAACAGGGAATAGCTACGGGGATAGCGTAGCTGAAGTTGATGTATCTTTACCTCACGTCCTCACGGCACAGAGTCAACTGCTGCTGCTCCCCCTTCGACTCCGTTTCTGCCTCTCATCGTGGAGGATTACAGAAGTCGAAGGCAGAATGATCGGGGATTGATTTATTGTGTCTACACTAGACAGGATAAATTGATTCCTAATAGATCAATCACTACCCACCGATCCGGCGGATAGTGAAGACATGGTGTTAGTGTGGTAATTGAAGTGAACTGATTTAATGGATTCAACCCAGCCCCTAGTGAACAGGAGCCACAACACATACCAGAATCATAATGGACATTATTGGCTCTGTAGTTTGCAATATCAGTAAAGATGCCAGTGATTTAATGGCTTTGGAGACTGAACTCCCACTTCTTACTGCTAGAGGTGGTCTCCAGATCACAGAAGAGGCACACTGGTGGACAGAGCTAGACAAATACTAGAGCTAATTATTCACTAAGTAATAACTGGATAAATAATATGCTTTGTATGCAAACACAAACACAATATTTAAACAGTTCTATTGATGGGACAGTGTGGAGAAGCTAGTTTGAATGCTGCTTGTGCTATTCCTTTTTCAGTGAATAAGCAGAGAATTTCAGTCTCTGGATCTCTATATCATTTTATAAATCCCATCTCCCTGTGTCCCTTCCCCTTCCCCAATCAAATATTAGGTGGGGGAGGAAAATTATTATTATCTTGCTCATTAGGCCCCAGATTTTAAAGGTATTTAGGCTCCTGAAGACACACATAGATGCCTAGAGGAATTTTCTAAAGTGCCTAGGTGCCTAACAACCATCAAGTTTAGCTACGGTGAAGATGAGAGTAGAACAAGAAATGGAATAAAATAGGTTACGCACTTGCAAATACTACCATTATGTTTTTAAAGATTCAAATTAAAAGTCCTTTTTCTCAGTGCTAGCTATATTTCAATTATCTTTTTGATTTTATTATTATAAAGGCCCCTTGAGATGTTTGTGTGATAAGGTGCCCTCAACAACTGTATTGAATAAATTCTGTTGGAGGAAAATTACTTACTGGGAATTCTGTTTACCACAGTCTTCTCTTTGTACATGCTGCATACCATCAGCAATTACAGACAGCATTAGGATTCCACCTACCAGAAGCAAGGAGGCAAAGAACTGACAATCAAGGCTAATATATAAGCACTAATCCATCCACTATCTTTCTAACTGGAGACTTCCAAAGCAAGTAATAGATACTAAAACCAATGGGGGAAAAAACTCCAACGGATACTCTCCAGAGAAAAGGGGGATGGATATAGAAAGAAAGGACTATGATAAATAGAATTATCAGTGACTAATTTTCCCTTATTGTATGTCCCTCTTCTTTCATCCTACTGAACAACAGCAATCAGGGACAGTGTATGTCACATAAAGGGATGTTTGATGCCCCTAATGACCAACAAATGTCAGCCAACGGGGACAGATCCAATTAATAATGCCAGATGACAGTGTCAGGAGATGACCTAACAAATGCCAGAGTTAAATGCTTCTGAGCCTGTGATGTTACTTCAGATAGAATGGCCTGATCATATGCTAATGGACTACAATATCTAATTGACTGAGCCACCGGGTATCAGTGGCATTCTGTCCTTTAAGTCTTTTTTTAAAGGTTGCTATAATTCTTCCAAAACTGGAAGTACATTCAGGTAAAACTTCAGACCTTGCTTGTCAGCTAGGGAGAGAAGCTTCCTCTCCTGCAATGGAGAGATCAGTACACAGTGTAACAAATAATATATTCAGTGATATGAGTCTCCAGAATAAGCTTGGGGAGATTCAAAGAACTGTCCTATTTTGAAAAATAATGGTTAATAAGGAAAAAACAATCAGCAGGCACAGATCTTTTACTCAGTATGAGCAGGGATGAAGAAGGCATAAATAAAGATGAAGATAGGCCTAGTTTAAGAGAGTAATTATTTATAGGTCCTAATGAATGTTGTGCCATGGGAAACACAAGGAAGAGAATAAACTTTCCCGGAATCTCTGACTGGTGGGTGGAAGTTACTGTAAAACTGACAACAAACTAGGTTTTCTGGAGGTAGAGAAAACCATGTCATCCATATTCATCTGTCCACATTCCAAAGAAAAGATGCAAAAGAAATTCACCGTAGATTAACTTGCAAATGAATCTTCTAATTCCCAGTCAGCTTCCCTGAACTACTTAGAAACCCAATAATAAAGGTATCTGTCTTACTGGTCAGCATATATTTAGAAATTCTTACCTAAAGTTTAGAACACCTCTGTGGATTTGGGGCTTTCCGTAGAAAACTTGGAGTAGGAAACAGGGACCAAGAGTCTACCGAGTCTATCTTGACTTGATTGATGGGACCAGAGTGGGAAGCAGGAGAAAGTTTTTGAGAGACATTTAGAGATTGAAGCCTTGCTCCAAATGTAGGCTTTACTTTTGCAACAGTTACACTCTCTCACAAGGAGCTGAAGTTAATTCCAGTCCTTGGAATTCCCCTTATGTTATCTCATTCAAGAGGTAAGACTTGGACTTAAGAGGAAGGGGCATTTGCAAGGTGCTGGAATGGGAGGCAGTAGTAATACATAGGAGTAGCTAACCCAGGATCTGAAATTCCTTTGTTGTGGCTTTTCCCTTTTTGATGTCACATATGCAGTTTGTCATTCCCACCACTCTCTCTCCCGACAGACTGTCTGAGGGCCTTTCTTAGAGGATGAGATTTCTGTCAGGCAGGATTCACCAGCCAAAAAAACAGGAAGCACTGCAGGGTGATGGAACAGAGGTGAGGAACAAAATGTGGTCCTGGAAGAGCAGGAGGAGACCAATTCTGTACAAAACCTCAATGCACAGCTCTGAGTCAGCTGTTTGTGAGAAAGATGTATTTCCCTGCTGGCTGTTCATAGGATCCTCCTCTGTCCTGCCAGAATCGCTTTAAGCTGTGAAGTCTCTGCACAAGGATTTTTCCTTGCTAGCATTCCTCTCCTTTCTTCTCCCCCCATTACTCATATTTTTTTATTCTTCTGTAGCTGGATTTCTTCTTGCTTACCTTTTACATACAGAAGCTGAAAGAGAAGATTAGATAAAACACAGAACGCAAACTAAGAATTTTGGCATAAGGATCCACTCCGTACTTTCAGTTCAGAAAGCTTAGACAACTGGAAGGGAATAGGGCCAGGTTGATGCTGAGATACTAGCATTGATTCATGGATCCTTTACCTCCTTGCTTCTATAACACTGTTGCTGAGCAGGACATGAGAAGAAGGAGTTGAATGATAAACTAGGCAATCTGTTGGATTAAATTCAAAAACTTCAGAAACAATCCTTAAGGGAAAAAAGTAACAACAACTTACTATTAGGGTAATGTTGGTAGCCTTGGGGTCCATTTCTGTTTCACCTTTCACAAGACTCAGCCTAATAATGAAGATCTCCTGAACTTCAACTTCTCCATGAGGGTAGATTTTCAGATTAATAGTTCTCAGACCTCCTTCTCCTTCTCTAAAATAGAATGATCCATTCACAGGGTCACCAATGTCATTGTTCAGGGGGGATAACACCTCTTCTGAATTGGGTCCTAAAATGTCCCAATTAACCTGTGGAAAAGATTAGTTTCAAATGTAGAGCCATGTCAATATAATAACAGCCTCATTACAAAGGGAGAAAGTATCAGTGTAACCCAATTATACTATCTTAAGAATTTGTGTATCTGGTGTGTGATTATACAGTCCTACTATATTGTTAAGAGAATAGATGGCACACAACATAACTGTAACATCGGACTCGTCTCTCTAATCATGATATTTTCTAAAAATTAACCTAAAGACAGAAAGAAGAGAAACAGTGAAGGGTTATTCCAAATATTACTTTAAAAACAAATTTTTAAAATTATAGATGTTAATGAAAAGGAAAGAATTGAAACTTTATTTTAATGAGCACGCACAGGAAAAAAATATGTATGTTTTAGTATGCTTTATTAACTTTTATTACAATATAACCCAAAAGCACTACTCAGGATTAGACCTCTGCCCTGCCACACCTTGCACTAACACATCAGACAGCAAAGTCTTTGCCCCAAAGAGCTTGTACTCAAAGCCTTCAAAATCCTGCAAAGACTCATATACATCCTTAATTTAGGATTTGGGGGCTAATTTAATGCAAGACATAGGAAAAAAAGTGTAATTAAAAAAAGGAGGGAAAGAGAAAGGAGAACGAGAGTAATATTATTCAGTTATCATAGAGCTACACTGCTTGATAGCTCCAAATCAGTTAGAACTGGAGTTTTGTGTGTTTTTTGGGTAGGGAATGTTTGTTTGGGTTTTAATTATGTAAGTATAAGTAAATAAATAAAATAGATCATCCCCGGCAAACATCATGGCACAACTGGGTCATGAGGCAGGATTTGAAAGAAGAAAGGGCAGTGGCTTAACAGACAAGACACTGGAAAGCATTCTGTGTGTAACAGGCAGCATGGAAAAAACTGATGTATTTAAGTTAAAATCATATCTGACCATTTGCTATAATTAAACCAATGCACATTACTTTAAGAGTTTTATTAAGGTAATGATGGGATCTGAAATATTTAGGAGAAGAAGACATACATTCATCATTAGAGTAAGTTATTATTGTAAACATGTATGTATACTGATCATTCTGTCACATCAATGTAAATGAATGTAACTGAATGAAATGGAATTACACCAGTATGAAACTGGTATGAGAGAAGAATCAGACACTCGCTATTTATAATTCCAGAGAGAAGTCAACTTTAAACTGTTATTCTGCCTCTCAATAAATGGCAAGGAAAAACAGTCTTGAAGTTATGGCATAGGACTAAGAATGAGAAAACATGGAGCCACTTACATGCCACTGCAGCTGCAAGGGGTTGGGGAGAATTCTCTGAACAGGAGCAGCGAGACTGATCTAAGTGGAACAATGCTGCCTCCCTTCACAAGCTGGATGATTGGAGGCAGGAGGGGAAGTGCTTGTAGTGCTGAATGCTGAAGAGGACTCTGGGATATTGTGTAGCATGTAAGCAGCTCTGGGTAGGTGGCTGTAAGTTTGGGGCTAGAGTCTCTTCTTAGTTTTATTCTTATCTCTTTAACACATTTCTTGTATGCCTTGGAACAAGTCACTTCATTTCCTGACGTCTCAATTTTCTGGTCTTCAAGCAGAGGATAAATAATGAGATAATATCTACTGTACATTAGTTTTAGTGGGGTCTAAATTCATTCATGTGCATAAAGCACTTTGAGATCCTCAAATGTAAAGTCCTATGGAAATGCAAAGTAGTAATACATTATTGCTATTATATTTTCAACCGATGAATTTAATAAATTACATACCTTCTTTGTCTCAACATGATTTTATAGAGTGAAATGATCACTTATTTTTACTGAAAACTACACAAAATGCTTTGAAAGACAAGGCTTACCTGAGTTTCCCCTATCAATCCTCCAGTTCTTTCCAGCACCAAGGACAGTGTCAGTGATGAACTGGGGTTTGGAAGAATAATTCGGCTTTGGTTGAGGAATCGGACAAGTCCATTAGGGGAGTCACTCTTAGCAATAGTGATTTGGCTCACTAGGTGGAGCCCAAGGACTGCTCCTCCAGTGGCTCCTATCAGCTGTATTTCAAACTGCTCTGCAAACTCCCTGGGTTAAAGAGATGAGAGTCTTTAAAACACTAAAAAACCTGGAGTAAAAATAAAAGCTGAAAATCCAGTAAATTGCCTTGTTGGTTGCATATATGCAATATCTTAAATGTGCATGAAGCAATGAACGTATTGTTGATTATTTCTTTTCTTTATATAAACCTGAGAACTGAAATAAAGGTAATGCAGTGACTTGGCAGCAGCAGGAAAGGGCTCTCCTAGCTTCCTGCACACTTTTTGGTGTGTTCTCTTCACATTGCATGCAATGGGCTAAGACTGGATATCTAAAAAAATTATAGGTTAATGCATGAATAACTAAACAAAGATCCAATACCATTACCTTTCATCATCATTTGTAATAAAGACGCTGATAAAACTCCGGTTCTGACCATGATGAAAGATGACTGAGTTATTATTGACATTGTAGTCAATACTGTTAGGAAGCGCAGAAATACTTCGAGAGAGAAAATCAGCTGTCACGTAGCCATGAGTTCCACGCTTTCTCACTACAGGAATCATGATCATTCCAATATCCTCTTCCACTGCAAGAGTAATTCAAAATGAACTACTGCACAGTAAAAGTGCATTTTTCAGAGCAGCTTCATAAACTGTACATGTAAATGACCACTTAGCCACCCAAAGTAGGTGATTATACACTTATGTGCCCACTGTACTCAAAAGGGCATGAATTGCTCAGGCAATTGACCCACCTGCTTCTGAAAATGGGCCACAGAGTGACTAACAATATTATAATATACCTAAATGGATTATCATTTGTTTCCAATAACGGAATTATGTGCACTTTTTTTAATCAGACGGTCAGAAATCTTTGAACAACATCTAGGTGCCTTATGTTTCTAGGTTCTCTTTTTATTCCCCTTTCAAGATTTGACACTGATCAAAATACATGCACATTATTTTAAACTTTAATAACTGAATCAGTAACAAAGAATACATTGCTACACTCATTTTGATTTGTCAGTTTACAATTCCCTCAATAGACGATTTGTAGATTACCTTGTAATGTACAGTATGATAATTATAGCAACTATTTATGCTCTTCAGAGAATATGTAAAAGCAAATGCATGCCCAATTAATATGGTGAATGAATAAGATTCAAAGTAGTCTTAAAACACATCTTAAACAATATAAGGCTTTACCAATTCATAACATCTTGAACTGAACCGGACCGATAAGCAGACACATGCATTTTGTGCATTTTGTGGAATGCACAAAAAACTCTGCAGTACTTTACTTTACTTTACATTACTTGCTCAATTAAGTAGGGAGGCTGCCACATTTCACACTAGCTGAAGCTTGCAAGGATCTTCAAGAGCAGTCTTAAGCAGAGCTTCATATTGCAGTAATCCAGTGTGGAGGCGGCAGCAAAGGTGTGGATATTTTCAGAGATTTTACTTATTACTGAAGATATTAAAGGCCAGATTCATTCCTGGTGTTTCTTTATTTATTTTTCTGGAGCTATAGCTTGGATTCATTTACCTCAGTATGTCATACAAAAGTACACTATAACGAGATATAAACATTTGACTGTAATACATAAGAAGATAAATAATAATCATAATGGTAATACTTTGCTCTTCTATAATACTTTCCATCTCAGGATCTCAAATGTTTTATAGCTGCCATTCAAAAAAGCCTCACAGCACTTTTTTAAAGTAGGTATCATTTCAAATTGCAAAATATACCAGCCCAGGCACAAAATCTATTTGCCTTTCCTTTTCTATGATGACTGATAATGAGAAATATAATACTATTTCCTTTCTCCTTAAAAAACACTTCTCCCAGTTGAGTGAACAGACTTTTGCAAAAGTGTATTCATCCTCGTTTAGAAAGACTGAAAGCAGGGAATGAGTTAAATCACTTACCCAAGAGCATACATGAAGCTTCTGGCAAAGCCAAGAATAGAGCCCAGAAGCCTTGACTACCAATCCTGTGCTATAGCTACAAGTCTATCCTTTAAACTGCAGCATACATTTAAAGATTAACCTACCTTGGAGACTGGTATACCATGGATCAAACTCAATGATGCCTTCTGCATTGTCATTTTTTGTTATAATGATGTGAACTGTGGAGATGTTTCCTATCCCAGGGGGTTGGTCCACTTGCAGTCCATTTTCTCTAACAGCAAAATCAAATCCACTTGCAAGAGCATGAGAAGAAAATAAAGATACATTAGCTTTTATAATAGAAAATGGGCTCAAAATGCCCATATGACACTTTGTAGACTCCACAAGTACTTTGGCTTGTTTACAGTTATTGTCACAGTGCTCCTTGCCACACCTTTCAAAACAGAACACATGCAGGACAGGGTGGTTGTTTTTTCCTTCCCTGAAAATGAAAGTCTCTCTATTGTAATGTCTTTCCAATTTTATTTGCAACCAACTTCACAAACCTTTGGGAAGTACAGAAACAGTAACATGATTGTCCTGTGAGAACAGTGAGAAAACTATCTATTAATGAGACTATACCCCAAGAGATAAACTTGAAGCCCTGAATCTACAAAGGCTTAAGTGTGCCCTGTTGTTGATTCTGCTGTCTTCCATTGTTGGTGCATAGCTTCGGTGAGACAACTGTCATAATGATCTGCACTTGTGGATCTCTTTTGGGATCAGGGCCTAAGATTAGCATGCCCAGTATGGACACCAGTTGTGGATATGATCAGCAAATTTCCTGCAGAAAAATATGATGAAAATTGTACAGTGCCAAAGTTACAGAGTATTGATAAGACAAAGTTTAGTTCTATACCAAGAAAGTCAGTACAGTTGGCAGATATGCCCTGAGTGACAGAGACCAAATTTAAACAAGAGGTTGGAGGGGCAAAACTGTATGGAAAAAAAAATTATCAGTTATGGCAGGATTTGCAAGGAGTGGTGAATTTGTGGGATTTTCCCACAGAGAAAGCATTCTTCACAGTCAAATATTTTACGTTTCCATTAGCAAACTTCTTCCCAACTAGAAAAAACGTACTGAGGAATGAGCCTTGGAAACTCAGAGCTAAAGAAATTATGGAATCTATTCAAAAATTAAACTTGCTTCTTCCCAGGGTCATACTTAGGGCACTGTTCCAAATATACTACATTTTAATTATTTTCAGATAATCATGATGGCTCATGGGAATTTTAAAGCAACCAGTTACTCAGCAACAAGACATCCCATTAGTCCATTAGAGATCTGTGTGCTTTCAAAAGATAAGGGAGAATCCAGGTGGCATAAGGACACTCAGATGGGGGTGTGGGTTGTATTTACTTTAGTCTTGAACTACACCATTTTGTCAGCTGATAGAAGAGTGTTGCAGGTCCAAATGTCTGAGTGTATTGTTTTTTCATAAAAAGAAACAGCTTACTTACCTGTAACTGTTGTTCTTCGAGATGTGTTGCTCATATCCATTCCAGTTAGGTGTGCACACGCCACGTGCACGGCTGCCGGAAGACTTTCCCTTGCCAACAGGCTGGGTCGGCTAGGGAGTCCCCTGGAGTGGCACCACTATGGTGCCGCATATATACCCCTGCCGATCCGGCCCCACCTCAATTCCTTCTTGCCGGCTGATCCGACAGTGGGGAAGGAGGGAGGGTTTGGAATGGATATGAGCAACACATCTCGAAGAACAACAGTTACAGGTAAGTAACCCCTTTTTCTTCTTTGAATGCTTGCTCATATGCATTCCAGTTAGGTGACTGCTAGCCCTACCTAGGAGGAGGGGTCGGGTCGATCGACCACTGAGTGGAGGACTGCCGAGCCAAACGCTGCATTGTCCCTGGACTGCTGGACAATGGCGTAGTGCGTGGTGAAGGTATGGATGGAGGACCAGGTGGCTGCCCTGCAGATGTCCTGGATCAGAACGTGTTCCTGGAAGGCCGCCGAGGAGGCTTGTGCCCTCGTGGAGTGCGCAGTTATCTGCCCCGTGGATTTCCCTGCTAGCTCATAGCAGGTACGGATGCAAGCAGTTATCCAGGAGGAGAGGCGCTGAGCCGAGATCGGCTGCCCCTTCATCCGGTCTGCTACGGCAACGAAGAGTTGTGCTGACTTCCTAAAGGGCTTTGTACACTCTAAATAAAACGCAAGAGCTCTGCGAACATCGAGCATGTGCAATTGTTCTTCCCTACGGAAGGCGTGGGGCTTTGGGTAAAAGACCGGGAAAAAGATGTCCTGGTTTATGTGGAAAGCGGACACCACCATAGGGAGGAAAGCGGGATGGGGGCATAGTTGAACCTTATCCTTGTGGAAGACTGTATAGGGGGGTTCCAATGAGAGGGCTCGAATTTCAGAGACTCTACAGGCTGAGGTGATAGCCACGAGGAAGGCCACTTTCCATGAGAGGCATAACAAGGAGCAAGTGGCAAGGGGCTTGAACGGGGGAAACATGAGACGGGAGAGGACCAGGTTCAGGTCCCACGAAGGGGCTGGGTGTTTAACCTGCGTGTACAATCTGTCCAGTCCCTTGAGGAACCTATAGACCATGGGGTTGGAAAAGACTGAATGGTCGGAGGTTCCCGGGTGGAAAGCCAATACAGCGGCTAAGTGGACTCGGATGGAGGAAGTGGAGAGGCCTTGCTGCTTGAGGGAGAGAAGGTAGTCTAAGATGGCAGGTATACTGGCTTCTCCTGGGGCAGTGTTGCTCTGCTCGCACCACCGGGAGAAACGAGCCCACTTTGCACTGTAGTTTGGCTCGGGTAGATGGCTTTCTGCTACCCAAGAGCACATTTTGCACCTCCGCTGAGCACAGGAGCTCCAAATCCCTTAACCATGCAGGAGCCACGCCGACAGGTGTAGGGACGGCAGGTCTGGGTGGAGTAGGCGGCCGTGGTCCTGTGATATGAGGTCCAGTCACAGCAGCAGGGGGACGGGCGGTACCACCGATAGCTGGAGAAGGGACACGTACCAGCACTGCCTGGGCCACGCTGGGGCTATGAGGATGATGTGAGACTTGTCTTGCTTCACTTTGATGAGCACCTTGTGCAGCAACAGGATCAAGGGGAAAGCGTAGAGGAGCTGCCCTGTCCATGGAAGGAGAAAGGCGTCCATCAGGGAGTCTGGGGAGCTGCCCCGGAAGGAGCAGAACTGGAGGCACTTCCTGTTCTAGCGGGTGGCGAAGAGGTTGATCTGGGGAAATCCCCACCTTAGGAAGATCGACAGGATGACATCCGGGCAAATGGACTACTCGTGGGAGAGGAACGACCTGCTGAGGTGGTCTGCCAGCGTGTTGTGAACGCCTGGGAGGAACGAGGCCACGGGGTGAATTGAGTGGGCTATGCAGAATTCCCACAGTAGAATGGCTTCCTTGCAGAGGGGGGTCGAGCAGGCTCCCCCTTGCTTGTTGATGTAAAAGAGAGCTGTAGTGTTGTCCATTAGCACTGCAATGCAATGGCCCGATAACGTGCTCTTGGAGGCCTGGCATGCGAGGCGGACTGCCCGCAGTTCCCGGACATTGATGTGCAGACAAAGGTCGGCCGCTGACCACTGACCCTGGGTCCTCTGTTGCTCGAGGTGGGCTCCCCACCCCAGATCTGATGCATCCATAACCAGGGACATTGTTGGCCAGGGCAGGAGAAATGGGACGCCCTTGCAAACAAGCGCTTGGTTTGTCCACCATGCGAGGGCGTCGAGGGTTGAGAGTGGGATGGTGAGGAGGGTAGTTAGGCTGTCCACGTTCGGTCTGTAGACCGATGCTAACCATGACTGGAGCGGGCGCAAACGTAACCTTGCGTGTTTGGTGACGTAAGTGCAAGCCACCATATGCCCCAGCAAGCTGAGGAATGATCGGGCCGTGGAAATCGAGAAGGCGCATGGGCTGTGAACCGCTGACTGAATAGATTGGAAGCGAGATAGTGGGAGGGACGTCTTCGCTATTGTGGAGTCTAGCACGGCTCCTATGAATTCCAGCCTCTGGGTAGGCTCCAGAGCCGACTTCTCCCTGTTGAGGAGAAGTCCGAGGCGGGTGAACGTGTTGACAGGTAGCTGGACATGGGAGAGTACCTGCTCCCGCGAGCTGCCCTTCACTAACCAATTGTCGAGGTAAGGGTAGAGGTTGCGGTGTCTGAGGAATGCCACCACCACAGCCATGCACTTGGTGAATACCCTGGGAGCTGTGGAGAGGCCGAAGGGTAGGATCATGAATTGGTAATGCTCCCCGGCTACCACGAAGTGGAGGAAACGTCTGTGTGATGGCTTTATGGCTATATGAAAGTAAGCGTCCTTCATATCGAGGGCAGCGTACCAGTCCCCTGGATCCAACGAGGGAATGAAGGTACCCAAGAAGAACATGCGGAACTTGGACTTGACCAGATGTTTGTTGAGTCCACGCAGGTCCAGGATGGGCCAGAGACCCCCTTTTGCCTTGGGTATGAGGAAATAGCGGGAATAGAACCCCCTTCCCCTGAATTGCTCTGGGACTGGCTCGACGGCCCCCAGAGACAGGAGCAATCGAATTTCCTGAACCAGGAGCTGCTCGTGAGAGGGGTACCTGAAGAGGGACGGGGACGGAGGAGACGGGGAGGAAAACTGAAGCGAATATCCCACTGCCATTGTGCGCAGGACCCACCGGTCTGAGGTGATGGCGGACCAGGCACAAAGGAAGTGGGATAAACGGTCCTTGAAGGGAGGATCCGGCAGGGAGGCTGGTACTCTGTCCCCAGGTGCACCTTCAAAAGGCGAGCTTAGGGCCTTGGGGGGGCTTTTGGGTCGATGGCAACTGGCCCGAGCGTCGGGTGGAGGAGCGTCTACGGCCACCCCGCCCCCGCCTTCTAAAAGCATCCTGCAATGGGCGCGGTGGCGGATAAAAACGTCTGGGCTGGGGCCTGAACGGTCTCCTCTGGGTCAACGGGGCTTGCATACCCAGAGTACGCAGGATGACCCGGGAGTCTTTGAGGGACTGCAAGCGCGCGTCCGTAGTCTGAGAAAAGAGGCCGGAGCCTTCAAAGGGTAGGTCCTGTATGGTGTACTGCACCAAGATTAGAAGCCTGTAACCAGACAATGCGCCTCATGGCAATCCCAGAGGCCACTGTTCTGGTTGCTGAATTGGCTGAATCGAGGGCTGCCTGCAGCGCAGTCTTGGCCACCTTTTTGCCCTCAGTAATAAAGGCATCGAACTCCTGTTTAGATTCGGGAGGCACGATGCTTTGAAACTTCTGCATGGAGTTCCATGCATTGTACATGTGCCTGCTCAGGAGGGCCTGTTGTTTGGCCACCCTGAGCTGGAGACCCCCTGCAGAACAGACCTTTCTACCAAACAGGTCCATACGCTTAGCCTCCTTGGATTTGGGGGCCGAGGCTTGTTGACCGTTGCGCTCCCGCTGGTTGATGGAGTGGACGACCAGGGAGCAAGGCTGGAGGTGGGTAAACAAATATTCGTAGTCTTTCGCGGAGACAAAGTATTGTCTCTCCACCCCCTTAGCGGTTGGCGGGACGGAGGCTGGGGTCTGCCAGATTGTGGACATCAACTTCTGGATAGTCTTGATGACTGGCAGAGCCACCCTGCTCGGGCCATCCGTGGATAGGACGTCCACCACAGGGTCCTCAATCTCTATGACCTCCTCCGCTGGAAGGTTTAGACCACTGGCCACTCTTGTTAAGAGGGCCTGATGTGCCGACAGGTCTATGGGCGGGGGGCTGGAGGCGGATGTGCCAGCCACTGCCTCATCTGGGGAAGACGACGAGGAAGCCGCTTGCTCACCGACCTGCAGGGCCTCAGGTGGAGGAGGGGTCCGGGGAGGTGAGGCGGAGGCTGAGGCCACGCTGTCAGCGGCCGAGAGGTCCACCCCACTAGCCGGGGGGCGGCTAATGGTGGCCTCGGGCACCCTAGAATCCAACACACCCAAGATGCCAGACAGAGCCCCCTGGGTTTGGTGGCACGCCCAGGGGGTGCAGAAAGGCCACTGTGCAGGATCCTGAGGCTATTGGAGGGGCTGGTCGGACCATTGGCCTTCCAGTGCCTGAGGGTGCTCCGAACCCTGGTCCTCCGCTGAGTGGGGTGAAGCGGTGGCCGACCAGGAGGGCCATGGAGGCACCGAGCTTGAGAATGGGAGGCGACCGGTGGGAGATGGAGAGCGGTACCGGGACCTGTAATGGCTTCGGTGCCAGGGCGACACGGGATACCGGTGGAGACCTGATTGAGCCTCACGGCGAGTGGAGGAACGGTCTGTGGATCTCAAGCAGCACCGCAATGGTGACTGGTACCGGGATGGTGAACTGTACCTGGACATCGACCGGCGCTGATAGTATGACCGGCGCCAAGATGGAGAGCGGCGCCAGGACTCCGATCGGCACTGGCACTGCGATCTGCGCTGGGATCTTGATCAGCGCCGCGATCTCGACTGGTGCCGGGACCTGGATCAGTGCCGGAATCTCGACCGGCGCCGGGATGGGGATCTGCACCGAGATGCTGAGCGGCGCCGAGGTATCGGGAGGTGCCGCGAACTAGAGCAGCGCCGAGGTGTCAAGCGGTGCTGCAACCCAGAGCGGCGCCGAGATTCAGAACGGGTTGAGCTAGCGAGCACCGGTAGAGGTGCCAAATGTTGTAGAAGGGCCGGTTTTCCCCGAGACTAGGTTTGCAGGGGCTGGGCTGTCGACAGCTCAGTGAGTGCGATGAGGTGCCGGGCAGCGGTGAAGGTCACCGGTGTCGAGGGCAAGCGCTGCTGTACCGGGACCCTGGGTGGTAAGTCCAGGCACACCGGACTCGACGGGACCTGCCTAGGTGCCAGAGTCAACGGGGCCAGTGCCAGTGGGAATCGCCCGGAGCGCTCCCTCATGGGACGCTGCTCTACGGGTGCTGGGGCAGCCATAGCGGTTGGGGCGCCATCGGCTTCTTCTTCTTATGCACCAGTGAATGAGACCGGTGACGGGGTGCCAGCTTTGGTGCCGCAGAAGTTCGCGGGGCCGGCGTCGATGAAGGGGCGCTCTTCTCCGAGGAGCCGGACACGGACGGTGCCGGGGCCAGGGCCGCTTCCATTAGGAGTTGCTTCAGGCGAAAGTCTCTCTCATTCTTGGTATGCGGCCGGAAGCTCCTACAGATCTTGCACCTGGCAGCTTCGTGCGCTTTGCCCAGGCACTTGAGGCACGATTCGTGTGGGTTGCCCACTGGCATAGGCTTCCCACACACAGAACAAGGCTTAAAGCCTGGAGCCTTGGGCATAAGTGCCCCGGCTCCCGTGGGAGGGAGAACCCCCCCCCAACTAACTAGTACTACTATCTAACAAAATTAACAACTAAGAACTATGAACTATGTACAGAACAATTGTAAGAAACACAGAAAGCTAAAGGGAGAAGGAGGTCAGAGGACTGAGCTCCGCAGTTCCAGCAACCGTCACGGGTGGTAAGAAGGAACTGAGGTGGGGCCAGGTCAGCAGGGTATATACGCGGCACCATAACGGCGCCACTCCAGGGGGCTCCCTAGCCGACCCAGACTGTTGCTAAGGGAAAAATCTTCCGGCAGCTGTGCACGTGGCGCGTGCACACCTAACTGGAATGCATATGAGCAAGCACTCGAAGAAGAACTTATGATTATAAAATAGTTAATTTAATAAGCTTTAGTCTGAGGTTCCAAATAGTAACATAACATACAGAAAGTAGATTTCTAGACTGGGATGAAAGAATCTTTGGTTCTTAGTTCTAGGCAGGATTATATCTAATTTATTTATAGTTTTTCAATCAACACTAAAGAAATGATGGACTATTTCTGCTAAGATTAAAAAAAATCTCTTTTTTGCCATTTCCTCAAAAATATCCTCATATTATGACAGAGATGTTCATACTTCCCCAAGTTACAATTTTGTATTTTACAAAATATTTTCTCCCTTTCAGTATATTAGATTAAATTATTTCTTGCCTCTTCAAAGGTCTGCAGCATTTATCACCCATTCTATAAACTTAACTCCAAATGAATACGCACATTTCACCTTCCAATAGGATATGATTTCCCTCACTGTGTAAATCTCTACACTAAAAAATAAATAGCTATTAAATTTCTGTAATGCCTACTGAGGCCTCATTTTAATCATCAATTAGTAATTTATTAATATAATAAATATTAGAAAAATGAGTGTGTCCCTCTATTTATACTTGATCCAAATCTCTATTACACTATTAGAAGATCAGCTACTTAATCAAAGCAGGAATCAGGGACTTTATTGCAGTGAGGTAAGATTCCATATACATAGCTCATTTTTGAGCCTGTAACTAATCTTTTCCTCTGCAGTGAAATAGCTCTTTACCTTCCCTGGAGCTCTACTTTGGTAATCGTTACTGAAAATTCTTCAGGACCTTCAGGAAGGTCGTCATCATAGATTTCAACTGAAATCCTTTTGGTAGTCTCATATGGCTCAAACACAAGCTCCCCTGGCGAGGAACTGAAATCCATGCTCTCCTCTGCAGTTCCATTTAATGTCGAATACCAGAGTTGCACTCGACCATAATACCCACTGGAACGGACAATAGCGATGTTAACCTGATGGGGACAAAAAGCTTATTTTTAACTTTTTGCTTTTATTTTTGTTATATATGCTTCTAACACCATTACTCTATGGACATCTCATCTATTAGTTTTACAAAATAAAACCATTTAATAGATTAAATACAGATTAAATACAGAAATTGAATTAATCACACAACTTGGAAGAGGCCAGCCGCTTCAAAAATCTCTCAAAGCCCACCACACAGAATCATACATTACACTGTGTTACACACATGCAGAAATAAAGTCTCAGCTATTTATTTTTAGGAAATGGCCATCCACTGTTCACAGATAACTACAGTTATCAAAAGCATTAAAAATTCACATTTCAGATTAATTCTTCCATTTTTAAGGATTTTAATCTTAACTTAATACCCATTTTTCTTCTTCTGTTGTCTGCAGATTTTCCTGTGAAAACGCAAACTGCCCATAGGGGAAGTCACTAGCAACCATGGTGATATTTGCTATGCTAGTAGACTCATTTATGACTCCTCCATCACTGACTCTAAATAGATGAAACTGGTAGTAACTCTTCTCTTCAGGAAGGTTATCATCTACAGCCTACAGAAAACAAAAAAATAAAGCTTAGAAGATTTAAAACATTCACAATGTGAGCTCTACCATCAATTGTTAACAAAAAGAGTGTACTGGAATAACCAATGGTATAGATCTCTCTCACCTGTATGAGTACAACAGCTGCAGACTGCCTATCTCGCATTGTCAAGGTCCCCGATATTTCAGCAAATTCCTTCTGCAGACGGGGAGTTATATTCCAGTACACAGTGACCTCCCCAAAAATCCCTGGGCCACGTACTAGGCTGTAAGAAAGAACATATACACACATTGATGTGTTTCCTGTACATGTTTTATTTCATCGGTGCAAGAGATTGCTGGTACTCTGCCTAGGTTGTTATGAACCTGTGACAGCCAAACATTATCAGCCTCACTGAAGCTTGAATTTAACATAGCAGGTCACCATTACAATCCTGACAACTTTATCTCTGCAAATAGATAACGTTATTGTAGTATTTGTAGTATCGCCTATACTCAGCTTCCCTGGTGTTGGGAGGGTATTGTTGGCTGTCTCTTTAGGATAGCAGTAGCACAAAGCAGGCAGAGCCAGGACTGAAGATTGAATTCTCTGGGTTCAGCTGTGCCTTGAAGGAAGCTGAGATGCACAATGGAAGGGGAAAAGAGTGGGAGCAGCTGTAGGAATTTTGCCTTTGTAAGGGATTAAAGCCTCCAGGATGCTGAAAGGCTCTACAGACAGTTAAGATACTTACTGCTCCTTTAAAAACTTGGAAGCAGCATGTCTCCCACTACAGTCAACCTGGAAAACTGCAAGGTGTGGCAAGATGATGGTTTTGTTCACACATAACCTCTCTGGGACTGCCAATGCTACAGGCAGTACTACCTTGCTCTTTGAGGGTTGCAGCAAAACACTCTTTCCTCATAAAAGTGTTGTAGAAGGAGGGGGCAATGCCACCTGTGCCATTCCCACCACCAGAACACCCACACTCGAATGGTCATAATTTGGCATTCTGTGTTCCGGTGCTTAGTTATAAAACTTAATGAAATCAGTATGCTTTGCTTCAACACAAAACCCAGGTCACTCTGTCGCTTTACACACCAGTAGCCAGAAACTGAGGCACAATTATGGAGTGGATTTCTTCAAGTCCCTGAGAACCTTTCAGGGACTTTGATTGCCATCAAAACTCTTCTTTTTAACGCATTTCATCACATGCATTCCTGAAAGACTCTCCTGAGCACGAGAGGTTGATATCATGTGAAACTGACATATGTTTTGCAACTCCTTCAAAAATAAATGACTACTGAACTGATTTTCAGAAGTAGTGAACACCAGCAGCTCCCACAGACTTCTGTGAGAAATGTGGATGCTCAGCACCAATGGAAGTCACGCAATTGTTCCCCACTTTTTTTGTACTAAAAGGAAATGTGTACTCTCACAATCTGAGCAGAGAAATCAATGATGCACCTACCTAATAAAAGCAGTTCCATTATACTTTCCTGAAGGTTCCCCAATGAGAATATTGTTGGAAGATGGAGCTATCCCAATCACTCCAGAAGCTCCGTGATCCCCCAGAATAATGATGGTGGCCAGACCTATGAGGAGAGGAAGAAAGATTTTCTGATAATAAATGAATAACATTTTCAGTACATTCAAGTTAGTACACAAGATTAAAGCAAGAACAGACATATTCAAATAACTTGCACATAGCACTTAGCCCTTTTAAACACTTTATAAACACCTTATTAACTAATCTATAAATTAAAACATCATGCTAGCAAAATGGTGTTTTATCTTTATTTTGTAAATGGGAAAACTGATTCAGGTGGTCTGATTCTGATCTTACCTTACACTGGTTCCATACAGGTACACCTCCACTACCAGTGTTCCCTCTAAGCTACGCAACTGCGCAGCACTCCATCAAGTGCTGCACATTTGATTATTACAGCCACATAGGCACACACATCCTCAGTGAGGGTCGGAGGGAAGCACCCAGGAGCAGGGTGGGGCTGGAGAACAGTTGTGGGGGCAGCTGGGGAGTGGGTGGCGAGGCAGCCGGGCAGCTGGAGGGGAACCAGGTAGCGGGGAGCCCTGGCCACCCAAGCTCATGGAGAGGGGGTGGGTCACCTCTTCCCGCAGTGCCGGGAAGGCCCCCATCCCTGTCCCCACCCCGGGACTTGCAGGGCCACAGCACAATACCTGTGCTCAGATTTTTGCATAACACACTCCCCATCCTCCTATCCCAGGCCATGCTGCATTGCCAGGATGGGGATGATCTTCCCTCCTTGATCCCCTCCTTCTCACTGGGAAGGAATCAGTGAGATTAGAGGCTTGTGAATGGCTGCGAAGTGGCCGGGAGTTCATGGAGGTAACAAAGGGACCAGGAGATGAGCAGCTGAGCTGCCCGCGCTGTGCTTAGCGCAGCTGCAGCTCCAAGTGAGTAGCACCAGCAACTTCTGAGTCTGCTTCAACACACCAGGCAGGCATGTGATAGGCACACAGGAGGGAACCTGAACTGGGAAACCTGGGCCCAGAGGTATTGAGGCCGGGGGAAGAGTGGGTGACTTCTCTGGGCACAGGGCCTGGGTCTGATTCTGGGCTACTCATGCTGTTTGTACTCTGCAGAAGTGGAGGGAGGGCACTAAAATAGCGAGGTATGATTGTTTTTAAAGCATAATTTTAATCGCACTTCAGTTCTGCATACTGCATTACTCCCTCTATCCCCTTTCTTTCTTTCTTTTATTTTTTAAAGCTCATGCAATTCCTTAGAGAGACATCCCAGTTCTTCTCAAATACGTTTAAAAATATTGCTATATACTGTGATGGAGTTAAACCAGAAGGATATAAGAGAGTGCTGGAAGGCAGGTATATTAGTCTCAGGATGTGCAGGTCCCTGTTCCCTGGATAGCCAAACAAAGGCTACTCCAGGACAATCAAGACACCTAGGGCCAATTAAGAACCTTCTAGAAAGGAGTAGAAACAGCTAGCCTGATTGGGACACCTGAAGCCAATCAGGGACTGGCTGTAACCAGTTAAAAACCTCCCAGTTAGTCAGGTGCGCTGTGGGTGTCAGGAGCTGTGGGAGGAAGTTGTGCTGTTGGTGAGACTGAGTGGTAGACAACATATCATACAGAAGGAAGGAGGCCCGGAGGTAAGGGTGAAGTGGAGTTTGAAGAAGTGGGGACTGCTGTGGGGAAGTAGCCCAGGGAATTGTATTGTGTTTTGTGGATAAAAGGTCAGCCATCTTAGCTGATACTATTAGGGTCCCTGGGCTGGAGCCCGGAGTAGAGGGCGGGCCCAGGCTCCCCCCTTTTTCCATTTTCCATACTGGCCTGTGATGAAGGTAACTCACGAGGTGGTGACTCTTGCCAATTATACTGAGAAAGGGAGGTCACTCTGGGGCCTAGATGAGTTTCTGAGGCCCCTAAATCTACCAGGAAGCGCAGGACCCACAAGTACAAACTTGGAGCTTTGTCACAATACATATCAATTCACTCTATCAGGATTTCAGCTGCAACATATTCTAAAAAAGAAATGATTAATCAACTGTTGCTTTTCCAAAAAAAACCCCAGCAGTTATTTTCTGTGTAGATTTTAGTTGCACAAATTTGTGCTTTTAAAATTTAAAGATGAAGAATTAAAAGAAAAAAAGAACCTGAAGACGTCATTTGCTGTATAGATGCAAGTTTCCACTTGGAAACTAATTAAGGGCTACCTTAATTGAAGATTGTAGACAATCTTCAAAGATCTAGATGAACAACTTGTATATCCAAAGAAAGTGGTTTCTTATGAATTTTGTGAGGTGAAGCCTGATCTTTGTTGGTACGTATGTTGTTTGATTTTGCATCTTTAAACTTTGCCCCAAACTTCCTAAATGAAGAAGTTTGGTATCAATTTATTTGGGTCTATTTGTATGCTAACTCCTGTTGCAAAAACTCCATGAACTTTGATGTGCTGAATAAGTTGATAAATGTTGACCATCAGTTTCATATGTAGAAATAGAAACCCAGTGAGATAATGTAACAATCAATACTGCATTTCTATAAGCTCCATGTATTATCACAATCTACTATGTTAAAATCAGGTAATTTTCTCTTTTTTAAATATAAATGTACTATGTATTTTTTAATATGAGGAGAACACTAACGGTGTATGTGCTGCTGTTAATATTGGAGTAATTTCCTTTCAAAAATGTGCTATGTGTTTGTAACTCACTTTCAAGAAGATTAATAGGGATTCTAATTTTCACATTGCATGCCAGGTCTCAGCTATGAAGCTCGTACATAAAGATTTAGATTTTGTTGCAGGTTTCATGTTAAAAGAATACTGTGTACAAATACTTCATTGCACACTTATGCTCCAGATATTTTGTTTTCAAAATAACAGATTGAACATTTGATGTTTCCAGACAGCATGTGGAGTGAATTTTAAAATTTGTTGAACTTGAAGGTGACAATCCAGGTTTAAATATGCTGCTGATTGTAGATTTTTTTAAAGTACTCACCTTTATGGCCAAATTCTGCCATCATTAGTTAAGCAAAACTCCCATGGACTTCCTGCTCAAGTGATGAGCACATTTTCCTGCCCTTGTTTAAATTGCTGCCTTAGCATTAATGAAAAAAATATTTGGGTTAAACTATACTATATAATATGTAAGGGTGATTTATAGCTGGGTTTTTTGTTTCTACTCAAAGCACACATCCGCAGATTACTTCAATATTGGTGCACATAACAAAATGGATGAAAAAAATTAGAGGGAACATTCTAGCTGGGATCAGAATCAAACTCAAGACATGAAATGCTAGCCATGGTTAAATCAATGGAAGTTTTGCCATTAGTTTGAATGAGGCAAGGATTTGAACCAAATAGCTCACATGACTTTCCCAAGACAGAGGATGAGTCAGAAAACTGCAAGATTGCATTACATGTAACTGAGTACCGGGGAGAATGTTATATTTTAAATGAGTTGTCTACGTCACACATTTAGAAATTGACATAATTGTGAATTATAAATTTAGGACAAAATTCTGCCCTTAAATAGACAGAAAATTATAGCCTTCATTAGGAGCTCACTGTGGAGAGTATTTGGCTTACAGAACTTGTATGCCTTTACCTTGCACTTCATAACATTTTTAATTTTTGATTTTCAAAAGCGTCCAGTACCTTAGGACTTTAAACAATTAATTATTTTATATATCCACCATTTTTATATGACCACACTTAATTTGGGTGAAAAACTATGATCTCAGAAATGTCCCCTAATGATTCTTTTCACTAAATAAAGACCTAGTTACTAATACAATTTAAGGAGGACTGAGAATTTCAAAATGTGATCAGCTAGCTATACACATTCATACAAAATATATATTTCAAAACAAAAATTTAGCATAAAAAGGCCTCCTGGAATTATAATTATAATTGGAAGCTGCCTCATATGATGAAATAGCAAATTATTTCCTTACCATTTATTGGGGATATCTCTGCATTATCAATAGACACCAGCTGAATAGTATACACTTCATTCCCCTCCAATAGGCCATCTTGTATCGCTTGTAAAACAATTGTCTTCTGGGATTCAGTCTGAATCAGAAAGAGAAGGAAAATGAGTTAGGCTGATATTTTTCAAGAGAGGTAAAGCAAAGTGCCTGATGATGCAAGGAGCTGACGGTCTTAATTTCTACTCAAATCAATGCGGGTTAAGAGAGTACAGCACTTAGCACATTCACAGAATTGACAAGTTCTGCAGAAGCATGTCAGTTCTGATAAAACTTTCTATGGAAACCAGGCAGTCTTGCTACCTCATCTGGTTTCCTGCCAGCTGCTTAGCTCTCCAGGATCCTCAACTCCCCTGCAGTCACCCTGGTGGGCTGCCAGGATGTCTGGTTCTCTGGCTCCCTTTCAGCCCACCTGCTATCCAGAACCCCGGACTTCCTCCCCTCATAGGCAGGCAGGCTGTGTCTCACCGAGGCGGCTGCCTCCTCAGCTCCCCAGGCTTCTGGACTCCCCAAACTGACTGGCTCTCTGTGCAGCCTGGCAGCTCAATCCTGAGAGACCACAAGGTGGGCTGCTATGGAGCTAGAGATTATGTTTCATTTCAAAAACACCAAGATGTTCTTGCTGCAATGTTTTCAAAATGACATATTGTAGTATTTAGGTTTCACTAAGAATTCCAAGATTTTGGTTTCCAAAAACAAACTTTTTCACAGGAGGGAAATTTTGTTTCATGACCAGCACTGTGGGCTAGTGGCATGTCCCCAAGTGTTTTTCCAGAAGACAGTAAAACAGAATTAATTCTGTTAAATTGATGTTTTGCTCAGCACCATGTAGAATTTGTAACAGAAATTAATCTATTAATGTCAACAACAACAGCTTCAGAATACTTAAACTTTTAAATCCTCTTTTGCCATGAAGCCTACAGCTTAGCCAACTAACACTAGCTAGTTTGAGGATCACATGATAATCACTGTTCTTTTAAAAAGTATATGTGCTGAATTTGTGTTTTATCTCTTCCCAGCCTGGCAAGTCTCAAGTCTGTTCAGACTTTCACGTAATGCAATGGAATAACTGTTCTCCAAGATCATTATTACATTTCTATAAAGTTTTTATTCCTTTTAAAAAGACAATTTTTAACATTTCAAAATGCCACATTCCCTGGGTGACTTACCCTATACCAAGGTCTTCCAGGGAATGGGCCATCCCTTCTTTTCTGTTTGGAAAGCATGTGGCATGTTGTCAATGCTACCAGAAATTTTTTTATTGTGTTATAGCAGACTATGACTCTCCACTAGTACAACTGTGTAATGACAAGTATATAACTACATATGAGAAAGAAGAAAACGTAAGCAAATACAAGGGAAGCAAATGGGATGTTGAAATATTGGGAGTACCTCATTAAAGTAAAGAGTTCCATTCAAAGGAGTGAGATCATATCTAGCTGCCTCCTCCAAAATCCATATCATTCGAATTGCCCCCCGTCCTCCTTTACTCCGATTCACAGTCAGCAACACAGTTGCAGCAGAGTCTCCAGGTGACTGAGGCTCCTTAACTGTCACCTGAAAAGAGGAAGAGTTACAGAAGAGCTAAGAAAAAGCATTAATATGTTATGTTTTTATAACCATTGCCTTGGGAAAATTATAAACATTGCTATCAATATCATCTAAAATTATATTATTCTCAACTGTGTCTCCAAAACATCAACAGACATTAATGCAGATATGCACTGTTGAATTCTGTTAGCAAAGATCAGCCACTTAAATTATTTCTGTATCCACTATGAGTCAACGCAATTACATACAAGTTAGTAGTGGACAGAGAACTGGAAAATATACAGTAGAGAACAAACACTAGAAAAAGAAAGGTTTAGATAAACGAAAACAGGGTTGCAATATATCATTACTATATTCAACAGACGCTCAGGCAACTCACATTAAATCTGTGAAATTATTATAATACTGAAATGGAATAGATTCAGTCATTCCTAAAACAAGAACAATATAAAGGCAATAACTCATAACTGTACATTTTCCACCCCCACATTCAGTTCCTTGCATGTTTGTTTGTTTTCAGTGTCTGATCAGCGTGACCACTATACTGTTATTTCTCAATAACCCTAATATAGGGGAACCTGACTGCTTGACAGCCATTGTTATAGAGTACAAGAATTTGCATAATCTCTATACAGTTATTTTTCAATAAATGCCCTGTGAATATACACATTTATCTACTCCAGTTGGCTACTATAATCTCTTTGTTCTGATTGGTGTCTGTACTTAATTTTCAAGCTATCATCCAGAAACAAAGATGTCACCCTTATCTTCTTATGACTTCAAGAGGAAGCCCCAAACTGTCAGCACTTAGTGGAGAGAGGGAAAAAAAATAAAGAACACAGGCTGCAAAAGAACTAAAAAGTAAAATGTTGATTTTAGGGAGGTGGAGGTTGCATGGTGGAGAGGATAGGGAAAACATTTCAAATCCTTTATTTATTGCCCTCCTGCCAGGCTCAGTCTTGCTGCCATTGAAGCCAATGGATATTTTATAATGGATTTCAACACAGAAAAGGAACAGCCCCTCTTTTCCTCTCTCTTTTCTTATGTCCTTTTCTATCCGTTCAATAGAGGCAAGCTTGACTTACACAGTAAGGTCAATATTTTCAAACCCGAATGCCTAAAGCTAAGCTCCCAAATCCACATTTAAGCTCATAAAAGAGGCTTGATTATCAAAGGTTCTGAGCATGGCCCCGGGCCCAGGAGCGTCAGTACTGGGAGGACCCAACCATGTTTGTAAGAGCCCACTACACAGAGGCTGAAGCTATTGTCTGCAATCTGTGTGTGAAATAGGTGGGACAAGGGGCCTAGGAAAACATGGCAACTCTGCACTGAGCTCTCACAAGCAGGCCTTGCACAGGTACCAAGTTCTAGTCTTCCTTACCAGAATCCTACTGGAAAAGGGAGATTGGTGATTTAAAAAAAAATTGGGACTACTAAATACAATAAGCAAATTACAGCATAACAAGATACACCAAGGTATTTGTGAAAATTCCCTCTGCAGTTTAAACCACAAGACCTGTTAACTTTGCTCCTGAGACCTTTATTCGACATATATGCATACTCAATCATTAGGTGAGACTAATGTGACAGAACTGGATGTAAATCCAACTAGACTGGAAAGCCAACAGATTCTCTCTCTTCCTGAATCAGTAGGGAAGCCAGATTTTTAACTCTGGAGTTCACATGTGCATCAAACGCAATCTCTCTCATAGGCCATTTAATTTTTTTCACAATTTCTTCTCTGTCTATTAACTGCTGCCTTTCACCTCCCTTCCAAAAACACCTCCTCTCTCGTCCTAAAAAAATAACCCAAATTCCCATGTCTCCTGATTATGAAACGGTACTCAGCAATTAGGGAGAAGAAAAAACATCATGTCTCTTAATGACAAAATGCAAAAATGGAAAATTCCTTACTGAGAATTTCCTTTCTGCTAGCAGCATCTCCCACAATTCTTGATGTCTTGGCTGCTCTTGCAGCTCATTAAGGTAGATCAAAATTTTGATGGCATTGCTTTGGCCATACTCCATCTGCTTCCACTTGTGGCCAAATAAATTATTCCAAAGCTATAAAAATTTGTGTAACAATATTAGTAATTCTTCCAACTATGTGCAGGGAATCACAACTGGAAAAATACAGTCACATGGTACAGATCTGACTCAGAATCTGACCTTTTCACTTGTGAGCCATTTAGGGTGGGTAGAATTGTGGGAGACGCTGCTAGTGGAAAGGAAATTATCCATATGAAATTTTCCATTCTTCAGCCTAGTGTCTCCTACAGTTCTTGACATCTGGGACATAATGAGTAGTGAACAGATGTAGAAAGGGTTATAGAGAAGGTCAAAAGAAAAGGAAAAGCAGTATCCCTTCTTGCTTGTAACATTTTCTCAGAAGGCAAAAATCCTTTCTGGACTACCACTTGCAACCTCTTTCTGCCATAGGAAACCTCTACAGAGGACAAGAAAGGTAGTAGCAGTTGACCAGGTGGCCACCTTACAAATTTCCGCTGTGGATGCATTAGTTCTTTCTGCCCAGAAGGTCACCAGCAATTGTGTGGAGTGTGTCCTGACCCCATTCCAGAAACAGAATCTCTAATGCTTTCTACAATTCCACACTGCATAGTTTAATCCACCTAGCAATGGAGGACTTGAAAGCTCTGAGTCTCTGGTATTTTGGGTGGAAAGATTTGCAAAGTGCATTTGATCTCCTCATGGACTTTGTATGTTTGATCTAAATTTTCAGGTTCCTTCTAGCATCTAATGTATGCTACCTCTCCTTGCTGGGATGCTGTGGCCCTGGTAATATGAAGGGAGATCCACCTTTTGGAAAACATGGAGGATACAAATACACTGATGACAGAAAATCCCCCTGGGACAGGGAGGACACCATAGAGGTTAGGGTTTCGATCTGGAACTTCATTTTGTTCATTCTCTTGTTGAACCTTTTGAGATGTAGAATAGCACGCATTCCCCCTGTATGCTTCTGAACAATAAAGATGCAGTAGAACACTAAAAAACTTTCTTCTGAAGGGACATTCACTATTACTTCAGTATCCAGGAGATGAGATATCTCATTCTGGATTAGGTCATGATTATTGGGGTCATTCAAGATGGGGGATTGGACAAAGAACACATGAGGTGGAGCCCATAACTCGAAGGAGTATCCTGGACTCACTATCTCACTGACCCACTGGTCCATGGTCGATGTAATCCATTCCTCTAGGAAACAGGAAATCCTTCTCCCTAACTTCAGCTCAGGACAGAGGCAGAGACCTATTTGGTCTGTGTCATAAACAGGCTAATGGGGTTCCCACTGGGCTTTTCTCTGGAGCCATGGTTCCAGAGCTTTCTTTTGGAGAACTTGCTGTTCTCTTGCTGGTATTCCTGAGAAGATGAAGGCTGAAGGGAGTGCTTTTCTCTGAAGGCCAGTCTAAACTATGTCTTAGAGGCATGATATGGCATTGGGAGGGACTGTTTGGATTTTTCAGCATTGTCTGCCACCTGACTGTCTAGTTTATCTCTCAAAAGCAAGGCTCCAGTAAAATCGGCAGAGCACAGCACATTATTTCGAGTGGCTATCCATCTTTCAGTGATGGAGCCATAGGTGGCATCTGGTCACTGAGCAGGAGGCCCTGGCTTTGGTTGAGACTCTCATAGCATCCAATGAAGCCTCAGCAACAAACGATGTTGCCAGGGAAACTTTCTTTAAAATTGAGCTAAAATCAGGGTGATCTCTACTCTTGAGGGCTCTGAGATCTTCCAGCAGGAGGGAGAAGAGCTTACAAAGCAAGTAGCTGAGGAAGGCTGAAGTCTTTTTTGAGAGTGGCCTCCATTGTTTCTTTCTATGGTGTTCAGAGAGGATAACTATCTCTCTCACCAGGGATGCTACAGTAGGATCAGTCTTCAGTATCTCGGTACTCTGGTCCTTTGGTTCCTGGATCTTGTAGAACTTTATGGTAATTTTTTACAATGTGCTTGCCCATGGTCTGTTTTACCCCATTTATTCCTGATTATTTCCTTGAATGAGGAGTGTAAGGGAATCACTGCCTCAAGGGAGAAATTCAAGGGAAGAAATTTGCTTTGTGGCTTACTCGCAGGGGTCTGTATGGGTTGAATCTGAAGAGTAGATACAACCTTGTTGTACATGGCCTCAAATTTCTCAGGGAGAAAACAGCTTTGCTAAGTCTTTCCCCAGTCCTGATCGGAATCAGAACCTGACAATTCACCATCAGCAGTGACAGAGTCATCACAGGATTCATACCTCCTATATCTTTTAGGCTTTTTCTTCCCCTTTTTGATTTTTTTCACCTTTTTGCTCATTTAGAGACAATATGAGCACAATGTGGCTTTGATAAGGCCTTTTGCAGCCAGCTTTCCTATAGGTCTGGAGACCTCTTGTGAGATCTCTTTCTGAGTCCTCACCTACTGGGGCCCATTTCCACAGGGAGAGGGGAAGGGAAACACATTTCCACAGCCGTCTGGACAAATTGGGAAGGGGGGGACGGGCTGTCCCCTGGTTCTTTCCCCAGGACACTCAGGACCCATTTCATGATGTATGACCTCTACAAGTCTCCCCTCTCTGTTCTCTAGGAGCCTCTTAGGACTTACCCCCAATTAGCTGAGTGAGGTCCTCCTCATCCTTGGAGCCTCTCCCTGTTCTGCACAGAGATTCCAGTTCTGTATCTTCCATTTTGGAGATACAGCTGCTCTGGTGAGTAGAAGACCCCACATGCCAGTCTGACTCACAGCCCCTGGACCCAACAGAGTTAGGAATGGAAGACTGAGTGCAGGCCTGACACAACTCATCATCTGCTGATCTCGGGAAGGCAGTTTCACAGATGGAGCACCATTTGGATTTTTTTCAGTGCTTTTTAGGCAGCTCTCCCATATTTTAAAAGATGTGGAGAAGCCAGCAGGGAAGCACTGCAGAGGAGACTTCACCTGGATTCCAACAGCCAACTAAAACCTGCCGCAGTGGGAGGAGTAAGTGAGGGAGAACACTGCTTGCATCCGTCCCAGAATTAGTCAAAAAATACCCCTTTAGGCAGATGAAAGAAAGGAGCACTGAAACTACCATCTACATGCTGCTGTGGAGGCAGAGAATCTGGCCACAAGCACAAGCAGAGGGGACACAAATAGAGCAGTGACGCCAAAACACTGATTCACCTCTGTGAGCTGCAAGGGTAAGCAGACCAGCCCCAATAGCAAGAATTGTGGGAGATGCTGGGCTGCAGAAATGACATTTTGTACAAATATAAAATGTTTAACTGTCTGCATTGCTGAAAACTATGTTCAGGAAAATCTGCACATTAATAGTTGACTCTAAGTAACTATGCAGTTGATGATACATAATGTTCTTCCTGTTTACGCTTATAACTGCACCATGTTGCTCACACTTACATTATTTTCTTCAAACCCAAATACTCCAACCGGAGAGTCATTTGGTGGAATAGTGACAGTCACCACAGTGTCATCCCCAAGTATGGCACCACCTGTCACCCTGATTAAAGTGACATTGAACAGCTCTAAAAATTCTACTGCAGTGTCATCTATGATTGTGATCTCTATCACCCCTGCAGCCTGCAAAGAAAAAAAAATGAGAACGAATAAAACATTACAAATACAACAGTGAATTCAGTCTATTGTATTTTATGAATGAAACTCAGAAAATTTAAGTCTTAGATTTTGTAAGTTGCAAAAGACTGCTAAACTGTTTTAGTTTGGCTTCCAAACTTGCTTATTTATTTACATATTGGGGTTTTTAAAACAAAACTGTACCAGAATGTTGGAAATGTTTTTAAAACTCATTTATGCAAACTTTCTGGATTCCCATTAAAATTGTGAGTAATTTAACCTACTGAAATCTCAATATACTGTGAATTAAAACTATAATGTGAACTTAATAATCACATTTCTATATGGAAATTTTGGGCTTACTATTGTTACAAGTAAAGATCACGATTAATGAAAGTCATTAGACAAAAAAAAAGCACTTTTCAGTTTCTTCACTTTGTATATTTGACAGCATTGTTTTGTTAATGGTAATTCACACTTCCTGCCTCATACACTGCTCTTGAGAAGTTCAGGTGCACATACTTTCCTAGGCCCTGCATGAGAGTGTTGACTCTTAGCAGCAGCAGAGCAGCAAAGTTGAATGTGAAACTGAGAAGGTGGCAGGCAAGCATTTTCACAGCACGGAGAAGAAGGGTTGAGACTAAGCATGTGCGGAACTATTGCAGCTCTTGGACCCCCTCAAGAGATACTTTTCAACAACAGGAAGGAACCAGAAAAAACAATTATGAAAGTTTAGATGGATTCTTTTAACTATTCCAAGGGTGATCAGAAAACTGATTTTTTTATTAGTAAATTATTTAAACAATTTAATTTGACTGGGGCCCCTTTTCACGCTAATACAAAAAAACCCACACCAGTGTACATTGAAAATTGCCAGCTCCTTCTCTAATTTGTTATCCCAGAGCCTCATTCTGCAAATATGAAAAGTACTTTCAGAAAATGTGTTCGGACTGAATGGCTCCTGCTTACCTCTTCTGCCATACTCTAATACAGAGAATGTATTATATTTGGCTCTAAACATGATTTTGATCACAAAATATATATTTGTTTGCCAACGTCCATTTTCCATCACATGAAATCAGCCACCCCTAAAAGTGCACACTTTGTGTCTCAAAGTGTGATGCGAAATCTAAAACGCAGCTAAAGAAACATACAGATTCATAATGTAAGTCCACACAAAACATGGGCTAATTACAAGTTTCCCACTTATCAGGCAAAGTGGGAAACAAGGGTGGTTTTTTGTTTGTTTTTTACTGGTGGAGGTGTAAAGACATAGGCCCCAATGTGGCAAACACTCATGAACATATTTCCCTTTAAACACCTGAGTAGTGCCACTTAAGTCAATGGGACTGACTGTGCATGTGCCTAAAGTTAAGTAGACGTGCACATGTTCACAGGATTTGGACCACAAATAGTAAGCAGAAATGTTCTCTGAGACTTTTCACTTATATCCTTCAAAGGAAACAAGTGCAAAAGACCCTGAGACTTCTTAACTCAGAAATGTTTATATTTTCAGCAACAGCATACTTGTCCATCTGCAAATGTAAGGTTTCCAAATGATGGCATAAAGTCTTCCATGGTAGCGCTGGCAGGAATGGCTTTCCAGTATAATTTTACTGACCCAAACCTCCCAGCCTTGCGAACAACTGGCAGCTTCAGTATATTCTGTGGTGGAGGCACCTCATAACCAGCAACCGCACCACTAAAATCCTGAAAATTCAGAAAACATGTTGAGTGCTGAGGTAAATATGTTTCTCTTTTCTCATCCCCTGCAAACAGGCTGATACCAAAATGTTCAACAGTAGCCAAAGTTGAGGAGCTATGCATTAAAGTAATGAGTTAGCCCTTTTATATATAATCTATAATACAAGACAGTAATATTGATTATTATTATTATTATTATATTATTATTATTATTGAAAGATAAAATTGTTAATCTGATGTAATTAGGGTAAGTATACTCCACTAGCATTTTAGCAATTCCAATGCTCTCATGAACTAAGTATCATTAGTAGGAAGAAAACTTTATATAGAAATTGCTTTTCCAGTATCTGGTCAGTGTAACTGATGTTTAGAGCTAGAAATCTTTTAAAAACTATTTTTAAATGCAGCCTGAAAACACAGAACCTACTGCTAGAATACAATAGTAAATGCTTAAAATTCAGTCTTACCTTCGTAACATTGAAACTAAATATTCCTCTGGGGTCATCATTTTCTTCAATTGTTACCTCAGCTATTTCTAATCCAAGTCTCTTCACACTTGGCTGCCCTCCAGCAAGAGAAGAATTCACCAGATGTACATCAGTAATATTGATTACAAATCCTTCCTGTAGTTCTGGAATATTATCCTGTGAAAATGTTTTTAATACGTCACCCCCATTGTAAGTTCATGTTATAAGATTGATATTATGAAAGGAGTTAACTGACTGGCTGCTGACTGAGCAGAATCAGGTAAAACCATGGCAGTTGAGATTAAATAACTAATCCCCTGCCTCACATCACATCACCTATGAAAATGGGGGAAAGGATTTCCGAAAACACTGCTGATCAGGAGGACCTGAAGGACTTTGAATATCCTATAAAAACACATTTTTTGGTCATGATAAAGTCTAGTGGTCCAAGTAAATTAATGTTTTTTTTTAATCTGAACAACAAATCTGTTGAAAGGCATGTAAAGTGAAATATATTATTTAACACGGTTTGAAGTTGTGCCAAATTTATAACCCAACATGTTCCTGAGAGGGTTTAAAAGTCACCAAAACCAAGTTTCCATAAAACCAAATTACTCATTTCACAGTAAACAAAGCAAAGGATTTGGATTGCTGACAAACTAGTTACCAGTGTCCAAATTCTGCTGAAACAGATTTAATGAGCCAATTTTCCTACTACTACACTTATAGAACGTTACACTTATCCTTCTGCCCCAATATAACCTACATTATAATCTTCCTTAAAAATATAACAAAAAGTCTCTTCTTTTCAATTACTCACTGGCAAAATGGTGACTATAACATAAGTTGTGATTGTGTTCTCTGCCATAATTATTGTTTCTTTTTCTATCACATAATCCTGATTCTCCATGGCTTGGTTGAACGGCTGAAGGGCAAAATTAGGTTTGGCACTCAACTGTACTGCAATATCTCCAACAAATCCTTGTTCTCGGAGAATTTGTAAAGTAACAGTAGTAGGATTTTCTGTAAGATGAAATGGGAAAGAAATCTATATTAACTCTGGTAAAAACCCATCAACATATGATTGCTCTAACCTTTCCCTGCTGGTTTTCACTTCATCTCATTGTGCTAGAATTATCCCATTAATCACTCACTGAAATCAATGGAATATTAGAGCATGAATTCATGTTCAACATCCCAACCAGTGCACTCTGTACCTAAAAATTTAGTAACTCAAGCTGTTCGAAAGCACGAGGGACATCTGAATCTCTGCACAGAATGCAGGAGCAGGTAGCATTTTGAGGGGGAATATTTTTGAGAAATGCAAGAATTGAATTTTGCGATACGAAACCTTTATTTTAATGTACACTTTCTCAGTCAGTTCACCCCTCCCTCCAGCCCCCTGTTTTGAGTGCCCTTCAACCATTTTAAATCATTCAGAAGTCACTATTGATACTGATATAGGAAACGACCTCTGTGGCAGTGACTCTGGTGGTGATAGTCAGGGAATGCCTTTTATTTGTGCATGTCTACATCTCAAGTTCCCCAGAAAAGGAAATGCACTCATACTGGTGATGACTCAGATTCCCTTTGGGAAACTAGATTTTCACCAGAGTCCAAGAAATTTCAGAACACCTAGGGCATGGCTGGAAGTCGTGTATCTAGGGCAGGAGGGGTGGGTAAAAGTGGATAAAATAAACAAACCAGGAATGCTAAGGGTAAGACAAAAGGAGGGGAAAAGGCAATTAGTGTATGTTTTTGCTTGTAAATGTTGTACTGCAATGCAGAGTCCATTTCCATTACTTTTCATCTGGAAAAGTCCTACATGCAACATGCTCTGAAATACTTAAAAAATGAATAATTTACAGATTAAACGCCAATAAATTATCAGCTGCCAAACGCAAATCATTGTAATGCAGTAGCATGGGGAATATATTTTATACATATGTATAGAACACATAAGTTACTATAAAATTCAACTTGATTACATCTGCTGGGCACACTACTCCTTTGACTGAGAACCTGTGGCAGGAAAAGAGGGAAGGCAGCAGGCTCCTAAAAGCATATTTCATGCATAGAGAAGGGCACACAGACTGTTTTTCTCTGCCTTTGTGGAACTTCCAGGACGGAAGTTGTGGGTGAATCCTGATAGCCCTGCTGGTAGAGACAAAAGTGGGTGGAGAAACATGTCTGATGGGGAGATGGAAGCAGGGGGAACTCTCCTTGTAGAGGAAAAGATTGCAGGTGGGGCACTGCTATTAGAGTTGGTTAGAGAACTGGATGATTTTTTCAAAATGAATTTTCTCTTCAGATTTCTGTTTCGTGCAGAATTTCAAATGTATTTTTGTTTCAATTTGGAACAAAACCAACTTTAGAAATCTTGAAATCCTGCACAAAATAGACTTCTGGAAAAAGTCATTTTGAAAAAATCAAAAGGTTTAGTCTTGATATTTTCTAAACAAAATTCCACCAGGTGGGCAGATAGGGAACCAGAATCGTGGAAGCCCTGGGAGCCCCAGCCAATTGGGCAGCTGAGGAAATAGGACCCTGGGGCTCTCAGGGCTACCTGACCTTTGGGTCAGCCAAACTCCCTATCAAGAAGGAAGATGAGCAAGCTGGTGTCTGGGTTCTGCCATAGCATCATTTCAATGTCACCAAATCGGCAAATTCCAATGAAATAATATTTTCCCAGAATTTTTCAATCAGCTGTAGCTGCTAGTGCATAGAAGGAAGATTGGGAGGCTGGGCAGAGGGATTCTGAAACTGTAAGAGATGAGGGGTGATGGGATGGCAATGTCAAAGAAGAAGTTAGAAGGAGAAAAGTCTGAGGCAAGAGAAGGACAGATTGGGAGCCTGATGGCAAGGAAAGGAATGGGGGAAAACTGTAGTGGTGGACCTAAGTTGTCAGGGGAAAGGATGTGAGCTCTACAGGAACAATAATTGCCGATGAACAATATGGAGTAGGGAAAAGTCTTCAAGTGAAGACCAGTGTGGCTCTGCATGCAGTCCAGACAGCCCTATAAGCTGAACTTACAATAGTTCGCTCTGCAAGATTCCAGCAAAGTTCCAGAATCCAGTATGATTGTACCAACATCGTAGCAGAGGTAGCACTCCTTCCCCCCTACCTACATCCCTGTTTGTCCCCACCACAAGTCACAGAGAATGTGAATGGATAGTTACATTCACTGCTTGGGAGCAGCAGCAGCCTCCCATGCCATCTCCCCTCCAAAGATTTTCTGATGTGTGGCAGCTACCAGAATATCAGTGGGTACCAGCAGGATCAGTCCATTTGACTTTAATTAGTTAATACTTTACAGTTAACGAATTTGCGGCATACAGTTCATAATATCTAAAGGTGATGATAACATTGCAGAGCAAAAAGAGGAATGTGTAACCACTGAAGGCAAAGTGTCCTGAAAACCTATATTCTTAAGTTTAAAGAAAAATTCTTAATATGCAGCAATTTGTAAGAAGGCAATAGTATGCACTAAGAATAATCAGACTTTCTAGTGCAATGTACACAAGACAAATCACCACAGTTTTTAGCAAAATAAGGGAGTGATTCTATTTATTAGTGAAAATCAAGTTAACATCACAATCAACTTGAAAAAATAACTGGAGAGTCTTTATTTACAGTGCATATGAAATATCCTATACACAAGAAAGTTGCATAGTTTTGTATTTCTAAGGATGTTTTGATTGCTGTAGTAAAGCTTCTTCTGTTTGTCACTGAGTTGTTACTGTTGTTCTTTTGCTCACAGTTTAATTATTTTTTAAAAATATAGAATGTTAGTCATTAAAAACTCACATAATTCATATCAGAACTTCTAAAGATGACAACTTTTTTTGTTATTATTTTAGCTCCTTAGCAGGAATGTAAGAGTAACTTACCTTCAGGCTCTGTTACTTTAGCAAAGAGAGACTCCGTATGCCAGCCAACTATACCGTAGGGAGAATCATTAGGCAAAATGGCAAGCACAGCTTGTGCTCTCTTAGGGTCTATGATGGCTCCTCTCATGGGATCCTTAATTCCTACAGTAGTGACACGGGTGAGTGTGATAACAACAGTTTCAGAAAGCTCTGCAATGTTGTCTGCAAGAACAGTCAGGGTGATTGTGGACAGGGCCTGACCTTCTGAAAATGTTACCTAAAATGAAAAAAAAAAAAAAAAAAAAAGTCAAACATTTTTTCCATACTATTATTGTAAGCACCTTCACCAAGCTTTGCTTTTGTAAAAATCCATCAGTGAAAAAAGTGCGAGCAGAGCATTAACAAAATATGCAAATGATACTGAACTGGGAGATGGTATGACACCACTGAAGACAGAAAAATCATTGAAAGGGAGCCAGAGAGGTTAGAAACACTGACAGCCAACAGCAAAAAGAGTGCCACTTTGGAAAAATGCAGGCTGTTTAATTGGGGAAAAACAATCAGAAACGCAGAGAGGGAGAAATAGTTCTTAACAAACACTGGCCTGAGTTTGGGAAATGCTGAGTACCCGTAACTCTCAATGACTTCAGCACATCTGAATATCAAGCCATTTTTATCTGAATCTCTTAAAAACAGATTTAAAACACACATTTTGAAAATCTGGACGTAGGTGTCAGCAGAATAACTCAATAATTTCAACCTAATAATACAACTGCATTGTGGCTTTTTGTGCCACATACTTTGCTTTCCTGCTTTGTCTAAGTCAAGAAGCAGAGAAAATTGTAAGTTGCTGAAACCCCTCAAACCCCTCTTTACTAAAAAATGTTGATTTTAGGAGCACAATGTCAATACTAGTGCTGGTTGAATAATATTCAACTGACAACATAGTTGACAAATGCCATGATTTTTTTTTTTCAAATAAACTATTTGCCTAACATGAAGTTTATTATTCACCCATCTATAATCCATTTTGACCAATATATTTTAATATTTTATAATATTGCTTTAAGTTGTCACTATTATATTTTTTAATATATGTATAAAAATGCATTGATCACATTTAAAATAGCCATGTAGCCTCCCTTAACATTCTGGAGGTCATCAGAAAAAACAGCTTCCACAAGAGTGGCATAGAGACTGAGGGAACTGAAGGAGACTGTTTGCCTCACTGTGCTCGAAACACAAAAAAAGAGAGAGGGGGCTGGGCCAGAGACTGATGGGCCCACTCAGGTGACCAACTGCAGACCCCAGAGAGCTTGCACATGACTGGGACTGCCAGGAGACTGCGCTGAGCCTGGGTGGGGAAAGTCCCTGAGGACTCAGAGACAGAGCTGGATGCAGAGAGTCAGGTGCCAGTAGCAGGAGAGGACGCAGTTCCTGAACTGCTCTGTGCAACAGAGGACAGCCTGACTACTAAGACCTACAGGCTTCCCCCTGCACTGGGATCCAAGAGATGAACAGGACTTGAGTGACCAATAGCACTACACTCCCCAAGAGAGAATGAGCTCCAAGACTCCGCCTTGCAAGAAAGCACTAACTGGCAGCTGCACCCCATAGACCTCCCCAGCACTAGAGCTAGAGAATGGCAGGGCTTCACCCTTTCTCAAGGTTCTGCTCCACCAGCGAGCTAAAGCCTCTGGGGAGACTTTAGGGAGCATTCTCTCTACTTTCACTTTGTTGTGAGCTTTTGAGGGAAAGAGTGTTTAATTTAGTGAAATGGTTGCTCAGTCATTTATCTGATATACTTGATTCTCTGCTTGCCCTCTTCGACCCAATTCCCTTTCTTTTCTCTGACTTTATTTCTTTCCAGGAATAATTGTTGTAAATCTTCATAATCTGTTGGCCCTTGATTCCTTGTACAGTAACTCTTTGTTTAACATTGTAGTTATGTGACTTTAAGTGAAACAATGTTAAGCAAATCCAATTTCCTCATTTCCAATTTCCTCATAAGAATTAATGTAAATCGGAGGGGTTAGGTTCCAAGGAAATTTTTTTCGCTAGAAAAAAAATCTATACATTATATAACTATATACACATATAGTATGCATTTTAAACAAACAATTTACACACCAATGATGATTGTGAAGCTTGGTTAAGATGATGAAATTAGAGGGTGGAAAAGGGTGGGATATTTCCCAGGGAATGCCTAACTGCTAAATGATGAACCAGATTTTGACTGAGCCCACAAGGGTTAACACGTTGTTAATGTAGCCTCACACTACAAGGCAGCAGGAATGGAAGGAGGGGAGATAGCATGGCAGATGGAGACAGAAACACGCACCCTGTGTGCGAGAGAGAGAGAGATGTTCACTGCTCCTTTAAGTAAGCTGACCCCACTCTTAAGTACATTGTCTTTTTAAGTGGATCACGAAGTTGAGACAGCAGCTGCTGCCCCAAGCTCTCGCTGTCTCTCTCCCTCCATGTCCCTATGCTGCTCTGTATGGAGAAGAAGTAAGCGGGGTGAAGAAGCAGTGGGGAGAGGTAGACCCAGACATTAGCCCCCCCTTCTGCCTCCTACACAGTAAGCAGGGCAAGAGGCTCCCAGGAGCAGCTCCAAGGCAGAGGGCAGGAGCACATGGTAGTGCAGGGAGTGACAGATGAACTGCTGGCAATTGATAGTCTGCTGGGCAGCTGCTGCACAGGGAACTTAGGGGAGCAGGGAGCTGATAGGGGGGCTGCTGGTCCACTCTGGTTCCAAGCCCCCATCAGCTAGATCCAACGGGCTGCTCTTCCTGCAAGCAGTGGACAAAGCAGGCAGCTGCCAAACGACGTTAGAAGGGAGCATTGCACAACTTTAAACATGCATGTTCCCTAATTTATCAGCAACATAACAATGAAACAATGTTAACCAGGATGACTTTAAGTGAGAAGTTATTGTATCTATACTTTGTAACGTCCTAGAAGTCACAGGATTTGTCTATTAGTTTATGCACCCAACCACTAGGTGGAGCTGGGCCCAAAGAACCCAGGGACTCCAGGGCCCATTGGTCCTGATGTAGGTCACTATGCACTGAGGAGAGAGGAATAAGGGTTCCACCAGGGCACTCCAAGAAGGGACAACAGCTAAGACTTGGGATATTTTATAAAGTATTTTGAAATCAGTGCTTCACTAATTTCAGCAAAATTATTACATACCATTCCTGAGGCTGGAAATATATCATGAATGCTCCCATTGGCTATCCACTGTACTGTAACTCGGCCATATGTTCCTATTAAACGTTCAATATTCAAGGTGATTAAGTTGTCTTGTTCCATTTCTTCAACTTGCTTAGATAAAGAATTCTGGAAATATAGTACAACCATACAAATTAATTATTTGAATGGCTAGTAAACACCGGAAAAGATCCTATGATGAAAAATAGGTTGCTTAGATCTCTGCCCGCTTTCACAGATTTATAGATATTAAAGGAGGGACTATTATGATAATCTCGCATGAGCTACCTCATAACACAGCCCATTGAATTTCACCCAGTAATTCCAAGTCCACAACTTCTGTTTGAACTAAAGTATATCTTCTAGAAAAATGCTTCTAGTACGCTTTCCCAGAATGATTTGTCCTAGTCCTACAGTTTCCATGCTAACAGAGAACTGCCATCTTCCCAAATATCTTTGTTCTAGGTGGTAGACAGGAGCATTCTGTAAGTGGAAAAATGATTTCTCTAACTAATGAAAATACAAAACCTATCATCTGCTCAAAGACAAAGACCAAAGAGACTATGTAACATCAGAAACAAGTGGTGGCAAGAGAAGGCCTCTGAGATCCAGGTTTGGTAAACCAGGATAACTTAAGCTTTTTCAAGCAACAAAAGCTTTATATGGGCCAAATTCCAAAGGCCCAACCCCTTACATTCCCAGAATGGCTCCATCCTCCTCAAGGACAATGCAGCCATTAAACAATGCTGGAAGAAGTACTTTGAAAGCCTTCTAAACCGTGACTCCACAGTCTCTGAAGACACTATCAAGTTCATTCCACAGCACTCAGCAATGGAAGACCTTGCTGATCTTCCATCTTCTGAGGATGTCAGGTGTGCCATCACTCAGACAAAAAATCACAAGGCACCAGGCCCAGACAGCATCCCTGCTGAGGCTTTGAAAGCTCGTGGAATATTGCTTTGCTAACTCCTGGACCTGCGAAGAAATTCCACCTGCCTTTCAGAACGCCAACATTGTTACAATATTCAAGAAAGGGGACAAATCTTTGTGCAGGAACTATATAGGTATTGCCCTCCTCTCCATCGCAGGGAAGATCCTTGCCGGGATCCTATTAAACCAACTCCTTCTCTATGCCGAGTAACTTCTCCCTGAATCACAATGTGGCTTCAGGCCATCCCAAGGCACAATCGATGTGATCTTTGTGGTCCGACAGATTTAGGAGTAGTGCAGAGAGCAACACCAGGAACTGTTCGTGGCATTCATCAACCTAACTGAGGCCTTTGACTATTAGTCATGATGCCCCATGGAAAGCGCTCTGTAGGTTTGCCTGTCCACAGAAATTCATTTCCATCATCACACTGCTCTGTGATGGGCTGATGCCACCTTTCTGTGCAATGGCTCGGAGATTGAACCATTCATCATTCACACTGGTGTCCAGGAGGGCTGTGCCATTGGTCTAACATTCTTCTCCATTTACTTTGCCATGATCCTGATCCTCATCCATGACCGTTACCTTACAGAATCAGGATTAAGTATCATATAGAGGACCAATTTCTAAATCTCCGATGTCTCCAAACAAAATCTAAGATCACAAGAATTGGCACCACTGACCTTCAGTATGCAGATGATTGGGTCATTCTCGCACACACAGAGGCTGACCTACAAAGTACCCTAAATCATTCTGCAGATGCCTATCACAGCTTGGGTCTGTCTTTCTCTCAATATCCGGAAAGCCCAAGTACTCTATCAGCCCTCACCTGCAAAACTACTCTTTGCACTCCACAAATCACAATAAGCAGAGAACCCCTTGAAAGCAGGCATCAAGATCTTAGTTATAAGGCGGTTTTCATCCCCATCCTTTTGTATGGGTGTGAGACCTGGGTAACCTAGAGATGGCATCTCAAGCAGCTGGAATGGTTCCAGAAGTGCTGCCTAAGGAGGATTCTCAGGATCAGCTGATAAGACAAACCACTAACATCAGCATTCTCTCTGCAGCCAATATCAACAGTGTAGAAGCACAAGCCATGAAACATCAACTCCGCTGGGCTGGTCACTGTGTACGTATGCCTGACACTCGCCTCTCGAAGCAAGTACTCTTCTTTCAGTTAAGTTGGGAAAAGGGTTCATGGAAGGCAGTGGAAGCACATACTGAAAGTGCACATTAAACTTTACCATCAACTCAACAAGCTGGGAGGACATGACACAGAACAGAACACAGTGGTGCCACACCATACACTAAGCCATAGCCCACTTTGAGGAGAACAGACATACTCATGAGACAGAGAAGTGACAAAGGAGGAAAGAAAGGGCACAACACTCCAGCCAGTTACTGTGTCTCCCTCAAGACTACACCTGTCACTTCTGTGGGAAAATCTGCAGGGCATGAATTGGGCTCTTCAATTACCTAAAAACTCACTAATGAACCCCCTTGGCAGACATCATCCTTACACCAATGGATAGCAGAAGAGACAGGAACAGAGCAGAGTTGGACCTGGAAATTATCTCAGCTCACTCCATGATGCAGCTTAACCACCTGTTGAGATGCGATAAATGGTGCTACAGGTTTCTATAAATTCTAACCACTCCAGCCATTCAAACACTGGACTCTGGAACAGATTTTTTTTTTTAAGGTTAATGGACTTTACATTACTCAGACCAACACTTATTAAGAAATTAAAATCTCACACAAGGCACAGCTACTGGAACTGTACCTTGTATTACCTTGCACCCTGCTTAGTCACTTACATCTATGCTGAGTAAGTATAAAGCAGCACTAAATTAGAATGATGAAAGGCAATGGAGAATCAAGCCCATCACCCTTTCTGTTTACAGTTTTTACATGTTAGTGTTCTTGGTTCTGGACAAAGTATATTTGTAGTCTCATGACTTAATTTAGTATTGTTACCTGAGCAAATGCAATGACTCCATGAGCATTGTCATTAGATGGAATAATTATGTTAACATAACCACTAGCACCAATCTCTGCACCTCCTTTGGGGTTTTTCAGCCACACTGTGAAAAACTCTTCTTCCTCTGAGATTACATCATCAAGGATATTGACTGCCAGCACAACTTCCATGTCTCCAGGCTCAAATATCAATTCACCTGAACTAGCATAAAAACACAAACACACAAAATAATTATGAGTAGTTTGTTGTGGAAAAATGGGGAATAATCATGGCTTTTTCAAATAAGAAATACAAGTGTCCTAATTTCAGTTTTAAAAAAGGCAAAGACATGGCCCACAGAATTTGTGGTAAAATTTATTATTTTTCACAAGAAATCATGAGATATAACTTAAATTCCCTTATTTGAAAGTTTAAAATCATATTCCATCCTGTACCAAACTAGACATTATCACAGTAAGTTTGTAAAAATTAATTTAAGAATCTTCCTTAGTTGAGGGTTAGATTTGTCAGGGAAACAAACTCTAAGACATTAAAAAACCTGTCACGGTTTCTGTCATGACGATCATCCAGCCTTATTTATAATGCTTGAAAGAGAATTAAAAAGATGCATAAACTGATATGGATGCATCTGAATTAAAACATCAATCAAGAGACCAAAACTGGAATCCTGATCTTAAAAATGAGGTAAATAACTAATTCAGAGCATAGAGAAAACAGCAAAACATAAACATCCATAAATGTTATACAACATAAATTCATAAATGTATACAGTTGAGTTAAAAATTATAAAATGTAAGTAGTACAACACGAATGTCATATGAAAAAAGGAATATTAAGGTTCAAAATTAAGAAATATGGAACATTGGACTTTGAAAGTTGTGGATTTTAAAACATCAAGGTCTTTTTTTAAGAGTTTGAATTAATGTTTTTATTGATCAAAAGGTAATTTGACTTGAAAGTGTTTTTTATAGAAAGGAAATAATTAACCATAATATTACCTCACCCACCTTGTCTTTCTCAATGAATCAAAGTAATTAAACAAGACCAAAAATTCATGATGAGTGAGATTCTCATTCATCCATAATAATTTTTTTTTTTTTGTAAATAAACACAAGAGTAAGGAACATAACTGAAAGCACTATGTGGGCATGATCAACAGTCCACTAGGAGACACTCATTGACTTCAATGGATTTTATAACAGCCTTTATGTTGAAAATTCTTAGTGATATTATTGAGAGTTTTACCCAAAGAGTCCTTACAGGGTGGCTGGAGTCTAATACTCTCTAAAACAGCAACCAGAAATATCACAGGAAACATTTAAAAAAATGAAGAAGAGCTTCAAGATGAGAGGTATCAAATGAGAAACCTACCTAGGTATGAAATCTGATTCATTGGAGACTTTGGTCAGTTCATAAATCTGGGAGTAAGAATCTCCAGACAGAACAATTAGACTTTTGTTGGTGTTAAGTGATCTTGTAGTAACTGAAGTGATATGATTAGCAGGAGGTGCTTCCAGCACTAGAGAGAACTGGCTTACTTCTGAATTCCAGGAATACAGTGCTGACCTATCCTTACCAGCTAGTAGCACATGGACTGCATTTAAAAAAAAGAAGGGAAAAAAAAAAGGGAAAAGCTCAGTTTTTCTCAGTGTAATCCCAGAGATACTTGCTCACAGGAACTCACTGACAAGTCTTGCTTTCAAGGTCTGAGACAAAAGAACATTTCTTCAGTATTTTTATTCACTTAGTTATTTCAGCAGTTACATTTCAAGTCCTAAATGAATGTCTGCAGAGAAGCACCTGATGTTGATCCACTTATATCAATTTCACATCAGTGTAACTCCAGCATGGGAGTTCAGAATACAGTAACTTCTTACTTAAAGTCATCCCAGTTAAAGTTGTTTCGTTATTCAGTCACTGTGAACTTAATCATTTAAAGACGATTACATGATCGTTTCAAGTTGCAGGTATTTGTGTGATCTGCTGCTCAGAGACCAGCAGAGACATCCCCATCAGATTCTGGGGAAGGATGCAGCGCAACATCCCTTCCTTTGTGCTGCTGCTTGTCTGTTCTGCCTGGCTCCTGTGTTGAGCCCAAACCCGCAGAGCTTGCACAGGAAGAACTCTGAAGACCTAGGAGTGGGCCCACTCCCTCACCAGAGCTCTGGGGCCAGAGGAGATTCACTTGCCTAATCACAGCTGAGAGTCAAACTGCATATAATGTCCTTTGGCTGGTGAAAAAAAAATTCCCTAGAACCTAACACCTCCCTTCTCTCTAACACCCACATATTAACACTAATTCTTATGGGGAAACTAGATTCGCTTAACATCATTTTGCTGAATGTCGATTTTTTCAGGAAGATAACTACAGCGTTAAGTGAGGAGTTACTGTAGGCCCAAATAAATTATCCCAGTGTGAAAAACCATATTTTAAAAAAACTGTAACATACTCTGGCCAGGAAAGGGCAGTCCCCATTATTATTTGTACACTAGTCACATTTAGTATACTCCCTATCTGTTTCTGCCTGTTTCTTCCAGATCTGCTGTCAACATTACTCCATAAGCCAGAAGTCATTCTTTCTGTCTTTTGGAGGTCATCAAGCACTTTGGAGCTCTGGGAAATCAGGCATCCAATTAAGTTCAGAGTCTCAAACGAAGACCTTAATTAAATCTGCTGCATCACCACCAGAGTAATTATGTTTATATATTTGCAACATTGCCTTACTGCTGGGGTATTTGTGTTATTTTGAGCTATAAGGTCTCCCATCCTTTCTGTGTGTCATTGCTGGTTCAGTGCACATTCACATCACCAGAAGAATGGTCTGACATGTAGCTACCATGTGGTCTTAGCACTATTTTGAATAAGGTCCTACCACCAGTGTAAAAGAACAAGGACTTTAGTCACCTAAAACTTACCTAAACCGGAAGGAGGCATGAAGGTGTGGATTTTGTTTATAGCACTAGAAGAAAGGGACTGAAAATGTCTGAAGGTAGATTGTCCTGTTTCCCAGACAAAAACTTCACTTGAATTATTGGATTCTGCAAAGGGGAAAGATAGTAAAGCTTGTGGTTTATTCCACAATGAATCTGACCAGAGATTAAACACCTACATTGCTGGTTCACATCAAAACATCTGCATTTGCCAGATCTTACCACACAGAGAGCCAGATAACCACATATTCCTCTATGCTTAGGCCAGGAGACATCTGAGGTAACTGGGACAACAGTTCACAAATGTTGACCATTTAATGGCTTCTATGTATGCACAAACCCACACCGACACACCCCTCAGAATGTGAGGGTTGTTGGGGCACAAAATGACAAATGCAAGACAATGCATAGTTAAGTGGGAAGTGTACCATAAGCCCTTTTACCAGGCACGGAAGGATGTATTAGGAAAACAGGACTGCCTAATGGATCACACTGGAGCATAACAATAATCTTCACTGCTGTTCCATGAATTCTGCACAGTACAAATGTTGCAGAGCATGCTAACAGCAACTAGAGTGGTAAAGGATTTAATAACACTGGTCTACAATTTTTTAGAAGTCGTCTGCTTCAGAGATAAAATGTGATATTTATTATGTATTTTGATGTGCTGAATTCAAATATGACAATTAAAACAACTGATTGGCTACTGTTTCTAAGATATTTACGTTTTTACATTTTATGTCTATGTATATTGTGTAGATAGTAGAGTTTTAATAATAAATTGCAAACCTAGGTCTTTTCATGTGTTTATGGTTGCTTTACATGATAATATTTCACCTGTCCTGTTTATGTAACACTTTAAAAATCAGCAAAAGAGTTATATAAATAAAATGTATTATGAAACAAAAGGCAAAAAAACTATTATGTACATAGTTTAGTCCTATTCAGTGTCTACTCGGCGCTTCTTGGCTTGTCTCTTGTATGCATTAAATGGAGCATCTCTTGTCACTGTCCAGCAATAGTCTGCAAGCATTGATGGGCTCCATTTGCCCTGATAGCGTTTCTCCGTTGTTGCAATGTCCTGGTGAAATCACTTGCCGTGCTCGTCGCTCACTGCTCCGCAGTTCGGTGGAAAAAAATCTAGATGAGAGTGCAAAAAATGTATCTTTAGTGACATGTTGCAACCAAAGCTTTTGTACGCCTTGAGGAGGTTTTCCACCAACAACCTGCAGTTGTCTGCCTTGTTGTTTCCGAGAAAATGTATTGCCACTGACTGGAAGGCTTTCCATGCCGTCTTTTCCTTGCCACGCAGTGCATGGTCAAATGCATCATCTCGAAGAAGTTCATGAATCTGAGGACCAACAAAGACACCTTCCTTTATCTTAGCTTCACTTCACCTTGGAAATTTTCCATGGAGGTACTTGAAAGCTGCTTGTGTTTTATCAATGGCCTTGACAAAGTTCTTCATCAGACCCAGCTTGATGTGTACGGGTGGTAACAAAGTCTTCCTCGATTCAACAAGTGGTGGATGCTGAACACTTTTCCTCCCAGGCTCCAATGACTGTCGGAGTGGCCAATCTTTCTTGATGGAGTGGGAATCTCTTGCACGACTATCCCATTCGCAGAGAAAACAGCAGTACTTTGTGTACCCAGTCTGCAGACCAAGCAAGAGAGCAACAACCTTCAAATCGCCACAAAGCTGCCACTGACGTTGGTCATAGTTTATGCACCTCAAAAGTTGTTTCATGTTGTCATAGGTTTCCTTCATATGAACTGCATGACCAACTGGAATCGATGGCAAAACATTGCCATTATGCAGCAAAACAGCTTTAAGACTCGTCTTCGATGAATCAATGAAGAGTCTCCACTCATCTGGATCGTAAACGATGTTGAGGGCTGCCATCACACCATCGATGTCATTGCAGGCTACAAGATCACCTTCCATGAAGAAGAATGGGACAAGATCCTTTTGACGGTCACGGAACATGGAAACCCTAACATCACCTGTCAGGAGATTCCACTGCTGTAGTCTGGAGTCTAACAGCTCTGCCTTACTCTTGAGTAGTTCCAAATACCTGACAAGGTCATTCAGTTCAGCTTGTGTTATGATGTGTGGTTCAGAGGAGGAGGATGGGAGAAAATGTGGGTCCTGTGACATTGATGGTTCAGGACCACAAGTTTCATCGCCTTCCTCTTCCTTGTCTGACTCAAGTGAGAATGATTCTGGTGCATCAGGAACTGGCAGTCTTTCTCCGTGGGGTATTGGGCGTATAGCTGATGGAATGTTTAGATAATGTACAGTCCACTTTTTCTTCTTTGACACACCTTTCCCAACTGGAGGCACCATGCAGAAGTAACAATTGCTGGTATGATCTGTTGGCTCTCTCCAAATCATTGGCACTGCAAAAGGCATAGATTTCCTTTTTCTGTTCAACCACTGGCAAAGATTTGTTGCACAAGTGTTGCAGCATATGTGTGGGGCCCACCTCTTGTCCTGATCTCCAATTTTGCAGCCAAAATAAAGGGGATAGGCTTTCTTAACCATACTGGTTATACTGCGCTTTTGTGATGCAAAAGTCACTTCACCACAAACATAGCACAAGTTATCTGCACTGTTCACACAAGTACGAGGCATCTCTGCTCACTTTGGCTAAACAGAAATGTGTCCCTTTGCAAAATCAAACACTGACAAATAAGAGAGCAGGACACTGTATGATTTCTAGAGCTGATATACGGCAATTTGTTCAGCAGTGATGTAAGCTTCGTTATGATTGCATCATCCATGACTTCTAGGAATAACGATGCAATTCATATCATGTATGATGCAATACCAGCTTCAGATTGCATCATTCATTGTTTTGCCTAAAAAGCAAGTACTGTCCAAACTCAGTCATAGATTTATTCATAGATCCAGTCAAAGATGTATTTTAGTCATTTCTGGTTTAAACTGAGATCCCTTCCCTTTATAACTCACTTATCCTCCGTGATTCCCATGTCAAGGCTCGTATATACTGACCCAATAGCATATCTTAAAAACTAGAGCCAATCAACAATTTTAAGCATCATTTTCGTTCTCTGTGACCCAGAATTAGTAAAGTTTGACTACATTTATTTCAGAAGCATTTTGGCTGTAGAGCAGTGTAACCTCCAGTGTTCCTGGGAAAAAATTATGTTGGAAATAAACACTTTACTTATTCTGCACATACTTGAAAACGGATGCAACACTGCTCAGTAAACAACAGAGATTGTCCTTGATAAAATTTTCATGAGAAATTGTGGCCTCTTTCCTCTCAAGCTTAAATCCCTGTCTACACTGTTGAGCCAAGTGTCTTTCACATCAGACAGACCAGAATAAACTCATGTTCCTGTATCATGCAACATACCTTTCGCAACTATTAAATAGATTTCAGATCCAGAAGTCAAGGCCTCCATGTGTGTTATTCCATTTACTGGCAGTTGATGAAGTTTTCGAAACTCATTATCTGACCATTGGTACAGAAGGGAGTGCCGGCTGGAATTTGACAGAGAAACTGCTAGGTGCATGAAACCTCCTCTGGGAAATAGGGCCATGTGCAGAGCTCCATAAATTGGGAGTTGATGATGCAATACAAAAAGGCCATTATTCCACTGGAAAACCTATGGGAAATGATAAATAAATATTTTTCTTCATATCTAAGTATAGTCAGATTGTGCTAACAGAAATCAGATGCCATGCTGCAGTCTTTAGATTATTTTAATTATCCTCTGAAATCTATGAATCATTAACATCTAATGGCTGATCAGTGAATTCAGTTGGTTTTCTCCTTTCAGTTCCTAGTAGACAAGTATCTGCATTGCAAAATCACCCCCGCCCTTGCTACTTTTGTTTGTCGCCACAGCCAGAAGGTTGAAAAACTGAATGGGCCTGGACACTGAGCTATCACTTACCTCTACAGATGGTCCCTCCACATGAAGTTTGAGGTACAATGATAGAGTGGTATAAAGAAGCTAAATGCAGTTTTATCTGTTCTGAAGGTAAGAGAACTTCTGTGTCTAAGGCTGCCTACTTCCCTTTAGCACAAGTACTAAATGACATAACTTTCAAAGTAAGAGGATTTCTATGATTCTAATAGACTAACTGATGTTTAGGACCATAAGCTTTCATGGGCAAAGATCTGATTCGTCAGACGAAGTAGGTGTTTGCCCACGAAAACTTATAGTCCTAAACATCAGTTACTCTATAAGGTGCTACAAGACTCTTTGTCGCTTTTGCAGACTAACACAGAGCTACCCCTCTGATATTATGATTCTAATGATTCACATCTGGTACATTGTATGAGTTCATGCAGACAATACTGGTAAATCCAAATCAGTCTGTAAACTCCATTTTTATTCAGTTTCTTGTAGAATTCAGGGTAGCAAGTCAATAGTACTTATAAACCATTATGGTGATTGCCACTTGGAATTTCTAATAAGAGCTAAATGTATTCTATACACATATTAAAAATGAAAAGGGGAGATCATTCCAACCTGTATGGATTTGGAGTCCATTGTATGACTTGCAATAATTAAATAATCTTTTGTTTCAGCAGTGAAGTGTTTTACATCTCTGGTTTCTGGCACTGAGAGAGTCTGTATCTGTAAAAAAGGCACAAGGACAGGAGAACTTTTTGAAGTGATTCAAGTTCCTCATATATGGCTAATTTGCCTAATGGAGGGATGTTATACAATAAAAATTTTTGTTAAAATATCAAAAAAGTTCTATGATTACATAGATCTGACTGTTCAATAATTTCCACATGAAAATGTCATGAAAACATTATGGACAAGCTCTGGCATAAACAAGTAAAACTCCTTTTAAGTAAATATGGCTGCATTGGCTGATTTTAATTCATTGTTACCAGAATTTAAATTCATTTGGCTTGTAATAAAAATTAAGATCTTGACACTAGAGTATATGAACATCTTATTATAAAATGTCATGTTTTATGTCATTGCAGAGAACAAGTACTGTGCTGTAGCTCAATACTAAACTGGCCTCTCAGGAATGGGTTTTTCTAAACTTTAAAGCATCTAAAATAAGGGAGAAGTCTTACCAGTAGTATCCTGAGTCCAGGCGTGAATGTATACACATGATTGTTGGAAGATTCTTGTTTGGTTCCTCCGTGAGTAATCACTAGAAAGGTAGCACCATTGATGTGAAATGTCACACAACTCCGAGGATTCCGTATACTGAAGTCCTGAGAGGAGAACCATAAAGAAAGTTGATGAGGTAACTGGGCTTTACAAATACATGCAAAATGGATTAAAATAAAAACATTTACCTCAATGGGAACAAAAACTCCTCTCCACTGATAGATAGAAGAAAAGCTAGCCGAGGAGGTCCGCAACAGAACACCATATAAAGACTCTCCTGATGTAAAGAAACACCAGCTGGATATTGACTCTTCCACAAAACTTTGCAAGACAGATAGTACACTGATACCACCCTCTGCAATACATTAAAAATACTAGTTACTAGTGCATACACAAGGAGGTTTCCAATCTTATCTTTGATTTCACAAGTCAGATTCAGACCTAATTCCAGGACACTGTTGACATCACTCAGAACTTGCATTTTATTAGTGTAAATGCATCCAGAGGTTAAAACAATGAGAACGTGAGAACTCAACAGATAAATGTTTTTGTAATATGTATTCTCACTGCACAAGCAAGTCATATAGGGAATTTTTGGTGGACAGAATTTAGTTCTTAATGGGTCAATTTGGAATTCAGCTAGGATCAAAATAAAGCAATGTAATGGAAAAGTCACACCAAAAATACAATAGAATTTTTCCCCAACCACCACCAAGATGAGAGAGAAGTCAGACTTGCAAAGACTTGCATAACTTATAGATCTGTTTAACTAGATATTTTGAATGCATTGTCAGAATTAAATTACAAGAACGAAAGCTTGGCCTGCTAACTGTAATGTGAATATCTTTGCTCCATGAGTAGCGCCACTGAAGTTATTCAGGTCTCAATCCTGCAAAGATTTACATAAATGCTTATCTTTAGGCATTGTGACTAGTCATATGGGATTCCAATGGAATGACGCACACTGCCTAAAATTGAGCATGTGCCGGAACCAAGACTTTATAATACAAACTCTTTCAGACACAGGCAGGCATCTTGACTGTGTGGACAGTACTTTTGCATATTGTGGGTGCTACAAGAATACTCCTACTATGTCTTATTTAAGAGAAGTCTAGTGATAATATTGTTCCATATAAACTGATGTGAGGAAGGGGAGATTTTAGACATCTCTCAACTCTGACGGAAGTGACAGTCAGTGGACTGGCTCTAGTGAAGCCATTTTATCTATTGAATCTTAACACACTTAAAGAAATCTTCTAATGCAGGAGTTTATTTTATCAACTCTGAAAAACGGGATTTACATTTTAAAACTAGTCTTTCTGCTTCCTTGGCCATTTTATTGACATTAACATTCATAGAGAAAAGAACTTACTTATGCCAAATGCAGTATTGGACAGGGTCTCCCACTCCACACTCACAGACATATTTAGCCCATTAGTTCGGGATACTTTCAAATAAACGGTACTGTTGCCTTCTTCAATTACCAGAGAACTTGTCCTAAAGAGAATTGCAAAAATAAAGAAACAGGAATTCCTTTTATAATGTATGAATTGGAGTTCTGAAAAACACCATTTACATGGTACCGCTTCAGTGGTAGAATAAACAAAAGTGATGGAAAGAAATTGCTAGCAGCTGGTTTCCTTACAGGTGGGACTGCTGGTAGCACCACAAACAATGATGACCAACACTTCCCATTATAAGATCCTGGTTTCAGCTATTTATAACTTGGACAAACTTTAATCATTTGGAATAAAGGATTACATGTCTGTCAGCCTGAGTATTTTGTAAAATTCCCGCTAAATTGTTCAGCGTTTCTAGGAATGAGAAAACATATTTTACTCATGTTAAAAATTCTGGCGATCTTTTCTTTGACTTAAGCACCTCTACACTCTGGCGCGAGGATTTGAAATTTGGCATACTGATGGCCTTTGTGTCAGGAATGCCTTTGTGCCTTTTGCAATCTCCATAAAAATCAGCCAAAGTTTAACCAAATTATAAGCCTCTGAAAAACTCCAGTTCTCACATGCTCATCAGAGACTTGGATTGTACCAGCTGAATTGTCCAAAGATTACATTTGCACTGGGCAAGCTCCATCCAGGGAAGAGCAGGATGTTTGATGCAAGTGCAGTTCTGGGCTGTGATGGGCTTTCTTGGGTCTGGGCACCTGCATTGAAAGCAGGGAGCCTGTCTCCTGTGTGCTCAGTGACCACCCCCTGCTGGACCAGGGCAGCATGGAGGAGGAAGTTCCCTGATTCCAATGCAGAAGGGGACAAGAGAAAAGGGGAGCCGACTGGGACAAAGAGCTTGGCAGAAGTGGAAACTGTAGCTGCAACTTGGGAGGCATAGGGTGGGGAGGCTGAGAATGGAAGCCAGGGAAGGGAGACTGAGACGAGTAATTTCACTCATGTTCTTTTAACATAGTAATTTTGTGTGTGTAATTATAAATATGCTGTTAAAGAACAGTTGAAAAGGATGTTCATCTTCATGCTGACCCTTGTCACATTATACACTCAAAGAACAATTTAGATACATAATAAAGATACAAATTATATGGCTAAAACAATAAAGTAGCAGTAGTCAGAGGACAATGTGAATCTAAATACTCAGTCAAGCCAGCTCTGGGTCCATTTTTAAAAACGTGTCAACGCTATATATTAGAGTGACCAGATGTCCTGACTGTATAGAGACAGTCCTGATTTTGGGGGCTTTTTCTTATATAGGCACCTATTACCCTCCTACTCCATCCCAATTTTTCACACTGGCTATCTGGTCACTATATATTCTGGTCAAGAATAGTTTATTTTCAATCTTCTGTTCCCTGTTACAGAAGCAATGTTATTTAACAGACATCAGACATTTTAAAAGGTTTTCAATTACCTAAAACTGTGGATTGCTCATTACCTTGTTTTCTTTTACACAGATCCAACAAAGAAAGATGCAGAGAACTATCTTATCTACAGAATATTAATAATTTACCCTTTTTATAACTGAATTAGTGTACTGTACCTATTTGTAACTGGATAGACACTAAAAAGCCCCAATGGGGCCTGGTTCTGTAACACCGTGATCAGAGTTTCCACTCTTGTGCCAAGTCTGGCTCCTCCCATTGGGCTGAAGAGAGTGACAATAAAATGTTCATCCATTTCTGGTTCTTCATCTAGTATGGCAGAAATGTGCAGAGTCTGAGAGCAAAACAAGTACATGATATCATTAAGACATGCTAACGTCACCAGCTGCTGACATTCCTGTGCTTTCAGTGCTTAAAGTGTACACCAGGATGGGAGTCAAATAGCAGTAACTGAAAGTGGACAACACAGAAACAATGCCAGCAGGGAGAGGGGGCTGGGAATTTAGAAACTAGAGTAGTGGATTCTAACCTTTTTCTTCTGGAGTGCCCCTTTGAACACACCTCTTCCCTTTCTATTTCTTTCTTTAAAGTAAACGGAACCCCCACCTTCTTTTATATTTATTTCCCTTTCTTGTTCTGTCTCCCCCCATCCTCCTTTCCCACTGACCAGACAGCTTTACATTCAGTGAGTATTTTTGTTTTCTGTTTGTTACTACACCTAGCACAATGGAGTCCTTGTCTGTGACTAGACCTCCTCTTGGACACCATGGTAATACAAATAAATAATGGTATTGCAACTGGGCTAAGGAACAGAGGGCATGAGTGGACTACTTGAAACTACTGCCCGTTCAGTACATGTTTGCTGATCTGATATCTAGAGTATAGCCCCTAAGGAGCCAAAAGAGAAAGCTGGCAACTATTTGCTTCATCCAAAGTACAGGGCCATATTTGCACTGTGTGTGTTTACGAACTCAGAGAGTGGGAGGGAAGGAATGTATCTGAAGCCATAAAACTTTCTCCACTCCTGCTGCTCTTTTCTGCTACACCTGCCACTGGATTGAGTGGGACCCTGCCCAGGAAGGCCTGCCTTCCAGGTTGGTAAACAATAATACAGAGGAACAGAAAATTATTGTAGTACTTTTATCTTCAATTGTGCATACGCACCATCCTTTTCCAATATCAGAAGCAAGCAATAGACATATAGTTTTGCTGTTTGTGGTTATACAAATAACAGCAATGTATGTACAGCTAACTAGGAGACTGTGACCTTTCAGGTACAGAACTTGCCATAGGTATCTAGGTCTTTGCTTGCTCCAGGTCAAATTTCCACAATATCTGGAGTGTATTTTTATAAGCCTCCAATTTCTGAGTAGGTAGCTTTAATGTTTTCACATAACGTATGTGCTACACTGCTGCTAATTCAATTTCAAATGCAATTCAAAGTGCTTGTGGTAAAGCTCTCCATGGTGTAGACATTATGTACTTCTCTATGTCCTATCACAGCAGTTTTATGTATTTTGACTTTCATTGCATATATTCCAGGCTCTCCATCAGTTAAGCTCCACTAGCCCCTGAAATATTATAGCATAAGCTTTTGTGGTCTAATACCCACTTTGTCGGATGCAAGTGGGTATTCGCTCATGAAAGCTTATGCTCTAATACTTTAGTTAGTCTTTAAGGTGCCACAGGACTCTGTCACTTCTGCAATTCCAGACTAACATGGCTACCTTTCTGATTCTTAGCCCCTGAAAATGGTCAAAGAATACTGACAATTCTATTAAATAAAACCTCACTAGAGCTCGTCAAAATGTTTAATTCAAAATCCTTTTTCATCAGAACAGAAATCTCAGCAATATCCATTTGTATTGTATTTTTCAAGCTTTCATTTCAAAAATGGAAGCAATTTTTTCAGACAATAAAACTTGCAGTTTTTGGGTTTCCATGTTTTTGACAAAAATCTGAAAACAATGTTGATGAATGAAACCTTTTTTTTATATATTTCACGGGAACAAAAAACATTTCCTGGATAGCTCGAAAACCCACACATTATACAATCTTGCTCCCCATGACTGAATCCACATAGAAAACTTCAGATTCCACAATACTTTCTCTTCCATCAGCCAGGCTTTTGGCTGAACATTGTTTTATTTTCTGTTCTTTTGAGGTTTTGTTTTGGTTAGTTGGATGTCTTAGACCATGTGAATTTTTATGAAGGACCATTTTGATCTCAGTATGTTTTTAGTATTTATTGTACAGTACCTATGTGCTTTTATTATAGGAGTTTTATTTATACAATAAAGGTGAAATCCTCCTTTCATTGAGGGGAAAGGTAAATACCCATTGACTTCAATGGGGCCGGGATTTCACCTAAAAGAATAAAAATAATTAGAAAACTAGTTCAACAACAAGATCCATTTTCTAGGTTGACTTTTTTTGAAGTGGGGGCAATCCCCACCTGGCCCTGCCCCCCAGGGACTAGGTCCTCTTCCTACCCAGAATTCACGTTTGTTGTTTGAGAAACATTAGTTACTGCCACATTTTCTTGCACTTCCAGTAATGTATTCTGTACAACTGAGAGCAATTAAAGTATTCTTCTGTATAGAAAGAAATATTGTATTATATTATATTTTAGCTCTATTAGATAGATTGGATCTAAGATACAAATTTCAGAATAGAAACAGAGCAATGTGACAAGTATATACAAGAAAATTGTTCTTCAGTTTCTCTGAATGTATCCTATGTATTATATTGTTTGCTATATATTTGAACTGTTGCAAAAAGATAAAATTATTCCAAATAACAATGTATATAACAATGAGATTAAATGACTACACAGAAATGAGCATTAGAATACTTCATTTTCTCTACATTTTCACATAGCATATTGACATATTCACAATCTTTGCTATCTCATTCCTATAATAACAAGAAATAAAACAAAATACAACAGGAAATCAAGTCTAACATAAAATGTGGACATCTTTGCACGCTTCCCAGGTATCTGAAACAAAGCATACTTCTCTAATGTTGTAATAACCACCAGCATATTACCTTGAATCTGACTCCCTCTTCCAGCATGATATATCCTTGTGAAGGGGTCAAATCCACTGATGCAGCTGAAGAATTTATTTCTCTCACAAGATACTGAACAGTCACATTGCCAAATATCCCCTGGGGAGGTTCTCTAATAATGTTCAGTACAGCAACACTTTCCATCAAGTGGAGAGCTGACTGCTCCCTTAGGAAAAAGTGATCGCTGTTATTGAATGATAAAACTCCATGACCATCATCACTGGCAAGGATGGTAACTGTGGCTTTTGAAAGAGAAATAGTGGAAATGTATTATTTTAATTACCACAGTACAACTAGGGTAATAATAAATAAAATAAATAAATAAAATAATAATGATTAATATATATATGGACTTTTTATATAGCTATCCAGAAAAGATCATAATCTCCATTTATATATACATTCACACACTTTGTTTAATATGATATGTATATATTTAATTTTATCAATACATATATATGCATGAGGAGAATGTGGCCCTTTTCCCTATAAAAAGGCCATAGTCTCATTGAGATTTCAATTTAACAAAATAATTAACTGTATGCCTAACTTTACACATATGAATAGACTAGGTGACCTGACGTCCCGATTTTATAGGGACAGTGCTAATTCTGGGGTCTTTTTCATATATAGGCTCCTACTACTTCTCACCCCCGTTCCAATTTTTCACATTTGCTCTCTGGTTACTCTGGAATAGACTCCTGCCCACCTTTAAGCAAAAAAGTCATTCCATTGTTTTCAATGGGACTGCTCACTTGCTTAAACACAGGCACAATACCTTGCTGCACCAGTGCTTTACATAAGAGCTTGAGAGTTTCTGTGCCATAAAACTTGCAGAGAATATATAGCAAAGTACTTCTTCCATTCACACCACATGCCATAAAGAGATTTAGAGAGAATTAATTTCTTATTAACATAAGACAGTTCCTGTAACTATAATTGATTTAGACAAAAGGAATTATGCATATTCTACAAACTTTTAATTTATTGAGCTTCCATGGGAAAAATTTCTAGTAATGAAAAGCAAGATTCTGCTGCCTTTAGTCATAATTAGTAATCCTTATGTTACTACACCCAAAATTAAGTATAAATTGAGAAGGGGGGAAAATCAAGCCTATACCTATTAGATTAAAAAATAATATTCTTTTTATGTTTTTATCCTACATATCACACCTTACAGTACTTAGACAAGAGGCACATTAGTTACTCATGAGGCAGGCATAAATATAGCTCTGGATATCGCAAAACCCAAAACCACCATGCTGTACAAACATGTACAGACAACATGGTTCCCCACAAAACTCAATTTCTACCTAAGTCTTTCTATATATTTCATTCATAGCAGTTAGTTTCAAAAATACAATGATTCTTCAGGCGTAAAGAAATGAAAACAGCTGTAACATAACAATAACAAAGACCTAGAGTATCAAGAATAAGTCTATTTTACCTGTTGTGTTCTCTCCTAGTTCCAGCCCCAAGGAAGGATTTGTTAAAATTAACTGGAATTTCTCATCACCTTCAGGAATATCATCATCAAAAATTATGACATCAATGTATTTACACCTTTCTCCATCGGCAAAAGAGAGAGTCTGATAGTGAAATATACAAGACATTATATCTTAACAAGTATGTAACATGAACAAGTACATAAGATTTTGCAAGTCTGGCCTACAGAATTCTTTAAAAATGGAAGAAAAATGCAAACAAAGGACCAAATTCTGAAGTTCTATTATAATTTGGCTAAAACAGGAATTGAGAATGTTCAGCCAAATCAGGGCCAATAAGGATATTTCATTGAAGCAACTTTTTAAAGGGGCCTGTTGTAAAGGATCTTTTAAGAAAAATGGCTTCCAAATATGAACAACATAATTTTTCCAAACAAAGGTTATATACAAAATCTAAGTATGAAATTTTAGAAGTTGGATTATTTAGATGATTTATAAAAAAAGATATAATCCCATTTCCCTATAATTTCTTGTTTAGAAAACATGCAATTAAAGGTAAGTATCTAGTTCAGTACTTTGCATGATTGCACCAACTGAGAATAATAATTGCATTACCAATATTAAGGAGACTTAAGAAATTAATAATACTGTACTTTGTGTTTGCTTCTTACCCTTGATGTCACATTAAAATCCAGTCCCAGTTTTGCTTCTAGATTCTGAGCATAGAAAAACAAAGACACATTGCCAGAAGATCCTCTGCTCCTGTATGCTACTAATGTCAGACTCCCATGAATTTCATCTATTTCAAAACTAAAATGAAAAGCAAGAAGAATCTTCTCTTATACTGGTAGTATGCAACATCGATCAGAAGAGAGCAACAAATTTAACATAGAGCGCAGAAATGGGGTTAGCTGCACCAAAATATATACATAGACATAGAGAGACCAACAAACAGACAGAGACCTCAACAATGGGCTGAATTTCATCTTTACAGAAGATGACAATATATATATTATATACATTGAAAAATGCACACATATCCTCCACCAAATCCTGAGCTAAATCTGAGGTGTGCTCAGTGAAATTCAGTATGATGGGGAAAGGAAAATTGGTCTGAACTTCATGTATGTTCCTCTCTCCATTCCTGGGGTCATCTGATCACTCAACTGGTCCACAGTGTAAAGTAGCTAAGAGTAGCTAAGGCCAAAACTAGGAATAGCAAAGGAACTACTGCACAAGCCCTAAACTACCTGATGATTCCCCTGTGTAAAAGAAACCCTTCACTTGCCAATCCAGATGCTTCGCCACACCAAAGGTTTGATCTTGCTTCCACTGAACTAGTGGGAGTTTTGCTACTGATTTCCAAGAGAGAATGAATAGGCACTCAAGCAACTAATTCTTCATGGAAAATGAGACTTACTTGGTATTCTGCCAGTCAATTACTCCTCTCACTCCATCATTGGCATCAATAATAATCTGAGCAGCCAGGCCTTCTGCATCTAAAGACAAAATACAAAGGACTAAAAAAAATCAAATAAAAGAGGAAAACCTATTTATACTCTGTTTTTAGGACTTGGCTAAAAATCTGTTGCACAAGCTCCAATAAGCTTTACGCACAGAATATGCAGTACTTTGTGTCTCCAAAGTGGGAAAGAGAGTGGTAATGCACAGAGAAAACCTTGTCCTCACTGAATGAAATGAAGAACTATCTTTCACACAAAGACTGACATATTACTAGACATCTCTTTCTTACCACAGGTACATTCAATGTTACAAACCAATAAAAAAAGCAGCATTACAAGAATATTAAGGTTGCAAAGCCCAGCACTGAAAAGTTACAAAATACCAGAATTAATGTTGCCCATGCAACCTTAATTTGATCTCTTCGTGCACATGCATTATAATCACATGCTAGTTTTTCAATAGACCCTACATTTAGTGTAAAAGATGAAAGCCGAATAAGCTGTTATCGAATATTTTCTTTTATCTTCATTATTCAATGTGTGGTCCCATTCCTTTTTTACTGTACACTATTTAAACCATTCTGAGTTCAGAATTATTAATTTCCTTATGGGCATTTCCGTGGTTCTCATCACTCTTACACTTCGTGCTCCACGAACATAAATACATTTATCTTTGTGATACCCCTGTGACATAAGGAAGTTTATTATAGCCACTTTACATACATGGAATTGAGGCATAAAGAAATTAATAGCAAATGTGTCCATTAATTTTGGATACCTAATATGAGATGCCTATGGTTTGATTTTGCAAAGAATGTAGCACTTTACTTGTTCAGAGCACAGCACTGTGTGGGCAACCTTAATTCAGGCATTTCCTAATGTAAGCATTTGATTTTGAAACCTTCATTTTTAAAATAGTTTTGTTTATGTAATTTCCTAAGTTTTATAATAATGAAAAAAATGGAAAAAACTAAAAATTCATCCTATTGAACCATTTTTACCCTTCCCATGTTCATCAGCAGGCTTGTGATCTTTAAGTCCATAGCACAGACCTCTATCACTTGAGCTAATTGATTAACTGTTAGTAGTAGATGACTTATCCTAGACCTGCCTTTAGAGAGGATGGGGACACACATTATCAGTGGGGTTCACAGTTATTTGCTCGACTGGAAAAGCTTGCTTAGGATGAGCAATAATGGGTTTAACTCCAGTTCTGTAGGAATGTGTGTGCTAGGGACTGCAGACCTCCCTACCTCTGTACCCCACAGTTTCTCTTTGTTCCCTTCTGTTCCTACCTCCTATACTCTCCAACTAGACTCTCCTTACCAACTCTTTCCCTTACCCTCTCCACCCAGCTTCTGCCTTTTTTCATGTCTCTTCCCTTCTTCCTGGCTCTTGCCCTTCTCCCACCTTTGTTCCTATCTCCCTCTGCTCCTGTCCCTTTTTGCCCACTCTAGGTTCCTGGTCCTCATTACCTTTTCCCAGTCCTCATCCCTCTGCATTTGACTAAGGCTCTGTCCTCCTTTTCTTCTATGCTGCCTGGGTGTCAGCAGTGGGAGCACTGAGAGCACAGGAGAGGCAGTCTCCACAGCAGCTCCCTGTAGCCAAATGGAGCAATCACAGGTAAACTCCTGCTCAACTCTGAAGACCCAAGATGGACCAGAATGAAGTCAGAATCATTGGAGAATTTAGCTGCTATGCTCTAACAAGCACCTACTAAGCATGTGGGAACTGAGAATTTTCTAAGTGTTATCGCTTGGCACAATTTTGGTTGATTTTAACAAGAACAGCAAAACAAACATCCCTGACACCTGGGTGACACCCTTATCCAATTGATGGGTCTGGGATTCTGAGAGGGGGCAGTCAAGGGGTGGGAAGTGGGAGGGGGCCAGATAGAGGGCAGAGCCAGGCTGTTTGGGGAGGCACAGCCTTCCCTGACCTGGCCCTCTATACAATTTTTCAACCCCGATGGGGCCCTTGGGCCAAAAAGTTTGCCCACCCCTGCACTAGAGCTTCTCTAGAAAATGTCAGACATTAAAAAAAGTAAAAACAATGAATCTTCCCCATGTTCATTCTCAGAAATGGTTGAACCACTTTTGGAGAAGCCAAAAGATGCAGCCTGAGTCAGACATCCAACATGGGGCATTTTAGCACAAATGCTTGAAGTTTGGCAAAGTTATAAGCAATTGCAGCTAATGAAAAATGTTGTGCAACATTCCACCTTCACTGCCTATAATATAATATTTCGTGGGTGAAGTCCTGGTCCTGTTGACATCAATGGGGTTTTGCCCGTCACTTCAATCGGCCAAGATTCCAGTCTATTCCTCGCATTGACTATTTTTGTCTTCTTAAATTGTGAAATTTAGCAAGCAAGTGAATAATAAAGCGAACATGATGCACCTCAAAATGTTCTGCAATCACTTATTTTGACATCCGTATCATGCCTCAATTTATTTACATCTTAATGCAGTCTAAGTAATACGAGATTTTATAATATTGACTTTTCTATTCAATATTTGCTGGGAAATGAGAAAACTGATAATTTTGTGCAAATTATAAAGTGTGTGGATAAGGAAATGAAGACTAGGAAGATTCTGCTATACTATTTAGAGTCTAGAATTCAGGGTTATCAAAGAAAATCATGGGTTTAAACTTATCTTTATATATAATGTGTGCATCTGCATGCCTGTCCAATAGTTGTCCTAGGTTTGCCACTATATCAGGGATAAGTTACTGTAAGTCAAGAAGGTGCTCAAGTACCTCTAATAATGCAGGATAAAACTAAATATTTAGCCTGCCACCAAATTTAGTTCTGGAAGATAACTGGTCTCACCCATGTGTTACTCTTTGAATGTGCAGTAAGTATTTATGATTAGAATCAGTGAACTAATCACAGGTCACAGCTCAATCTGCACAAATCAGTACTACATGTTGTGTTTACCTTTCAGTCTGTAATGAATCAACTCAGTCATTTCTACAGGCATGCAAAGAAAAGGGAAAAGAGGTCAAAGAGAAACTATTAGAAGCACACCGAAAACACATTTATTTAACATTAAGGGTCTGATCCAGCACTCTTTGAAATCAATGGGAATTTTGCCATTGAATCACGACTCTAACTAAGCAAGATGATAAATGAAGATCACTGAAAGATTAAGAAATCCATTGAAGTTGATCCCCAAAACCAAATGTAATAAAAACAATAATAAAAAGAGACTTTATGAAGTCTGTCACCTCACTGTAAACAGTAATCAGGGTAAGAACACAACTCTGGAGAAGGCATAAGGAGCCTACCCTTTAACACTCTTTGCATACAGACCAAACACAATGGTAATCATTGTGCTCAGGAAATGCAAGGCTTGTGTAAGTTAATGCTAATATGGGTATTATTCTCTCAAAGATCCCTTGGCCCTACTGCCCCACTCCTATTTGCAGAGGCCAGCAAAGCACACTGCACCTTGTATATGAATGGCCATGATCCCCCTGCAATCCCTCAAGCTCCTAGAGGCACAGCGACTGTCTGGTATAGAATGCTTACTAGAACTTCTCTTGCTTTGCCTAAAAGGCACACCACAGCCCTAACATTTTCTCTGGTGAGATTCTGTTAATAAGCACTGCTAATTTTTGAGAACTAATCCTTGTTCACTTGCTTCTGTCTGAATGAATTTGTTGACCTGTGCATGCATCACAGGCACCATGCTGCATTAGAGACCCAAAAATGTTTGAATTAGTCAAGCAAAAATTATTCATTAGTGAAATGTACAGCAGTAAGTTTTCCCACTGTCCAGACTATTTTCATATTAGTATACCAAAATCAAATTTCAACATACAATCGAACTTTTCCTCGTGAGACACATTTTACTAAATGACAAAGGTATTTTTAAAAAATTGAGATTAATTGATAATATCCATCCCATAAAATTACCCCACCATTTGTCCAAATCCCAAGAAATGTAAGCCTTATGATTGTATAAGCCTCCCTTTCAGTTATTCTTGCCTTGACCCTGCCTTAAAATATTATACTACTGTAATAAAGATAAATACAATGTGTTATTACATATATGCAATTCATATAAACTGTGAAGTAAACATGGTACTGATACAGATGTTATACCCAGTCTGGGAGGGAATGACATCAAAGGATTCATGACGAGTTCAACTGACGTTAAATTAACCAGGAAGAATTCTTGCACTTCTGGTATATCATCCTTCAAAACAAAAGCACAGTAAATTGCCCTTTTATGATCCTTTAAGATGTGAGTCAAACAAAAAAACAACACTTAATTTAAAATTGTTGGGGCATAAGTTATGTTAGATTTTATTCATTTGTTCCTACCCTCTTAAAATACAATTATTAGGTCTGAAATTGAGCCTCATGTAATATGTTTGAAATAAAGTATAATATTTTGTTAAAAAGACACTACCGTGACAAAAAACCTACTCCTGAACATAAATTTCATTGGGAATTTTAAAAGCACTAGAAATACCCACTTGAAAAATAGAAGTATGTAGCAATCAGTCCATATAAGTCTGTAGGCAATAAAGACTATTCTGAATTCTAGGTAGCAATTAAAGCTTAATGAAAGTTTGACTCTATTCACGCATGTCTAGTTGTAGCCACTCTCTGTGATTAACTGTACCCCTCTTGTTTCCACATTGAAGATTAGGACAAGATTCTGAGCCACAATGAAACCATATACAGCATGAAATGACAGACAAACTGAAGGAATTAAGACCCAGATTTTGCACCCACTGAAGTCAAAGACAATCGTGTATGGATTACAAGGATTAAGATTTACCTCTAGAATAGTAACATTTATGGAAGCTGATGTTTCTCCTTCCCCTAAAAGCAGCCAACCAGACACAGGTATGTAATCAGTTCCTGGTTCAGCCAAGGTCCCTTCTGTCTGATTCCTTACACTGAGCAATCCTGGCACTGTTGCATAGGTAACATTGATAACACCTAGTAAATGTGGAAAAAAAGAAAAAAAGTTCTTATATTTTAATTCCTATTTAACTGCAATCAAAATAGACAAAACAGACAAAGGGCAGGAAAAGAGAGTACTATCCTCATTTTACAGATGGGCAATTCCGTCAGGCAGATTAAAGGCCTGATCTAAAGCCCACTGAAGACAATGGGAGTCACTTCATTGGCGTCAGTGTGCTATGATCAAGCTCTTAGTGACTTCTACTACATCACCCAGGAAGTCTGCAATGTAATCCAGAGTTAAAACTCACATCTCGAGTTCCAGTCCAGTGCCTTAACCTCAAGACTATCCTTCTTCCCTCTTCCAAAGGAGAAAAGGCTTCAAGACCTTGTTTTTTAAAACACTTTATTAATTTAAAAGTCATTTGCAAAAGGGAGAAAATGTGGTTTTGTGGTATTTTTGTGAGAATTTTCTTTTTCTCCTCCCAGCAAAAAGGAGAATATAATCTAATTAAGAAGTTTAGGGTTTGACACAGTAAAACTAAATGGATACAATGCCTTAGTCCAGAAGTTCCCAAAATTTTCTGCTTCAGCTTCTCTTGCACTAGAATGGTGGATGAGCACAGCCTTCTAACCATCCACCTTCCTACTAACACCTTCTATCCCTTATGCCATGTTCTACAATAAGGGCCTTTCAAAGGAGCTTAAGGGAGTTAGGTACCTAACTATCATTGAAAGTGAGTCATTGAAAATCCCAGCCAATATCCCAGCCAATACTTTATTCTTGCCACTCTCTATTCCCTTTTCTTTTACATCTCCATTCTTTCCCACCTTTTTCAACTTTTAATCCCTGTTTTGTTCTGTTTTTATTCAATTCTTATTTCTTTTCCTAGTTGTTCCCCCTTCTTCCTCCTCAGCTAATACAAGGCAACAAACAAGGTTTGATTCATTCTGAAATACAGTGTTCCAAATTACATCCATCCACAGAAATCAGGTGTCAGAAATGCAGTATCACCATATATGATCAATAATAAGTGACAGACTAGCTAGTCCATTCAAACAAGAAGCTACCAATTTCCTGAAATTTGAAGATGGTGAGACTAAGTGGCTATTTGCGCTATGACCATCTACCACCTGGTTACAATCTAATTTGTAATGTACTACTGCAAAAAACATCTGCGCAATCAAAGATTTACCTAAATGGACCAGTGCTAAAAAAGAAACAAAAAGTAGCTGTATTCATCATGGAATAATCATTTGAAAACTAGTCATAATCCCTAACAATATTTTATGTTTGATGAGAAAACAAAAAGTGATGGAAAACTACATGAATTTAAAAGGAAATTTGACTCTGGCTAATTCCTTCACTTCTTGTGCTAGAAGGAGTTGACAATATTGTAGAAGTACTACCTGCAACTGCTCAGAAAGAGGGAGATTTCATCCTAGTGTATTTATTATTATAATTATTTTTCACATCAATTGCTTTCTATGCTGTGTCATAGCTTAATGATTAAACATTAATCACTTAAACAAGGTGGTGACTTGTAATTACTACTTCTGATTAGCTAAAAATTGCATCCACATTTATTTTACCTTGCCTCTCCTACCCCACCTCTCCAAACCCTGCCTTGTTCATCATATCGTAAAATATTTTTACCCATAATAACCAAAATTTACAGATAGGCAAAGTAAGAAAAATGCTTCCTAAGAACTTACCAGAGACTTATTTAGGGATATGTATGTTGTATATTTTGACGTGTGATTTTGATAATTATATTTTAACATTTATAAAACTAACTTTTTGAATCTCAACAACTACTGTCATTAAGTAATTATTGTATGACGTCTCCCATTGACTGACCCCTCTACAATTTCCTGCCATTGTAAAATTTTAAATCAATAAAAATTAAAAGTCACTTAAAAATAAACATTGATATTATCCATTAAAATTATTTTAAAAATGAATTCTGCCAAGCCTAATTGTATATTTGTACAGTGATTGGCACGATGGGGCCCAAATCTGTTCTACCATAATACAGCTGATTATTATTATTATGTAATAATAAAGTAAAATAAATAATAATAATTACAGCCACGGAGACACAAGTATCTCACATAAACACCTAAACTGCTTTAGAAAATCTCTCTTGGAGGGCCAACACTTCACCATACTGTGCAGTACGGTTCTTCAAAAAGGGGCAGGAGAAAGGAATGTCATTAAAACTAGCAGAGTTTCATGAAGACCAGGGTTTAAAGGCCCATTTTCCCCACTACTTCCACCAGGGCTCCAATAGTGTATGGTTTTTGCAGGGACTGGTGGATCATGAGGAAGCACTGTCATGCAGGGAGAAGTCCTTCCTTGCAGGCAGTGAGAGGTGAAGGGATTTGGGTAAATTTCTGGAGGGGACTGACTAAAATCGAAAGCAAGACTATTTGGTTACTGTCCTCTCTAACTTTTGGCTGTAATTATATTTTTGTAAATAAGATTCTGAAAGTAAGAGATTAGACAGAGATGAACATTTTATTCATCTGACTCCCATTGACCTTTTCTGGCCAAACAGGAATGTGTTGCAGAAGACACATAAAACCTCTGTATCTAGAGAAATTTCACAAACCTAAAGATCCAAATTCTCTGCTGATGAAAAGTTGAATTGTTTTGTTTGCCTCTTGGATCAAAACCATCCTGGATGAAGAAGCAAAGTTCACAGTTCCATGTGGTTCATCACTGGCCTCTATTGTCAAAACAGCTTCATACCCTTGGCTATCCAAGACAGCAGCCCCCATTGAAGAAATGCCTGTAAAACAATCAATGGAGTAACTACACAGAATGTTAAGCAGCCTAAAGTGTTTTTTTTAAAATATTACAAACTGCCGTTGCTATTACTATTTCCTCCAACATGCCATGCAGTCAATCATGTTCCTAGTACAATGAATCAGTGAGAACATGATAGCATCCGTTGTGTTTCTATGGCCAGCGTGGATCCATACATGTTCTACAGCAAATGTAGCACAACACAACACAATAAAGCTATATCTAATGAAAGGAATATATCAAATGAGAACACAGAATATCATCCAATGTACATTCATATGATGGGTTATTACAGGATAAGATCTGGTTTTGCCATCCTGGCTGGGGCATCTTGAAGCAAGAACTCCTTTGCGAATATAGCCTGGCTTTAGTAATAGATGTTTGTTTAATAGTGACTATGTACAGAGAAAATGAAGATCCAGATGCTTCTCTCACAGCATAATCTGAATGACAGGAATAGAATCTACTGCCCTCTTTGTATGCAGAAATCAACAGTCAATGGAGAAGCCAACTTGTGACAGGACAATATGAACTGTCTGAACAGATATAAATAGTGGCTTATTTCATAGCAACTATAACCAAAAGGCATTATTGGATCCAATTCTGTTCCTTTTTACAGGGGTGTAGCTCCCACGGAATTTACTGGGCAGAGTTAATCCCACTGTAAAACCAGTCAAACCAGTAAGAACACTCTAGAGTTAGTATGCACATAAAAAAGGACCACCAAACTTCAGTACACAGAAACAAAGTTTCACATCTTAAGTACAGTGCTTGAAAAAGTCATATAATAAATTAAAACAATAATGCAAATGACATCCCTTTCCCATTTGAGATTCACCATGCTGCATTTTTGCATTACCTTGAGTTCTGATGTCATATAGGACTATTTGGTATTCTTCCTTTTCTTCAGGAATATGGTCATCCAGCAGATGAACACAGAATGTTAGATTCAATGATCCCTGTTTATTTTAAGTGGCAAAATAGATTAGTTACCCTGTACAAAATTCAGGGCACTATCTGTCACAGATTTTGAATGATTCCTTCCAAGAAGTTTTAAATTTAAAATATCAAAAATTAAAAGCTACCTACAATTTGGACCTCTAAGATAGAGAGCTACAAAAATTAAATATGTCAGGAAACAATATTATTTGGAAAGGTGTTCACCCCTTTCCACTTCAGTCTTAATTTCAATATTATTTCTAGCTTTTGCTGCTAAGGACAGTTACTCTTTATGGGGTTACCTCGGGAAAGAAAAGTACTCCAGAATAGTTTTCAAGTGCTTGATCTAAGCGATGTCCAACAATTTTCCAATTAACAGTAACGTTTCCTAGTGCAGGAGCAGTTCTTAGGATGTGGAATTGCAATTGTTCTCCTAGGAATAAAGAACATAATGAAATGTTTGCTGTAGGGAAACTGCCTTGCTGTCTATCAGTCATACAAGAATCAGAAGCATGCATTCCTTAATCATGGTAACTCTTTCAAAACCAAGAAATTCAAGTATCCACTGATACTTTACAGTGACGCTTACTATGTGATATACATTTGCTTTTAGCATAAAAGAAGGAGAAATCCAAATTCTAAACCTTTCAGTTCTGTTTTTAGTTGAATTTTGAAAAATGTAATAGAAAGAGCAATCAAATGCATGCTAGGACTTATAAAGCAACTACAGTATAAAGGCAAAAATGAATACCATCAGAACATGCACAAACACCAGAACAATGGCAATCTGTAGACTTCACAAGATAGTAAATGCTGTATGTACTAGCTATGACACAAGTAAATTCCTATAGCAGTTCACCGGCAAGAAATACACATGTTGCTAATATTGCACTGTAATGTAATTTTCCACAATGCATGCACAAAAATGCTTGCAATTACCTGTAAATTCCATTTATGTGAGTTTTAACTTACATAATAGCATCAGTTATAGTTGTATTTAAAATACAAAAGAAATTTTTCATGAAAAGTTAATAGCTTCCTATGATTTCTCAAGACATATATCAATTGACTAAAGTGTTGTCAATGTTAATTTATAAAAAAAATTATACTTTTTGCATTTCTAGCATTCAGTCTAATAGACAATTTAATAAAAAACTAATTAATAGTATAGCAATCATTGCAAAATGTATGAAAAACAAAAAGATAAAATAAGCTCATAAATGTAAAAAAGATGGTGTGAGGCTTTAATATATTGTATCAACATGAAGATATATATTAGCATATAGAGCTGGGGTGGTGAACATATATATGTATACATACACTTTATATGACAGATGTTTTAGAAATAAACATAAGCATACTGCCTATGTATTTCAATAGTATTTTTCAGGTGCACAATATTTAACCTTGCCAGTACATACAGTATTGCATTGGCTTCTGAAAGACAGGAAAATGTGCAGAAACCTAGAGTATCAAAATATTTGGGTATGTTAATACAACACATCTCTTAGCTGACTGAGGGTTTCACTCTTATTCACTGAAATATAATAAAATGCATGCAGCTAAGATTATATTTTTCCTCCTTAAACAATATTTTAGGGGTATATAATTACAGCCTTCACAAGTTCTGTTCAATACTTCTACTGCCAGAAAATGATTTTCTGACTAGTTTATATTAGAGATAGTCAAAGAAATTATCTAGAATTTTTTTCACTGTTGCTAATCCTGGGCATAATCAAATCCATGGAACTACATCGATCAAGTTGCCTCTCAACAAACCCAGCAGGAGGGCAAAAGAGGGGAGAAGGTAGGGATGGCTGAGAAATGACCAGGTGTTTTTTACATCTATCTGAAACTACCACTCACAGAAGAGGTGAGATTCTCCTCCTCTCCTTTTTCACCCTGCGATTACTTTTCTCTGGATAAATAGTCCAGTGCAAAACCAACTATGTGGCCTGCTAGGATTTGTGTCTCTTACTGTTGCATAAAATGGAGATATGATTTGACTTGTTGGGTCTGTATCATGATATGACACCAGTGTGACTCCACTGGTTTTTAACAGAACTCTTCCTGGATTATAGTGTGTGAGACCCAAAGATGCACTTTAGCGCAGTCTGATGTAGCTAAGAAAGGGAAGGAAAGGTATGTGGCTAAGATGGCTTTACAGCACTTTGGCTCTTCCATGATCATAGGGTCAGGTGGAGATGGTCCAGCCCCATTAATTTAGAGCAGTCTCGTGACAGGATACTTATAAGTAGTATTATGCTGCTAAAATTGACAGGAAGGACATCATAAAATTATTCTAGGTATTTTCTGTTCTGTTGAAGAACCACTGTTATCCCATATTTGTCCATCACTGAAATGAGATGGAAATTAGTTATTAATTTTAGGAGACCAAAATAAAATAATTTTTAAAGATGCAGTATAAATAATTTAAAGAAAATATATAAAGTATACGTGTTTAGGCATCAACATTTCACATCTTCAAAGTTAACTCCTGGAATTGTGCTGATGTTCACACATTGCCTTAAGCTGCTCCATTGCTGTTTCCAATAGAAAAGAAAGTTTAAAATCTATTGAATGTGACATCATTATGATTGTGTTTCTGAGGAGCTGCAAACCTGAGTATACACAACTGATCTATGGTTTCCAAAGAGGAATATCATCATATTGTTTAACACTGCACTGAAACACATTCTATCGTATTTAAGAATTTTGCACATCCATTTAAAAACAAAACCAATGCTTAGTATATCACAGTAGTTATTTTAGTACCGCAATTGCAAAATGCACAAATAAGACACAGCATATTTCAAAATCATATAATACAATACAATGCTTTTCATTGTTAACAACAAAACGAATTATGATGTGGGAATCAATTACAATGTGCACTAATCTTGAGCACTCATTATTAATCAAAACAGTCAGTTAAAAATTCAAATCTAAGCGAATACTTTTACTGATTTTGGGAAGTCCATTAGTGACCAATATTACTAAAATATTTGGTTGTCATATCCAGAAAGAACTCAGGTAAAAGTGAGTATTACAAATACAGTTTCTACCTTCAGTAGAGTGGAACAAAAATAAAAGTCTGGAGACTGAAAATGTTTCATTAGGTCACTTTCATTATTTTTTTCCTATTTTAATTTTTAGTGTCTTACCCAAGTCTGAAGATTCATACATTGTGATTTGCATGTGGCTCAGGAACAGTGAATACCTGCCTAAAAATGTGCGAGATGTACCATATTTTTATCTTGAAAATAACTTTTTTAAACTGATGGATAGTGAAACTATTTAGTAATGCAGTAAATATTAAACACCATGGCATTTGGAGTTATTTTGTCTGGTATCAATAGTCATTACTTCAGCACAAGAAAAAACAGGTATTAAAAGGCAAAAATCAAGCTCTACATATGCTCCTATGAAGCCCTCGTTCACTGTTTTTATCCAGGAGATTCTATAGGATTATTTTTTCTTGCTGCAAGCCATTGCATTCTTGTTCTTTTGTAACTGGAGAATCAATGCTCAGTGGAGTTTCCAAATATAACAACAAAGCATTTCAGTTCCAAAGTACCAATTTTGCTACTGCTTTGTAAATTAACTTTAACCAGTGACAAGAATCAAGAGGGTCATCATAATCACTGGTACCAAGACAGTTTCTGTTAATTCCTTGTGCTCATTGATGGCTCTTCTTAACTTGTCAGATTACAGCTGGTTTGACATGCTGATCAGAACCATTAATGCAGAGGAATAAAGGATGAAAACAGAGGCACACACCAGCACAGAATCAACATAAACCACCTACATAAAATTTGCAAAGAGTTATGATGTCCTTCATGTATAGCAATTAACATATTTGGTTTACGAAGATCAAATGAGAAATTTTTTTTCAACAAAAAAAGTACAATATACACATTCTCTGGGAAATGAATGTCTGTTTTGTTTTGTTTGTCTTGACTGACTGCTCATCAAATTTTAGAAGAATATGATGCTCTTTTAGATTCAAGCAAAAGACAAACCAAGGCAATCACCATCTGAACATACAGCAAATCTTTAGTCCAAACATGCAATGTGTCCCTTTAAGGCACTAGTAGAAAAACATTTTGTCCAATTCAAACTCTTATAGTTCTTGAATGTCCACGTGACACTATTTTAAGACTGACAGAAAAGAGACAGGACTGATACACCCTAAATCGGTGGCTTCAGTCAATCAAAACATAAGTGGTAAATCACCTACCAGCAGGGCAATGAGGGAGCGAAAAAAAGATGTGCTAACCTTTAACAAGGTCCCAATATCTTTTTAGTAATGTCTTTCAGAATATTTAAAGCAGGTGAGAATCATTAACAGATTCTATTCTATTTTATGTGAAGTTATACATAAGACCACTGCTAGATGTGCATTGGAACCTATATAATATGAAGTCAAAAGGGGTTGTATCCAGGTGCAGAATTTGGCACTAAATGAATATAAGGAGAAAAGTTAAAAAGGGGCTACTAGAGTGACAAGATGTGAGCTTCAGAAAGCAAATGGGAAGTACTGCTGAAGTTATATATCATGTCTTGAACCCAATCTCTCACTATTCAGTCAATGGGCTTTCTGAGTCTTATATTTGAAAGACATCTAAACTACAATGGAGCACATGAAGGGTAGCTAGATAGTCCTTTGTCTGAAAATACCCAGTGGTTCTCAGGTTACTTTTATCAACACAAATAAATGGACAAACAATGTAAGGCCTCATTAAGAAAAAGTACGAATAAGGAAGTTCATCGCAAATGGAGCTAGTGAGGTCAACATAAAGAGTAACCCACCTTCATGACCAATAACAGATCTTGAGGCTGTCTGAAAGCTAATAACTCCTGCCACATTGTCATTAGCCAGAATAACCACAGTGACAGTGTCTGAGCTAGGAAGAATTCGACTTCCTCCTTCAGTGTGGGTTAGGCTGATTATTATATTTTCATTATCTTCTGGCTCTGGATCATCTAAAATGGTCAATGTGACCATCTTCTTAGTTTCACCTGTAAGGAAAATTAGAAGAAAATATAGGTACCAAAGCCATAACAAATGACATACTGGATAGCTATCTGTCTTGGATGGTTTAGACACAACAAATTCTGCAACAAATTCTGCAACAAATTCTGGCAGAGGGGGTTGACTAGATGACTTTGCAGTCCCTTCTAACCCTATGATTCTACACTTTCAAAATGGGCTTAATCATCCTCTTCGTTAAGAAATACTTAAAATATCTAAATGATGTAAATCTATACAACTGCAACAACTATTGAATGTATAATGTAAATTATAACAAATAGCCTTCAAACAGGAAATAATTCACTTCTGAGGTCTCTGAACACTTTAATCACTCAGTATTTGCTTCAGCTTTTTAACTCTATTTGGAAAAGGGGAGAGCTGTTCTTGTAAAAGAAAACAACAGTGTATCCTATTTCTCTCTAATGAACTGAATCTGTATAGTCTTATCAGTCTGAGAGTTTAAATAACAATCCAAATGCTGTATATATAGAGATGTACACACATAGATACGCACACATCCTTGTATGAATTGAATTTGAATAGACTGACTCAGGGTTTTCATTCAGCAATCCACTCATCCCACCACTCTTTCACATGGACTTGGTATCTACCTTCAATGCTAACCAATATAACTAGCAAACTGTACTAGTCAACCAGTTCCCGAAGGGCCACTGAAATCTCCAATACAATCCTATTGTTCAATGTATGTGAAATACCTAAGTATGTTTTAGGGTTATGAACATACTTGGTTACAAAATACGTATTTCTTACCCCACTGTCTTTTTAATTCCTTTTTAAATCTGTTTTGTATGAATCTTTTTTATAAAGTACCAACAAAATTATATCTCAGTGTCAGAATTACTGTTGCTGGTCATTAGTTGGAGTTTGATGACTCCTCAACATAAAAGGCATAGCAAAAAAGTGTATATTATACTCCCTTCAGTTGCTTGTAAATGACCTATCTCAATCATTTCTCAAAGTGATGTATGTGTCATGCTGCACTGCATATAAACAATATCTGCCAGTTACTCATTTGTCTCACCTGTAAATTCTTAGCTATGCTTTATTTGTTGTGAAATAAATAAAATCTTTCTAAATGAAAAAAAGATGCTTTCATTTCAAGAACACAGCTAATTGGGAAAGCTGTGGCAATCATCTTAAAAGTCTAGCTTTTTAAAGATTAGGTTTTGCACTGAAGGATGAAAAAATACCTTTGTGCCTCATCCAGATCTCACTTACACTGGTACAACTACTGCCTTCAGTGGAGTTATTCACTGTAAATAGATGAGAACCAGACCTTTACAGTGTGCAGTGCAACATTCTCTGAAGGACCCAATCATATTTACAAATTTAACATTTATATATATTTTATTACAGGAGATTAGATCTTGAGGTTCATGCTGATGAGTTGCTAAATATCACAATATGCTTGAGAATATACGTCTGTCACACAACATAGTGTATTCCAGGAGGCACTGCCTAGCAGTAAATTGACATCCAGGTTTAAAAGTCAAGAAATCTAGTTATCTAGCTCCCTCTACATTTCTCCATCTAGAAAGGGAAAAAATGAATGTAAACCTTGCCTTACCTTCAGCGAACACCAGAATCTCACCATCACCTACAAAATCCAAGTTTTGGATAGCTGTTCCACCAATCACACTCCATTCCACTGTCACCTGTCCCAGGCTGCCTTCTGTTCTGTGTATCATAAGCTGCACATTCATATGAGGACGTTCTTCAATTTCCACATATAGACCATTCTCTGTTGTGTTGAGACTTACACAGTAGATCACAAACACTCCAAAGGCATCTCCATTCATCGTTATGACAACTGTGGAGGTATTTGGCTTTCCTATCATTGGCTGGTTTTTTAAGCTGGCTGAGGTGTTCATCAGTTCAACCTTCAAAAGGGATACAGCAAACTTCTCATCCAACTCTGGCAAATTGTCAGGAAGTATAGTAACTGTAAGATTTGCAAACTGTTCCCCTTCCAGCATTATGGCCCATTGACTTGTAACTGATTCATAGTCACTGCCAGCAGTGGCTTGTGCACCAAAAAGAGAGGACACACTGGAGACATTTTTCTTGTAGGTCCAGAATCCTGAATTATTGGTTACTGGGCTGATCCATGATGTCAGCCAAAAACACAAAGGAAACCCAGAGGCACTAGAGAATGTAAAGGCTAAACATGCTTGTTCTTTTAGGCACTGAATTGCACAGGAGTGTAACGGATCACTTGCTGTTGAGACATTCACTTTAGTCCTTGACAGCTGGTTAGGAATTCCTTGCACAGGAAATTCATAGTAGGACAGCATATCCTGGCCTTGCTCTATTGCAAGAGCTACTACATCAACCTCAGAAGTACTGTAGAACACCTGCAGTTGACCAAATCTTCCCCCACTAAAAGATGTGGTGATAGATAAGAGAGTCATGTTAATAAGTAAAGACAGTTTTTCTTATATCTGTAGGTCTCTACATTAAGAAGAGTAACCTGAACACAAATTATCAGACTTTTCAAAATTGTTCAATGGTTTCAAATAATCTAAACACCATTCAAAATCCATCCTCTCTGAAGCTGCTACAAGAATAATTTAGCTGTGTGGAAGGCACTTAGCCCCGTGTGGAAGGCATCTTTGATTATTTATAAAATGTGTTATAAATTAATCATACATAATCATTAATTATTTAATGATTATGTATGGTTAATTAATAATAATTAATAATCAATAATAAATAATTATATAATAATTATTAAAATGATTAAATATATAATAATTATATCATAATTATTAACATTATTATAAAATAATTTATATAATTATAAATAATAATAATAAATAATAATAGTTAATTAATTTAATGCTTATGTATGGTTAATCATACATTGTTGAAACAATGCTGATTATTCCTCTTGCAACCTACTAGCTATGTTAGTTGGCCAGGGAGAGAAGCCAGTGCTGTCCTACCCTGTCCTCTCTCTCCTTCCATTTATTCATACGCAGTCTTATCACAGAAGTAATGCCTGCTCTCCCTCCCTCATGCCTGAGCCCTGATATAGATAACTTTTACACAGCCATATTGAGCCTTGCCCTCTTTTATCCTCCATCTAGACTCCTGGGAGCAGGGAACACTGTTGCCGTAAATGTTTATAAGAAAATTTTAAAAGATGTCTCTTTATAAAGGCTTCCGATAAAGAGACATTTGTGATTTAAGCTAAAAGAGCATAAATATAGGAGCCAAAGATTACTCTGATTAGATGACAAGTTAAACTGTACAAGAAGGAAACCAGAATAGAATTTAAAATGAGAAAAAGCCCAGAGAGTGTTAATTTTGGTAAAAACACAGGAGAAGGACCACGAATACTCACATAAAAAAAAACATCAAACAAACCTCCTCTGGACGGATATGTTAGCAAATGAACTTCTTTCCAATGGCTCCTGAATTTGATACAAGGCGTGATGAAAATAAACTGTTCCATAAGGATTATCATTGGCAGGTACTATAATTTTTTCCATGCCATCTAACCCAATAGCACCTCCATTTGAGGCCTGGGTTAACTGCACATGGATAACCTGAAAAATAAAATTAGACTTTCCTTAACAACATTATGTTGTGAAACTAAGATAAATTATTTAGGGCCAGCTAGGTCTGAACTATTGGCTCCCACTGGTGAGCAGTAATAAGTAGTCCTATTATCAGTAGTAGGACTACTCATGCGAGGAACTGTTCATCAATAACACCAAAGGGTTAGTGATATAGCCTGTTGTGTTTCTAAAATCTTTGGATTTAAAGGGCTGTTTAAGGCTACATGTTAAACAGAAAACAATACAGATTAAAAGAATAACACAGAAGTGTTCTGGGTGAGCGGTGAGTTGCACAGCTTCAATTATCACTGAATCAATTTAAGTCATGTTCCTACACTCCTATCTACCCATTAAAATTTGGGGAATCCCATTTTTGGCATTCTGTTAGCTTCCCTATAGTCATTCCAGCATTCCACCACAGTAAGGGAAAAAATAAAAGGTAGAGTTATTACTTTACAATATCATAAATATTAACACTATAAGTACAGCAGTCAGTATATTATCAAGGGATACGAGAAGTTATTACCCCTGAAACACACGATACACGTTGCTTAAGACACAGTAAAGATTTCTTCTCCCCAATGCTGCTAAAAAGTACAACTGTCAGGGATATGTTCCCTAACCATAACCAAAATTCATACCACCTGTAAAACACGATCTACGCTAGTGGAAATTTCTACTATAACACTCCTTTTGATGTAGACTGAACACTCATGGTTGGTTAAATTTTACATGCATGTAGAAATCCCATCAAACGGTCATGAAGATTTTACTGCATGAAAAACGTGCATACATTTGTTTGCAAGCAAAAAGTTTCATGTGCACAAAAAGCCCTAGAATTTATTTATTACAATCCTTATTATACCCACTATTGCATGTCACAAACTATAGGCAATTTTGTAGAGCAAAAGGTTCTCTATCTAATTAAAAATAGGGAAGATATTCTGAAAGAGTCTAAACATAGCCACAGAGTCAAGAGAACTTGTTTTAATTAGCTTAATCATTTATTTTAACATGACGGTGGTGTAAACCAAACCAGAGAGAAAACTGGTTTTGGTCTCAGGATTATTTTCTTTCCTTTATTTAAAAAATATTGAAATATTATATTTTTTCAGGCTTATGACCAGGATAGTTCAGAAGAACTAAAACTTATAACAAAATAGGAAACTCTTTCAAAACTCCATACCAAGTCAGACAAAAAACATAAATTACTCTAATGTGCACACTTAAATTTGAAAGCATTTTCCCTCTTAGTTACACTATACAATCTTTAGTAACGTTTGATCATATTGTAATAATTTCTATCCCACCCCCATAGCACTGTTTCTCTCTAGATTATATAATGGTCTTTGTTCAGCCGTTGTATAAACCGGTGCAACATCACTGACTTCAGTTTTGCCTTACCATGGGTCAGATTTAACCGCTGCAATTCATCCATATTGTAAGCAGGTGTTTAGTTTTATTTCCCCTACATACTGCAATATAATTCTAGGATGTTCCTATAGATAGTGAATCAGGTTCAATGTATATAATCAGTAGTAAACCAAACCAAAGAAAAAGATTACATTGCTTAGATATTCTCTTTTATTCATAGATATATTGAATCTTATAGCAAAAAAATATCAACAGCAAAGATCAAAGAATAAACACTAATTAGTGTATCTGAAAATTGTTTTATAATTTTCCGGAACAGTATTTTCGGCTTGATTTCCCTTTGTTTTGAATGAAATCTCTCGGTTTCTAACCCATCACTATATAAAACAGAGACATCAAACATTTCTGGACAGTATCATTCCAGATAGGGTGTTCAACTCACCTCTTGGATTTCTGGATCATCATCCGCCAGGATCTCTAACAACAGCGTCTGAATGGTTTCCCCAGGGGCAAAGGTAACATTACCAGAGACAACACGCAAGTCACCTGTAGCAAGCTGTCCATTAATGGTCGCAATCCACTGAATGGCAACATTGCCTAGTGTCCCAGCATTACGGATTATTGGCAGGATTACCATCACCGAATTGAATTCTGGCTCTTCCACAGTGATTTCATTGATCTGAAAAACTGAAGTACATAGTAGAGAAACTTATTTCCTCATCACTAGCATTGAGGCTTAAGGAATCAAACAAATTCCTCATTAAAATTGTTCATTTTTCTGAAACCATTGGCAGTATATACACTTTGCAGAATTAAACTACTTTTAATTTATTTTATTTGATATCAGATTATAATTGGTATTTGTGAAATGGAGGTGCTAAATCACTAGCTTTGTCTACATATGGTTCAGGTAAGCGACGGGTAAACTTCCATACATGATCAGGAACCTTTCACTACTTGTTTACTAAGAACTGGAGGAGAGAGACACTAAAGCGCCACTTCTGATCACCTTTCCCAGCAAGAGAACAGAGAAAGCAATCAGATCTAATCTAAATATTTCACATCAAAAATGTTTTCTCAAAAATGGTTTTTCCCCCCAAAATCAGAGATTTTTCACAAAAATTGGTGTTTTATTATGTCCTTTAAAAAAATTAATCATTTTTCATTCTTTTAGATCACAATTTTTCTGTCTTTTCCTCTTTTGCAATTACAAAATGGAAACAAAAAAAAGGGAAGAGGAAAAAAGGCAGAACACAAGGAAAAGTCAAAATGCCAAAAAATTAACATTTTTGTACCAAAAAAATCAAAAACAAATTTCATACAAAATTTCAAATGAGCACAAACTTTGGGTTTTTTTAAAACATGCAGAATGAAAATTACTCTGAATTTTTCCCCACTCAATTTCTCTCCCCCTTCCCTCCCGGCTGTTTCTTTCAATCAGTTCTACTGTAAAGATAGCACATGTAGGTGAGAAAAAATGCCATAGAAAACAGCAATATGTAACTTCCACTATATATGTAATTTTTTCAACTCCCAGTTGTTTAAACATGGTATCAGTTTACTATTTAGTAATGCAGTAGACTGGGTGGCTTATGGGATTAGTGATGGCAACACAGAGTTTTCATTTCTAGGTCGCTGGTTTAAATCCAGCCCAGGTTTGCAGTGAGGTGTTCTGACAAAAAGAAACACCTTCAAAACAGGATTTCTAACCTGCTAGAAATTCTGGACATTTGTTTTTGTCCCAAATGGGATAAAAACTAGAAATATCAAAGTTTTTCTGGGGAATTTCAAAACATTTCTATTAGGTTACATCAAAACATTTACATTTTAATGTAAATGAAATGGTTCGTTTTGGCTTGGTTCAACATTGAACAGCATTCCACTGAGCCTCACGGGAGCTGTATTTAGGGTGCCTCCTTCACCCATTCTCTCCTCAGGGCTTGGCTCCCTGGCCGGCACGTATTTCCCACGATACACAATGATGGCTCAGCTGAGAGAGAGACCATCGCACATCCTGGAAGATATAGTACATCCACAACATGTCTACATGGATATGTTAAAGAAAAGAGAGTAAAGACATTCAAATCAATCCAATTTACCAAAAGATCCAAATGGATCATCAGAGGCCTCAATGGTAATGACTGACTGAGTCAATGTTCCAAGCAAGGCTCCTCCTGTTGTCTGGTTCAGCAGCTGCACATGAAAGGTTTCTTCAGCTTCAGGGTTGACATCATTAATGATATAAATTGGCACAGCTTTACTGGTTTCCCCTTCTAGTAAGACAACATCTGATGAGGCTACACTGTAGTCTTCACCTGTACATAGAAAAACTATGTTGTTACTTCAGAAAACATTTTAAACACAATTCCTAAATACTGTTATTACTATCTTGGTTGAACTCAGCAGCCAATAAAACTCCATTTTCTGCAAACCCAAACAATGCAGTAACTTAACTTTTCTAGTGTGTTGTGGAGTCTGTGGCCTGGACAGCTGAGAAATGGTTGAGGCTCTGGTTGGACAAGATGGAGATTACAGTGGTAAATGGGGGAAGCATTTGGAGACATTGGATGGTGTTGTCCATTTCCACTGTTAAATGGGATATGGCCACTCTATCAAAGTGGTTTTCAGTATGAGGTTGTGTCTGTATTGCCAACTGCTCTTGGAGTTCCAGACTGCACTGGTGACCAGAAGCACCTTTTTCCAACTGGAATTAGCTAACAGATTGGAACCATTTGCTCACTCGGGTAAAAGTCATCACACTGAAAACACCATTCAAGCTATACAGAGTGATAGGTTTAACAGAGTGATTAGATTAGCAGCTGATGAGTTGCTGTAATTGGAGCTCCTGCATCCCCTTTACCCACTGAATTATTATCTTATGTTTCAGCAGCTCTCTGTCCCTCCACACACACCCTCGTCTCCGGATCAGCTAGTTCAAGCTTAAACTGCCACTTAACTTGAACTAGATATTTGTGTGTGTGGACCCCAAGTTAGGGACAACACTCGAGTTATAGCTTTGAGCTAACGTTGTAGTGAAGACAAGTCCTTAGCAATAATATAATTATAATGTGTACATAAAATATGACAATCAACTTAAAAATCAGACATCTGCATGGAATTATTTTTCCTATTAATGTTACAAGTAACCTCAGAATTTACTACAGCTGAAATTGAGTAAAGAGAACATATTTCTCCAATGTTTCACTTTGTTTGCCTTGTTTTCTTAGTTTAATGGGATTATTCATGTGTATAAACATTGGCAGGATCAAGGTCCAAGTTAAACAGTTTCCTTTGTCTCTTTGGATTTTTCAGACATGATCAGGAGAGATGTACCATTTTTTAAAAAATAGTAAAATGTGGATCTATAAAAGCCCCAAATGGGAAGCTGATCTTACTCCTGAAACTGCTTTTAACTCATTTATTTAAATTGGCTCAATTCTAAAATTATAATGCCCCTTTCATAAATCAGATATGTATTACTGACAGTCACATAAACCATATATCCCTTAATAGTTTCTTTAATAATTGCTATTAACTAAAATTATATTTATTTCTGCCAGCATACAGCACAGGGTCTATGTTCTTCCTCACCCAAATAAACTTCTCATTACTCCTCTTGATTTTCCTTGCTAGAGAGTATATAGTATGTATTGGATTGCATACTTTGATACAATATGTGTATTTTTACAATTATCTTTTCTTACCAGCTGTTGCAGTTATTGGCACAGCTTTAAACTTCACAGAAACATCTGCAAATATGCCCCCAGTTCTGGTCACATTGATGATCGGTCCAATGTAGTTTTCAGCAACTCGCACAGCTGGAGCAGAGAGCTGAAGTGTTCCAAAAGCATCATCATTGGCATTGATAATTATATGAGCTACTGTATCGCCCTTAGGTCCAAGGCGAGGAGAATTCACAACTAAAATAAAACAGGAACTTGGTGAGAGAGAGTCTAGGATCCTTATCGTACACTTACAGGAGACCTCAGAGACTTAAGAGGGTTTCATGGTATCTTATCAGTTATCACTAGTCTTCAACGAAACTAATTTACTGAAAGTATTCATAGTTCGACAGAGAGTACACTTCGCAACCTCACTCAATTAAAGTTTTTAGACAGTTTACTGAAATTACAAGATAGCAACAAATCCTGAGCTGCATAGCTTGATATCTTACCACAGGAGTTTTCTATCACAGCCTCTGAAGTAGTATACTTGAGCAGCCCATTTCTCAAAAAAAAGGTGGGGAAGTGCCAAATCATTGGCTATTCATTCATTTCTCTATCAGGTCTGTAGCAATCATACTACAATCTCTATCAGAGTATTATTTCTGTGGTTCTTATGATGAAATATACATAACCATTCCCACTCCCCACAGAGAGATATTTGAAGCTTTCCTGATTATCAAGAATGGGCAGTAGAGTTAATTAGACAAGATTGGGAACTCTGAAGTGCAAATCAGTCTATAGTCTCCCAAATATCTGAATGGCTGATCAGCATGCATTTTCTATATTTAAAAGAAACAGGCAAAAAATCATGAAGTAGCAAAGTATAAGGTCAGCATGCAATATAATCTCTAACTGGTCTTTTCACTATGCTATCCTTCTCAAGAATAATGAGACTGACAAACAGAACCTTGTGTTCACAGCTAACCTTGTAATTTACATGACCAGAGAGGCCTCAATTAAAATAATACAAAAGGAACAAGAAATACAATCATATTGTTTTCAGTGACATCCTGACAGGAATATTGTAAGGTAATACACTGCCAGAACACCAAAAGTAACACAAAGATCACTTAAATTAATACATTTTGAGGTAGGAAAGCAAACTATAATTTGATCAGTTAAATTTTACTGCAATTGCCAAGTCTTTAAAATGCACGCAATTTATGTGTAAAGTACTTACTTGGTCTATCCTGCACTCTTTCCACCAAAGCAATGTTGAATAGCTCCACAAACACAGATTCTGATTTCTCTGGATCCTTATCATCTAAAATAGGAAGAGTTATGCTAGCCTCACTTTTATTGGCTCTGAAGATCACAAATCCAGAAATGGGTATATAGTCTCTTTCCTGTGTTGCTCTGGCAACATTTGATTTCAGAGAGGATGACTTTTCATCATCACCCACGGTTCTGTATGTTACCATGACTGTACCCAGGAGACCATTTAATCGTACTATTGTTAGGGTGATGTTTTTGGTTTCTTCTTCAACTTTGATTGGTCTGTTTTTCTCAGAAAAGATGAAAATTCCATATGGATCATCATTAGCTAGAACAGTTAATGTAGCATTAGTATGAATTCCAAGACGACCACTGGAAACATTGATGATCAAAACAAAAAACAGCTTATCCAGTTCAGGATACTCATCAGGTGAGACTTGCACTGTTATATTTGCTCTTTTTTGCCCTATATCAAAAGTTATATTGCCATAGGTAGAGATCAGATCTTCAGTAGGATCACAGGCTATGATCCAATGCAAAATGACACAGGACAAGGCCCCCTGATTTCGGACAACCTAAAGTGCAAAACGTGAAAATTTAAACATTTTGGTACTATAAAGGCGAGGATAAAGGATATTTTTCAAAATCCCAATCTATTGAAAGCGTTGCAAAACTGTGACATGATGGGTTAAATATGAACACCTATTGCAAATCTATAACCATTATTTCCTCATCTAGGCTGCATTCCCATCTTCTGTGTTTGTTACCCTGTCTTTTAATATATATGTAAGAAAATAATTTATACTATCAACAATTCTGTTATAGTAGAACCTCAAAAATACAAACATCAGAGTTATGAACTGACCAGAAGTATGCAATCAGGCAGCAACAGACACAGAGACAGCAAATACAGTACAGTATTGTGTTAAACATAAACTGCTAAAAAAGTAAATGGAACATTAAAAAAAATTGACAAGGTAAGAAAACTACTTCCATGCTTGTTTCATTTAAATTAAGATGGATAAAAGTGTATTTTTCTTCTGCACAGTAAAGTTTCAGAGATTTATTAAGTCAATGTTCAGCTGTAAATTTTTGAAAGAACAACAATAATGTTTTGTTCAGAGTTATGAACATTTCAGAGTTAAGAACAACCTCCATTCCAGAGGTATTTGTAACTCTGAAGTTCTACTCTACCTAACATTTGAGTGGACGATGAAATGTTATTTTAAAAATATTTGTTAACTGATATCATATTATTACATTACACTTGGATTATTATATTATCTTACACTTGTTAGATTATAAATTTGACCTTATAAATTTGACAGTAATTTATTAACTAAGCATTGTGAAAAGGATGCTTGGTTTGTTCAAGTTACAATCGCAAGTCTACAACCCTGTGATAAAGGACCACAGAAATCATAATAAAAGAAATAATAGAAGAGAATTGTGTAGCAACAGATGAAAACCAAAGTGTAGTGACCTGAAGCACAATTACACTGTCTCCATCTTCAGGCTCTGTCCCATTGACAGAAAGTGACTCAGTGCTGAACTCAAACACACCATGAGCATCATCAGAGGCATCGATGGTCACTATGATGTGGGATGCTATTCCCAGGCTGGCTGTAGGTACAAATTCCAAGAAAGCTGAATCAGTTTTTCAGTATCTTCAGTTATATCAAAGCAAAAGCTAAAAGAAATTTACTATGGTAATAATGAACAGAATATTTTCTGTATGAAGGCTTCCTAACTGGAGATAAACTCTGTATATAAGCAGCTTATGCTCACAGAAGAGTTTGCTCAGTTTTATAACTCTGCTCCTTCCATTAACAAATTGAGATTACTGGAAATGCACTACAAAATTCAATGAAATGAAATCTGGATGTGATAATGCATAAAGGCAAAAAATGAGATTTTTCAGTTGATTAGGAGATTCAGATACAAAACTTAGAAAATCAATGGAGTTGTATCTAAATCACCTAGTCACCTTTGAAAAATTGTTATGATGTTTTCATGTGCATACTCATAAAAATCTTCTTGCTATTTCTTGGATGACAAACTATACAAAGAAAGTATTCTGATTCTAAAATTACTGGAGACAATTAGAACCCAGTTACAAAACTCTATATATAACATTACACAGCTACCTTGCATGCACAGTTATGACCATTATGCACAGAATTCATATCTAAACATGCAGATAGCCATTTTTACATCTAACTGGCCATATGTGTGCACTAATGTCCTAATGTGTATACCCAACTATGACAGTTGCATGTGCAAGTTAAACATGCAATTGTATACATGACAAGTGCATATTTAAAAATCATTCCTTTATTGGCTTGAATAGGAATGTTTAAAAAGTGACATAAAAAACCCCAAACATCAATATGGAATTATGATCTCTAGTTTCAATATTGCAGTGCTGGCCACCCATTCTGCTGGAATGCTTCAGTCAACGAGAAAGGACACACTTAACCTGAGGGAGAAAGTGAAAGAAAAGTACCAAGAAAATGTAGTGTGACTGAGAATTGAGGTATCAGAGTTTTGAAGCACAGTTAATGAAAACACACAGTGAAAGTAGCAAAGAGTTAAAGGGAAGGCGTTATCACAGAGGGATTTGGGAGAGAAGGGGGGAAGAAAGATCTGTGATACTGTATAAAGCCAGTAGTGAGGTCATCTGAGAAATCCTTTCAGAAGCAAGGAAGGGAAAAATAAATCCTAAGTACAACAGGGAGCCCCATTAAGTATGTGTATGCAACACACACTTATCTGAGGAGGGAAATTCAAAATCAGAGATGAATAAAGTGGTTTGCACTTTTTGGCTTGCATAAGTTTAGTATAGTTTGGATGCTTCTCTAAACTTCTTGGGTCTGCAAAACTGCGTTGGCAATCTCACACAAACAGACTATTTCGGCTTCTAGGAAGGCTGGGAATTCCCCAAGAATAGACCTTAATTGTTTACTGTATTTCTACACTTCTGCTTCTGGCCTGAACCAGGCAATACAGACATGCACACACATGAAATATAGCTGGGAAAAGCAGTCATAACTTTTTCAACCTTCAAACAGACAGAGAACTTTTTTCAGGTTTGGCTTCATTTTGTGCTTCAAATTAATTCATTTTTGTAAAGTTTGAACACAAGTTATGTCAGGTATGAGTCAAAATATCAAAGCAGGGTAATTTTTAATTTATCTGCAACTTAATGGATTTTCTGCATGTTTTGCTTATAGAGCAAATGCAGCCATATTCAGGCAAACCAATTTTCCAAGTCAAATTTATAAAGGAACAAAACAAAGGAGTTTACAAGGAATTTTGATGCAACCTTAACTATACAGAAGCTCCAACTTTCTACAGAATAAATAATTATGCTGATTATCATTGAAATTCAGCTTATGTTGAAATGCATAGAGAGGGAAAAAGAGATAATTCAGTTATAATTAATCCAAATGAGTGAGGACCAGGGTGAGAAACTGCAGTAATCAATTAAGAAACAAAAGATAGACCATGATGCTTACCATGATGACGGACAGCAGGAAGGAAGAACTCCAATTCCCCATCACCACTACCACTGCCGTCATTTCTAAAGAATTCAGCAACTTCAAGAGGACACACAAAGACACACAATACACATATATACATTTATAACATAGAGAAGACAGAAAGCACTTTAAACATTTTTAGACAAAAGGAAAAAATAGGGGAATATTCCTGCAAAGCATCCAATTTGGCTTTGAAAGCATATGTGTTCTCTGATCAAAGGCAGAAACAGCATACACAGCACATTCATTTTATTTATTTTAAATTATCACACTGAAGATAATTATGAGGAAATCAATTTAGACAATTAGCCATTATGGGCTTGATGATTGATAAAAGGAGCTACAGCGCAATGGTGCCCAGTATTTTAGGTGGTAAAGCATGAAGGAAGTTTGTAAGACAGGACTTCAAGCTGTAAACAAAAAGGAGATCACAAACTGTGGTGTAGGTTTGTTGCTGGGAGCTGAGAAGTAGAATTAAAAATGAATAGAAGTAATGTGGATATGACTGACTAGTTGCTACTGCTTCCTCAGGGAGTATGTTTATGTTTGCTGTGCTGTTAACAAAGGGACAAAAGTGAGAGATTTTCTTCAGAAAGTTAAGCAAATATCCAGGACATTCTTCAGAATCCATACAGTTTATTGGATGGTAGTAAATTTGGGTATATGCACTCAGAGATATTGGAAGGGGAAGAAGGAGGTGTGTACTAGAAGGTATGTGTCTATTGCAGCTTTAAACTAAGGCTAGCTGAAAAATCTTCTGTCAAAACTGTTTTTCAATAAAAATGTTGTCAACTACACACATTCTTTTCATGGTGCATCATGAGAGATGTAAGTTCATACATGGAGATTTCTTCATAGAACAAAATGAAAGCATAAAAGTATCCAAACTACAACTTCCATAAAGCACTGCAGCGGCATTTCGAACAAACATTTTTGGGTTTTTACTGAAGTTATCATCGTTTTTGATATTTTTTGTGGGAAGTCAGTATTTTCCATACCAGTGCCACAAGCACCATCTCCAAAAAGCAAAGATGTGTAAGAAATGGAGGTCTGTGGGTCATCAGAGTGTGTCATGTGGAGGAAGTGCAGGAACTTGGAGCTGACTTGGGCAAGCACCTTCTAATATAAGTCTCCCTGAGCTTCTCACAGATCCCATCCTTCTCACAGTGGCTACAGCAGTATGGTCCCTTAAGCCAACCATGTAGCCTTTTACTACTATAGCCAATTTGAATAAACTATGGAACAAATTCATCTCTTGTGTAATTTCTCTAATTTCAATTAACGGATTAATCTGGCTCTGTTTGATTAATGTTAATTATTATTTTAAATATATTTTTAAAACTGTTAAACTGAGATATATGATTTTTCAGGTACCTGTTAATACTTTATAATTCTAATTCTCATTATCAAGCGAAAAAGCTATATTAAAAGAAAATAAAAAGCACTTATTTAGGTGACCTAAAGTACAGCAATAATCCAGTTGCTTAATAGCATTCAACTAGTTCAAGTTTCTCTGAGGCATGTCTGTTTTCCACAATGAAATTAACTGAAGATTTTCTAAAAAAGAGAAACCTAAGTCTCTTTCTGAAAAAAACTCTAACCATGAAAGATTAACCTTCTAAGCAGGATTTAAGTATTATAAGCCCTCGGTGCCTAAAATAGGTTGTGCATATGTAGTTGATGTGAGAGTCTTACCTCCTCCCTCTGGGTTCAGTAGCTCAACCTGAAAAGCTTTTTCCAGTTCAGGGACCAAATTATCTGTGATGTTAACAGTAATATACTTGAATCTCTCTCCTGGCTGAAATTCCAAGGTGCCTGCAATACTCTGAAATATAAAGGGTTCTTTAAGCTTTTATTCAAGTCTATTCGTTGTATCAGTATGAACTCACTGCAACAAAAAAGACTTCCATTCTGCCTCTGGAAAAATTTGCTACTTATACAACCAATTATTTTTTTCCTTTCTGTCTGTATCTTAAAGTTGCACAAAATTCTCTTGCACGTTCATTACAAGAAAGAGTTAGACTCACATTCATAGTTCTGAGCACCTAAGAACATTTCTCTGTGTGTTCAATGTAGTCAAGTCAATCCAGACATATTCACATAACTGGGTTTTTATATGGGCATGCTTACCTGTGTAAATGAAAGTTGGGCCAAACACAGTTTCAGCTGACCTGAAACTATCTGCAAATTTGAGTCAAGTACATGAAATTTTTCAATCAAACCAAAAATGTAAATGTTTCAGAAGTGCCAAAATGAAAAGTTTTGTTTTAACATGATTCAATTTTTCATTTCAATTCTGAGCATTTTAACAAAAGCAAAGGTGGACTAGATTCACAAAACAGCTCAAGGAAGAAAAAGAGGCAATGGTACTGTCTTCCTTATAACTTTTAATCGACTTGTAGGACACATAGATGAGAGGTGGAAGATCTGGGTTCAATTCCACCCTGCCCTCCTGTGGGGAATGGATTTCAACTTACGTTTCCCACATTTCATGAAAGTGCTGTAGCCACTGGAATATTATTATTGTATGGGTGTCTCTCCTTTTTATAAGTAAACAATCATTGGATTAGGGACTTGAATTTTCTACTTCCTTGATGAATACTCTACTAGGCTATAGAAAGACAGCTCTAGTGTAAATGCAGAACAAACCTGTATGTGAACATCAGTGAGTTTGTATTTCTCCGGTAAGTATGCACAGGCACTCACATCCTTGTAGGCTTGCATTTCTAATTATTCACACCTTAGAGTGACACTCAATGATTATCACATATCACCTTAATCTGCTTCATTAGGGTATCTCAAATGTGTGTTAACCTCAAATTATCACTCCTGGGGCACTAGGAGTTGGGAGTATCCTGGAGGTAATCAGCCTTTATACAACAATAACCAACACCCACTATGGAGAAATGCCTACCCCATTGACCCAAGACAGGGGAAGTCATAAAATTAGAGGCAAAAGTTTTTTAGCAAAAGTTCTAGGAAAATCTAAGCTCCATATACAGAAACAAACTAGTGACCACATGAACATGATGACACTGGAATATTTGTTGCTGTTTTTGTACAAAACACATTATAACTTGAACATTCACCATGCTCATGGTATGATCAATGGGCGAACTGTGAAGTGATTGGTTTAGTAAGACTCTCTGAACATTAAAAAAAACAAAACACGGATGGAAAGAAAGCTCTAATACCTCAGACACACAAGTCTAACTGAATTTGCAAATAAGCATCAGCCATCTATTTTAGTCTGTTCCACATACCTGATAGTCTTCAGGACTGAATGCTGTCAGTGACATTGTTTTATATTCCACTATAACTGTTCCAAGAAGGCCTTGTGCACGAACTATCAGTAACCTAATGTGCCCAATTTCCTCCTTAACAGTAATACGGGGCACCGTGGTTGCTGGGAGAATCATTTTATCACTGGGCTGAGGAGGCATCCCCATAGAGAACTGCAGCAAACCTGAGAGATACAAGAAACAATAATTTACATTTTTACCTGCACTTAGGTAAACCCTTCTATAATGTAATATATTTTATGATGTTTAACATTATTATGCAGGGTCTGAAATTAAACATCTGAATACAAACATGGGTTCCAATCATACAATTTTAAGCATCTCCCAGGAAGTGCTGTGTACCCTCATCTCCCATTGACATGAATAAGCAATATATGCAAGTGAATCTTCAAAATGCCTCAGTGGGAACAGAATGCATTCGGCTCCTCCCAGGAGGAGCACTGCATATTACAAGTTCAAGCCTATAATGATTTGTTTGATTGACAATTTTTTTTTCTGAAACAGCTTGCTTGCTCAGGCATTCTCCTCAACAAAAAATCTGCTACACTGTTTTGTTTATGTACTATCAAACTAATTACTCAGTCCTCCAAGATACTCTACAAATGTGGACATTTCTGAGCAAGGCTTCTGTCATTAATTCACTTGTTTAATATTATTCTTTTTGGCACCGCTAATTTCATCTGTTGAATACAACTTTACAATTTTATATGTAAAAGCATCAGGCTAAATTCTCAGCTGTGCAGGAGTTCAGAAAGGGTGAGGCAAAAGTGACTAATGCATCTTACTTCTGTCCAACTTCAGGCTGGCAGGGAGCTGAACTGACCTCAATGCTAGTCAGAACATTTCAAGTGCTAATCTAATTTGGATCAGCCCCTAATGTCTCTATAGGAGCCCTTAAGCCAGTGAGGCTCATTGGAGTACAGTGTTCTCTGGCCACATCCCCTTCTTTCCCAAAACATCCCCTATACTGGAGAGAGGGCTGATGTGGTTTTACACAGAAAAAACTATACCGGCTCATGATTTACCCATTCAAAGGAATCCTCAGTTGCCTGCCTAGGGTATCTCAAAGGTCACATGTTCCATGGGCCTAGACATGACCCATTGTTTATAAACATTCAGTTTGGATATATAAATAATGAATTATTGTTTTGGTAAGTGACAAACTTGACAAAGGCGTACTGTGTCTTCATCTGTCAAGATTGAGCAATTTCTTCATCTCCTGAGAGAAAAGCCAACAAAACTATTTGAAATAAAAATATTCCATCACTGTTACCATATGGATGGTCACTTGCTTTGATGCTGATATCTGTAGTTTCCTTCTCTGGATCTATGCTTGCTCCACTGGTTGGAGCTGAACCTAGTTTTCCATCTCCAGAAACTGCAGACACTAATGTTACACGGAAATATTCATTAAGCTCAGGAATGTCATCATCAAGAACATGCAAATTTAAGACCTATAGAAGGAAGAATCCACACAGAAATTAAACAAATATAATAGTATAACATAGGAAAGTGCAAAATTGTTGCACACTGAGATTTCCAGTAACTGTTATTCAAACTGCACTGAATAATTACATTTATCTAGTTTTATCAGCTATGCAGTTTTTAAAAAGACGTATGGAATATTTTTGATGTTTAGGTAAATCAACCTAATATTTTATAGTAAAATTATACAGTGCAAACGCAAAAGACAGAAATAATATAGGGTACAATTTTCTGAAGTGCCCACTGACTTAGTAGCCTAAATCCCATTTTCAAAAATGACTTAGGACTAGATTTTTAAAAAGTATTTAGATGCTAACTCCCACTTAGGCACCACTGAAAATGTCACCAATATTTTACACACAGAGCAACAATACTCAATCAGATTAGCTGTACAGGATTTAATTGTTTAAAAATATCACCAGAGGCTGGTTTCTAGCTACATATACTTATATGGCCATATTCTTCTGCTGGGACCACATAATACTATGAGTTTGTTAGTGTCCTGAATTCTAATTTTCTTGCACTAAATATTTAGATCAGCTGATATTATGTTTATGAGCACAATATTTTAAGGAGAAAACATACAAATTTAGTACATTTAAGATTCTATTGCAGAGTATATTTCTGAATCCTTTACTAGAAACCTGACTACGCAGTTTATAAAAATATATTTTATAAGAGGCCGAATCTATGTCACCAGAGAAGAGGGAAGTCATATAACATGAGGTTTTGTAATTTAAGTTTTAAAACTAATTATTGTAAAAATTGGGAGCAAAAAAATGTAACATTAAAATATTTTACAATTTTCTTACATTTCCTTTTTATAACAGATTAAAATAAACATAAACCAAGCAAATAGCTCTTTATTCTGACATTTTAAAATAACTGTAATTTAGTTTGTGGACACTAAAATTAAATGCTTGATAGATCCCAACATTTCAAAGAAGCTCTGATTCTCATGAGACATAGTGATTAATGGAGTATTATCTTGTGTCTGCTAGCTCAATTTAAATCCAATCCAGACTAGAGGCAAAACAAGGTTGCTGCGATAACCTGGCATTTGGGATTGCAGCTCACTAACACAATGGATGCACGACAAAACAATAGAGACACCTCCACAGTAAATGCATATTGCTGTATATAGACTATCAGAATAACTTCAAACAGCGTAGGATCTCTATATACTGTGGTGTAGGATAAACAATAACATGTCTCAACAGTGAATGAAATAGAATGGACAAGGATCTGAGGAGTCTTTTCAGATATTACTGAATTAAATAATGTTTTCAGATATTACAAGCTTTGGGCCAAATTCTCCCCTCAGTTACATAAACTATTTGGTTAGGACCCAAACCAAAACTCCAATAATAACCATGCCACACCTTTAAGCAGGGGAAAATTTGGCTGGCCGGCTGAATGAAGGGAATGGTGCTTTATGGCCAGGGAGAGTTGGGGAGAAGAAAACTGCTGCAAAAGTAGGGTGACCAGACGTCCTGGTCTTTAAAGGGGCAGCCCCATATTTAAGCCCTCCTGCAGGTGTACCAATTTTATCTTAAAAATGGGCAAATTGTCCCAAGTTTTCTGTCTCCCTCAACCCCAATCAGTACTGGTAGATCCTGCTACTGACTGGATCCCTGCTTGCCAGCCGCCTGCCCACCAGTGGTGAGTGTAGGGTCCAGTGGCCGACAATGGGGGATGGTTTGCAAGGTTGAAAGCGGGATAACAATAAAGTGCATGGGGTCGGCCGCTCCCCCTGCTGGCCCATCAGTGCAGCCCCCTCTGAATGTGGGCTCTCAGCCAGCAGGGCCCTGCCTCGTTCCATTTCCAGCTGGCACTGACTGCGCACTGCAGTGGCTGGTGTGTGTAGGCAGGCACCAGGCAGTGCATGATTATATGTTATCTTTGTTGCCCACTCATCCCCTGTACATGCTTCCCCGCTTGCTGTCCTCTCTCTGCTTTGTCCTGCACCCCCACCCCTCTAGTCTCTCTGCTCCTCCACATAATCCCTCCCCTGACGGAGCGCATCTTGTTCCCAGTGCACTGCAGAGAACCAGCCACTGGTCGGAATGCTCCATTCACCAACAGCCTGTCTGGAAGGCTCCTTTCTTCTCTCACTGCCTGTCGTTGGGCCAGCGCCCCAGGAAAGCCCAAGAGTCTCTAGCCCAGGGTGCTGGCCAAGAGGAGCAGTGCCCTGAATGTGCCAAAGCCCCAAATAGCGCTGTTAGAGGGAAGCCTCTCCACTGTTCAGCGAACCTCTGGAGTTGGGGGGAAAACAATTTCCAGCCTGTTCATGCCCTGAACCTGAAGGCTCCACAGCCGCCCCTGGGGCAGGGACTTAGCACCCTTTTCACCTGCCTTCCCCCGTACCAACCTGGGTCCTGCCTCCAGGAGGCGGGAGGCTACTCCATTCCCTAGGCACCCGCCCCGATGAGCCACCTTTCTGGCTGCTGAAGCAGTCAGGTTTCCTGAGAAGGCTCCCTGAGCACAGGAGGGCTTAATCCTTTCCTGCCCGTGCTGTAACCAGGGGACAGGAGGCGTCTGGATTAGGTCAGTGGCCAGCAGCAGCCTGGAGGTGTTAGCTGCCTTTTGAAACTGTGCAGGCAGGAAGGACTAAGCTGCTTCCAGCCACAGGGAGAGGGGTGAAGAGAAGAAGTGAGCTTTGCAAAGATACAGGCCAGGTTATCCCTTCCCCATCTCTCCTCCCCTGCAACTGAAAGCAGCTCCCGTCCCTTCCCTCCCGCACAGTGCTAAAAGGCTGCTGCTGGCCACATTCTGGTGTGAGCCCTGGGAGAAATCTGGGGAGGGGAGCATGTGATCCTGCGTGCTCACCCATGTGTTGCCTCAGGAAGACATGGCGTCAGCTACCAAAAGAGGAGGGCCCCTCCCGGCGACCCAGCTAGGCATAGAGATCAGAGAGCATCAGGAAGGGAGGGTCAGGTCAGTCACCCACGCTGTGTGAGAGAGGTGTATAGTACAGTGTGTGTGTCACCGCTCCCCACTGGGTGTGTGTGTCACCTGTCCCTGTGTGAAACCTAAATCTTTAAAGATAAGAAGGTAAATAAAAAGAATCCAACTAAGCAGTATTTCTTTTTAACAGGGGTTCAGTCAACTTGATGTTAATTTGAACACTTGTACTGCACAGGTCTGACTGATTGCCATTAAACTTGCTTGAATAGGAGTAACTTTACTAGGTGCCCTGTATTCAGCATAGTGAAATATGGTCACTCTATGCAAAAGGGGACAAGGGGCCAGTGTGGTAACGCTGACTCATTCCTCTGGAAACCGGATTGGCAGAAGAGTTTAAAAGTGAAGCCCCCTTTTACATAGAGCAGGCTGCAGCAGCATTCGCCCTTTTTCCGCTTTAGGAGGTGAAGTATCAGGTGTGGTCAAGAGCTGCTGTGGGCATTGCGCTAGCCTCCCCTTGTTTAGGGGGACTGAGAAGGAATTTTTCCCTTTCCACCAGATTGGGCTACATGGAGTTGGGGTTTTTACTCCTTTCCCACAGCAGGTTCAGGAAGGGCTCTGTTCACGCATGGCATGACAGGCGGTAGGCCATATGTCACAACTCATTATATATGTCTGGGGCAGATGTCTAGTGCAGGTACTCCACAGGGAAGATATGCAGTGAACAGATAAATGGCTTGGAAAAGGATTTAATAAGGACATGTTCATTAAAGGAATGGAATGGGGTGGATTTCTATGATTGATAAGGCAGAGGGCCAACCCCTTTTCCCCCAATATCCTACCTTAACCCTCCTACAACGGGGGAGGGGAGTGGATGGTAAGGTCCCTGTAATGGATTGGCTGGGAGAACCTGGATGGAAAAAGATGGGGAGATGACGGAAGCCCCTGGGTAATTATGGAATGAACATGGGTTTACCTGCACTGTACACTTCTATCTGCCAGCTAGTCCCAGACTCTTAATAATAAAATTGCAGCCTGATTAAAACCATATCAAATGTCTCCTGTCTTTTCGGTTTAGCTGGACAAAAAAGTCACTGAGCCTCTTTCTACTGGTTTCAATGGGTCTGGCTCAGTCCCTTACACAGACTTCAATAGAAATGCATGGGTGAAGTTGACAGCAAAACTTCCATCAATGTTTATCATTGTATTTACCAGCATTCAAACAACACGAGAAAAAAAACATAAACTTTCTAAAACTTCCCCAAAGGCCATAACCTATCTTAGTCATTGACCTGTTCTTCAAATGTATGTACAATTTCCCACAACACAATCCACAATTAAAGTCACAGGAAAAGAACCCAGCACTAGGAGACACAAAACACTTGATCTGAGCAATTGTGCAAAGATTTGACTACTACTGATTTTTAAAAATAATTTGATATTTGCCTGTTTTTTATATAAAGATGAGTTTGAGTCAAAGTTCAAACTTGGACCCAAACTTCCTCCAAATTCAAAGGTGTTTTGAGCCAATATTTCAGTTCATGTCCACCTATACTTTATTTTTTGTAAACATATATATTTATAGATTTATAAATATATATATAGAAATATACATACACATTCATACATCTATCATTGCTTAGTTATAAGGAGTGACAGATATAATAAAGCTCCATAACAGTTTTCGGAAGGAAACATTTCCAAGTATGAGAATCAGTAAAGTACACCAGAAAGGTATTTTCCAGGAGCCTTCCACAGAACCAGATGACTAACTTTAATAAGATCAGGTTTACCTCTGATCGCTGCCAAGGAAGGAATGTGATAGTTCCACTGGTATTTGCAAAATCAGCAACAGAGTAACTAATGCTGGTGGAATCGATCTGAGAGATAACATAAAATATATACACATAGTCCAGGGCTCCCCGTGTACGCTCCACAACACATGATATAGTGCAACCTTCATCCGAAGTCTGTAAGCAAATAAGAAGATTGATAACAATATACAAGTTTCAAGTGAATCAACACAATAGATGTGATCCTTTAAAAATTATCAGGTCTTCAGGAAAATTGTTGTCATGTTACTGCAGTTCAAGATCTTTCTTGAAATTTAGGACAAAATCATTCCCGAACAACGATTTTAGTTTCCTTTAGCAGATAGTTTCCTTTAAAATAGATCGGGCTTTCTCCAGTCTCAATATTACTTAAGCTAAACAGAGAGCATTTTTCTTACTTTCAGTTTCCAATCACTGAAGAGAAAAAATGGTGAAAAAAATCAAGCGGTCTCTACCACAGTATTCTTTGTATGAAGAAAATATAAAAGAATTTCCAATAATTATTTATTGGTACTGTCTGTACATCTCTCATAGATAATAACTGTCATGGAATTATAATAGAAAATAATTTAATCAGACACCCGTATTTTTGAAAAGATTTAAGACAAACAATAATACCGTGTTCTATATTCTGTATGATAGCTTCCAGTGTATAGTGAGCATGACTTAGTTCACTAGTAGACAGATATGTATATAAAGTATGCTAAAACAATGTTGTGTGTCTGCCATATAATCATTAGCTATTGCTTCCCTGCTGAAATAGATGTAATATGAGCACTGGACAATTAACTTTTCATATTAATTTTTAATTTTGCTTCATGTTTGGGCAATGATCTGTGGTATGAGACTGTATCAATGGCACTTGGACCTGAAGGAATCTTTTATCACAGCATATGGCAGGCACTTGAAAAACAAACAGAATCCAAATTAAAAACGGCTTTCATTCAAATCAAGAAGATTGAAGTCTTTATGATGTGTTTGCAGGATAAATAGAGATGATGTAACAAAAAAGGTCATAGAAGATTCCAAACATAAAGCCATTATGATTTTAGTTTCCCATTTATTTGTGCTTTACAAACCATTGAAAACAGAAAGATTTTATTTAAAATGGTGAAAACACTAACGCTTAAAATATTAGAACAAAGTAGATGTTCATAAGGATAGTTATTTTTTTTAATGCATGGCAAAGCTTTTCAATTTAATTACTGGTTAATATTCCACATTTTCAACTGAATATGGGCTAAGCTCTTCCCTTCTATGAGGATTTACCAAGGTTATACAGACCTCGTATTTCAGTTGTTTGGTAAATTCTTTGAAGCTAGGCTTGGGAAAGAGCACTAAAGGCCTGATTCAATGGGTCTACTGGGAATATGGTACTTTTCAAAGCAAATAATGATATCACAATCTGCACCACCAATGTTTAGAAATCTAGGATAATACATCTATGGTTTGATGTAGTTGTTTCATTGTCCTCAAATGGAAACAGGCAATTAGAAAACAATGAGGACCTTGTCAGTAAGCTGGGGGTAAAAAGTAAATATTTACAAAAGGTTTAGGACAAGAGAGACAAATGAAAACCACATTTCCATCTGAAATTGCTGTACTTACTATTGTGGACTGTAACCCCTAAACTACTTGAATTGAAAGAGAGTGCAAGAAAAAAACCTATCCTATCTATTTTTTACTTTGTGAATTTGACAGCACTTGGTCAATTATGGCTTTGTAGATGCTCAGCTGCACTTCCTGCCTCATGTCCTGGCAAGATAACTTCACTCTCCCGTGCAATCCTGTGGGGAGCTCATGCTCTTCTCCAGGTCCTGCTGGAGGATATTTACTTGTAATAGGAGAAGCAAACTAAGGAGGGCAGTGAGGAAGAACATAAATACATGCACTGAAAGGGAAGGGAAAGGAGGATAGGGCCAACATTACTGCCAACTCAGAGTGTTCAAAAATTTTGAGCCCCCCGGAAAAGGTCGTGAGATTGGATTTCTTCACTCCAGAAGCTGGGGTTTAAAGAAAAACACCTCATATCATGACACTGTAATTAAACTGCAAGAGTTGGAAACACTGTCTGGCATACTGGATTTCATGTAGGGAAATAAGTAAAGGATAACAATACTCGTGACCCTAGAAAAAAAGAGGTAGAGGGGGGAAACTTACCACAAATTTAATCACAGATATTAGATATGAGGGAAGAATGAGTTATTTTCATGATCACTAATCCATGCTATAATGACTAGTCTGCTAAATAGGGGCTGATTTATTTTCGAAACAAAAATGTGTCATGGGTTTTTAAGAACAGCTACTAAAAAATTCATAGGTGTGAATTTCATTCTCCAGTATGAAAGAATATGGTGCTATATTAGATAACAAATGTGTTGTCTGCAAGATTTTAAACCTAAGTGATTTTGCTGCACATCCACTCAAAACAACAGAATGAAATCTTGGCCCTCCTGAAGTCAATTGACTTCATTGGGCCCAGAATTTCACCCATCATCTTTCTGATAGTCATCTTACCTCAGGAATACATGCTCCCGTGAAGCCAAACAACCCATTGGCATTGTCACTTTTTTGTACTCTTAATCTTGCTATGATGTTTTCTTCTGAAATTCGAGCTCCCCCATGCACAGAGACAAGCTTTAGTATGAATAACTCCTCTCCTTCCTCCTCCTCGTCATCTCTTGCAGATACAATGAATGACTTATTAGTTTCTCCCTGTCGGTACTCTAAATATCCAGAGACGGGGTGCACATCAGTCCTTGCTGGGGTGGCATGAAGTTCATAGATCTCTGTTTGTGTCAATTTACGCTCATAAAGCCTCACATCCTGCATCAATCCTGTATACCTATTGCTGCCATTCATCCCTGCACCAACTCTTACTATTCCGGGACCTGAAAGAGAAATGAACATTTATACTACTTTGATACTGTTGCCCCAAAATAAGAAAAGTGTGTAAATGAAAAGCTGTCATGGTAGTTTCTTTTGGCTTATTAGCTCTTATAAACTCGTTAATAATGTAAGTGTCATACCCTAGCTGAGCTTCCACACATAAAACAACAAGCTTATGTTGAACAGTACGAATACCATCTTAATATATTTTCCCCAAAAGTCATTTAAGGACCACAAAATGTTTAGAAGATGTACCAAGCCAGCTAAAGATAAGTAAGTTAAGTCATGAGTACTACTACTATAAAACTAGAGAATAGATAATAATGTTGAATGCAAGATGAGAAGACTGACAGAGCTGAATCAAACCCTTGAGGAACAACAGAACGGTACAAAGTCCAACATTACAAGCAACTGTATAGATCACCCCAAAAATCTGAGAACACCTCAAAAGACTTGGCTCACATTAGAGGATTCAATCATTGTAATTCAAGTGATTGATCTACATCAACGAAGTGTAAATGTTGAGCATGTCTATGCTAGCCACCCAGAATCAGTGTAAGGTTTATCCTTGCATTCACCCTAGGGCTGCCTTAAACCAACTGAGATCCAATGGCTCTCATATGACAACTACCAAAGATTGTATTAGTGTGGCAGGGGAAAGTGAACATAATATCCCCATGAACTGCTATCTCATAAGGGTGACCATATTTCCCAAAGGGAAACCGGACACCACATTGATCGTTTGGCAAGAGCAAATGTGACAAATGCCCACTTCTGCTAAAAAGGTTGGGACAGTCGGGACGGGGCTTAAAAAAGGGACTGTCCTGGACAAAACGGGACATATGGTCACCCTACTTCTCAGTCATGCACCTGGCTACTGCTCACCAGTCAGTGAACCATCTGTGGCTAACTAACTGATAGTCTCTCTCTAACAAGTCACAGTCAGTGATGTAGAGATGGATTGCCAGCTGGAGCTGCAGAGGAGAACCAGAGCTGTGTTTCCCACAGTTCCTCAGAAATCACCTCTCCTCCTTCTTTTGCCATGTACAGGCCTCTCCCCTGTAGACAGAGAGAAAGAAGACAACAGCCCCTTCTACTATAATAGTGGCATCATAAAAATCTTCCTATCACAAGGCTTTGCATCATTTTTTTCCTTCTCTAAAAGAAGAAAAATATTTTTTTGCTATTTGTTTGTAGTAGTGGTGTCATTAATGCTGTTTTCATTTACATTTTCTCAGCTATTTCTGAATTTGACTCTCTCTGAACCCCTTTCCAGCACCTCTGTGCATCTTATGTATTTCACAAAGGCTAACTATATCAGACACATCCAGAAAACATGTTCCTCTTGTGCGCCTGACACATACCTGGAACACCCTATCACAGGATGATATTCACGTGCTTATGTGTTCTTGTGAGTGTTTTCAGGGATAGAGCCTATAGTTCTCAGTAGAATTTTAAAAATATTATGCATACACATGTTCAAATAAATCTAAATCCTGAAACAAACATTCTATTAAATCCATAAGGTGTTTCAGGCATGTTAATAGACATGATACAATTCTATTTTAAAATGTTGCAGTTTCAGCTGCATAACTTTATTTGACTTTAATGGAAGTTGTATACTATAACTCTATGAAATCTATTTTCTGAAAATCTATCAAGAAGTTTTCTTCTAGTTAAAAAACAAAACTTTCACATATAGTAGATTTATTTCAATATTATAAATATACTTTACAATGAAACTGGACTTGCTGCTTAGTGCACAATTTTACTTTTATAGAAAAAATGAAGATTGTTTGCTCACCATCAGCAATTGCAGCTCCTTTGAGGCTCTTCATTCCTCCAGGCACTGGATTTCCATCAATGTAAAACTCAATTGTGCCATCCTCCAGACTAATCAGAAGATGAAGCCAAGTATTTTCTTTCACATATTTCATGATAGTTGTCTTGGCCACATATGTAATATTGGACGCCAGTGCTGTGTAATGAAGCATGACAGAAACATGGGATTCATTTGTTTGGATTTTCACACCATAATACATAGTCCCATTGTAATTGTCCTTTGCTACTATAAACCCATCACTATTGGGGTTAGGAATCACCCAAGCTGAAAATGTAAAGTTGGCAAGCATGCTATCCCAAGTGAAGCTGAAGTCAGGGTCAACGATCCCGAATGCATCCTCTTTTCCACTGAAGTACAAAGCATCTGTTCCACTGTGATGACGCCTCCTGTGAGGTTGAGACTGTACAGAATTTGAGAACGATCCAAGCAATAAGAAATCTATCATTGGTGGTAGTCCTGCTGGGAACACACTGGATAATATTTCCCAGCCTACCCGGACATCTCCAAAGGTACCCTGTTGCCTCCAAATTGTAAAGTTTGTAATGCAGGAGATATCATCTTCAGAGAGAACATCTTCCACTATCTCCCGGGCCTGGCTCTCTGGGTCTATGACAAAAACTCCAAAAGGGTCATCATTGAATGGGATCATCACAGTTACAGCAAGACTGGTTTCTGCTAACTGGCCACCAGGGCCTGGCGACCCACCTATGTGATGAAAATTAAAACAAAAGTTAATACGATTCCTTAAGAATCCACCTCGGATATCACTGTCTGAAATAGGATCCATTCACCCAACCAAAAATTGTTTTAAATAATAAAAGACTTTTTTAAAGGAACTAAAATTGTGTGATAAAGGAAGTGTTCAAAATGTTCTACCATGAATCAAATGTCGCTTCAACGTTATTAATTAAAAAATTGTATGAACAATTTCTATTTAAAAGTGTATTGTCATGCATTGTTAGGTATAAAGTATGCAAAGAGTGTTACTCTGCTAAGATTTATTTACCCCATTTCTGTTGAATTAGCCATAAAGATGGCCTACGTTTGAGTCATTTGGTAGAGATACTGTGCCAAATTTATTTTCATTAATATTGAAGTTACTACAGATACATACTACTATAAAAGAGGGCAGAACTTGGCCCACTGCCTCTGGATTGCAAAGAGCTATTCAAAGCAAGTCCAGTCCATAGCTGGATCCATAGATCTATAGTGAAAAGTCTATGAATTTCTCACACTAACAGTTTGCTGAGCTGAATGAAATTCTGAGTCATTAGGAGATGATTGGGGGTAGAATCAGAGATATTTTCATTTCTTTCCGGGCATGAAAGTCCGTAATAAGTAAAGGAGACTTTGGCCACTCTCCTGGAGTCTATAAAAAGCAGCAGGTGGGTCTCATGGTAATGAAAGTAGCCACACTCATCCACATTTGCACTTCTTTGCAGGGACAAGATGCGTTATGGCAGGATTATGTAGCTACAGCACTGTACTAGCACCAATAGCATTCAGCTGCCCAAAGGGTCATCCCTTCCCCCCTCCACTAAGGGACTGTGCTTTAAACACATAGGCCAACATTTTTAGGAGTGATTAGCAGTTTGGGGAGAATCTATTTTAGGGTGCTCAATCCCAGAAGCTTTAGAGAGGCTTTAATTTTCAGAAAACCCTGAAAATCAGACCCTTCTAAATTTGATACCCAAAATACTGATGCACCCCAAATTACTAGTCACTGTAGAAAATCTTAGCCATAATGTAGCCCTTAATTGTTTTTAATAAAGAGCTGCATTTCAGAAATCACCCAATGAGATAACCCCTAACTAGCCACCAGACTGTTTCAAATTACCATGAGAACAATAATTCAGAAACAGAATATCTGTACAGTACTCATGCATCTGTGCTGGATCAAGCTGTGACTAAAATAAAATAAGATGTAAAAATAAAACTTCATGCTAGAAAGTTATAGGATAGAAATAGAAAATTCAAATGACAGAAAGAGAGCTACTTCTATGAAACTTTCTATAGTTGAGGTATACAATTCTCCTGGTTTTAGAAGGTGTGGGGTGAGGGGAACAGTACCTGAGGCATTCACCAGTTTTAAGGTATAAAATTCATTGAATTCAGGAATTTTATCAGGAATGGCATGAAGAGTTACTGGCTTTGATCCTTCGCCATCCATGAACCACACAGTCCCATAGATTTCATAGAACTCTTGTTCTGGCTCCAAAGCAGAATCGTTCTTAAAGAGTTGCCAGGTCAAAGAAACATTGCCAAAATGTCCTCTCTGTCTCACAATCCTATACAGTGAATTAGACACAGTGAGCTTTCCGGCAAATGTGCATCAACAGTCAGCGAAAGCAAAAGAAATCTGGGAGCAAGCCAGTACGACAGAAGTACAATTTCCAGTTCTCTAAATAATCCACAGCCATTTTAAGTATGAGGAAAACCTTTCTCTACCCATTGAAGATCTGAACCCTCATGACTCAATTTCAGTCTCAGCTACACAACTCTACATTACATTCCAAAAAAATCTAGTATGGCCTACAAGAGTGCCTGCAATGCAGTACTTTTAAGCTGCATGGAAATATGCACTTTCGTATCTAAGCATCGAAAAGAGCTCTGCATCTCATAAATCTGACAGTTCTAAGCCCATAAAAAGTGACCAAAGTCACTATTCTCACCCATTCTGTGTAACTGGTTTTTGAGGTCTAGTCTCTTAACAGCATGTGAGTTAGTTTAATTTGATGAGACCCGCATGTGTATACCCCACAAATCTCAGCTGTAGACATAAAAACACCATGATTGTCCCTGGGGCAAGAGACTGGATGGAGTTGTATCACATGGAGTAGGCCACTGTATTATATTTAATCTTTTTAAAAAACTTTTTCATGCTGCCTTTTATGTTTGGAACAGAGTTCCATTACATGTGTACCAAGTGACCTCCAAAAATCAAATCCCTCCTTACAACCCAAGCCTAACTTTGTCTGATGGGCTACTGCCACTCTTCTGCCTCTTTCATCAATTTTATTTAAATTTATTTATTCAAAACGGTGACCAATGTAAACTGTGTTTTTCATCATCAGATGCAGCAGGCTGGGTGTTTCTACTTAAAAAAGAATATACACGTGGCCATGGAAAGTAGCTGGATGACAGTAATTTTATTCATCAAAATATTTTTTCCCCACATTCAGTCCCCCCATGCTCATTCTGCTCTGTTAAACTGTTGTCATCACCACTGAAATCAATGCACTAGCTAAACAGAGCCTCATGAAAAACTAGTGTGCTCTGCTTCCCCCTCCCATCTTATGTCAACTTTCTTCACATGATCAAATCCAGCCCACTCATTCTGCAAATAGTATTATAAAGAAGAGATAATCATAACAGAACCAGGGTTCCCCCAGCATAAAAAGATACCTTACACAAGACTGCTTAATATACAAGTGTTGCCCTTTTTTGGGATGCTGTATTCTTTAGGCCTTTAAGAGAGCAATCCACCACAAGGACCTTTCCACTGAGGGTCCCAACTACGTGCTTCTCTCAAAAAATGGATCAAGTCAAAGAAAACAAAAAGTAGCATGAATCAAATTCCCTTCCCAGATACTTAGGCTGGAGCCCTTAGTATAACCTCTTTGACAACCTCTTTGACTGATCTCTATGACCTGCCAGCTTTATTCTTGGGGGAAGTTAGCAGCTTATATACCTCCTACTGAGCCAATTAGCAGAATAACTATGGCCACCTGGCAAGCAAACCCAACTTCTTAACCCCCGCTGCTACAGGATACATACATCCCTTGTGTGGCTACAAGAATAATAGGTTTTATTGTAAGCTTTCAGCCTAAAGGGGTGTCCTATCTGAAAGGTCATGTCATCCTGAAAGAGGCAGGTAAAACAAAACAAACAATGGAACACTGGGGGGTAACTTTTGAAAGCAAGATGCAGGGAATCAGCTAGGTAACTCCACATGACGTCAGCATCAGCTGCACGATGAAATACTGTTGGGTTAGGGGCAGAAGTTTTTGGGTTATTTAGTGTTTACTTTATTATTCTAGGTCATGTCTGCATGATCATTCAGCTATTTCATATCTTCAATACATGAAAACCATATCATCAACCAGCCATATCATGATTACTGACATACACACTTCGTCTATCAAATGTCTGAATAGTTTCTGTACGCATTTTTGTTATGTAAAACATACTTTATAACATATCATTTATTCCCTTACGTATTGTTCTAATTTATTTTTATTCAGACTTTGTTTAATTCAGAAGTCCCCTTTATGTAACTATTGTACATGCAAACTTGGTATGTGGCTTAGACTGAAATATTTTCAATGAAGCATCACAAAGCATTGCTTGGAAGGTATTGTTTTAAACACTACTTACAAAAAAACATTAGTCTTGCCTTCTTCCACTGGCTTGTCAACAGGTTCCAAAGAGAAAATGCCATTCGGGTCATCATTCGCTTCAATGACAACAGTAGCCATCCCAGCCCTGTAGACTACGGTGTCACCTAAAAGCCAAGGATATACATGGTTTCAAATAAAAAGAGGAAAGCTAATGTAATGTAATTATTAATGGAGTTGTTTTCTCATCCAAATATTTTTTGCATACATAACAGACAAAAAATAAAAGGTTCAAATCTTTACCCATATAAGCAATATTTGAGATATTTTAGTGTAATAGGAAATACAGAGGCAATAAATTACAATGGCCTTTATCCTGCACAGTGCAAGTGTAAAGTATCATGTGTACAAATGCAAGATAAAAATAATGAGCCAGGTAGGGAAGCCTGGCCCTGAACTAGGGAGAACACTACTATTTGATTGCCATGTTATTCCTGGCTAATAGCAGGACTAATGCCAAAAAGAGAAGTGTGAGGCTGTGTCTCACTTGCATGCCAAGAACCCAATCATTCCCACCCATCCCCACGCATGTACATATTCGGTCCATTCCTTCCCTTTTTTTCCATTCTGTACTCTTAAGAGTGACCAAACAATTAAGAGACTTCAAACTAACTTCTATTATGCTTAGTATTTAACTTTATTCACACCATCTGTAGAGTCCACTCAGGGCTGGTCCACAACATTTTGGCACCTGAGATGGTGAGCCCAAATGATGCCCCCAAGACCCTTCGCTTGGGCCAAAACTTTAAAAAGTCTCAATTCTGCCTTCTTCCTGTTCTCCTCTCATGGCATTCTCTACTATCTACCCCAATAAAGGAGAACTTAAAATGCCTTGTTCAAAAATTAAGAAACATTTAACTGTCAGATGCCTGAACAGCAAATGTAACTTTTTTTGTCTGTATAGTAAACACTGACATTTTTATCTGCTTGATTAATCAAAGTGATGCTTTCCACGCCTTCTAGGTTGCAAAAATTTGAACTGCTTTCTCATGCTCTACTGAGATGGTTGCAAGGCCAACCAGCCTCTCCTGTGTCATTGTGGAGCATAGATGTGTTTTTATTAACTTCAGCTTGGTGAAGTTGTGTTCTCCACTAGCAACTGTTACAGGAAGTGTTAGAAGTTTGTGCAGAGCAACAAAAGTATATGGAATGAGGGTGGTCATCTTATTTGTGCACATACAGTGGAGTCTCATCTTACGCTGGGCTAGGTTCTAAAGTCAGCGCATAAGGTGAAAATCGCATATAGTCAAAATTACCCTTGAAAATCCCTTAAATCACCCATAAAGTACAGTTTTGTGTATACAACCCTGTATGTCTGTATAAATGTATAATGTATACAGTAATGTATAGTACAGTATATAATAAAGAGTACATATGAAAAATATAATTTTACAATATTTTTAACAACATAAAAGAGAGAGAGAGATGGAAGAATGAAAGAATAAAAAATGAAAACAGTACAGTACTGTAAACCTGAACAGACACCATACATCCTGGATATTCTTGCTAGTCTTGTACTGTACACACTCCAATGATTAGTCTTCCTCTTCCCCTGACAAGACTATTGGGGGGTCGTCAGGGCTTGATGTCGATCCAGGAGACGACTGGCCAGGCTTGTGTGACGAAGAGTGTAGACGAAGTGGTTGCCTCTGGTTCAGCTCAAGCAGATGATTGTGTAGGCTCATCTGCTGCTGGTTGTTTTTTCTTGAAAAAAATGGTGATTGACAACTGTCACTGTTGTCTCTTGAGGTCCTCAAACATTTCTTGGTACAGTCTCAAATCATCCGTAAATACTACGTGTGATTTTGAGGCTTCGTTCCATAGAGGTATCGTATTCAGAAATTAAATCATTCTAGTGTTTCGCTGCTTGGAACACTTCAGCACATTTATGAAGATTCCAACTTGCTGGCTCTTCCTGTTCATTGTCATCATCTTCGTCTTCTGTAGACAATTTTATCAGTTCCTCTAGCTCTTCATTAGTCAATGTTTCTCTATGGCCCTCAATTAATTCCTCAGTTTGTTACCTAAGGATGTAGACTAAGCCATCACCATCCACTTGCCTGGCCACTTGAACAATGCATTTCATTTCTTTGTCAATTATCATAAAACCCTTAAAATCATTCACACATTCTTTCCATAGGTTCACCAACATGCATTGACTGTTTCAGGCTTGATTGCATCCATTGCCTGTTTAATATAAGTGATGCAATCAGCAATGTTGAAGGACTTCCAACACTCCATCACATTAAGATTGGGATCAGCATCCACAGCGGTAAGGATCCATGAGAATGTAAGCCTCATGTACATGGCCTTGAAACAGCGAATTACGCCTTGGTCAAGAGGTTGGAGGATGGAGGTCGTATGTGGGGGTGGGAGAAGAAAGACGACTTCCACATCTTTATGCGCAAACCAGAGTGCCTCGGGGTGGCCAGGAGCATTGTCTATGATCAACAACACTGTAAAGTCAAGTCCTTTCTCATCAAGGCACCGCTTGACTTCCAGAATGAAACACTTGTGGAACCAATCCAGAAATAATGCTGCCGTCACCCAAGTCTTTTGATTTGATTGCCAGAACACGGGCGGAAGATTTTTGTTCTTGCCTTTTAGGGCACGGGGATTTGCAGCCCTGTAGAGCAAGCCCAGCTTTATGAAATGCCCAGCCACATTGCCACAAAGCAACACAGTCACGCAGTCTTTAGCTGCTTTGAAGCCAGGGGCTTGTCTTTCTGATTTTGAAATGTCAATGTGGTTGGGCATTTTTTTGCAGAAGAGCCCAGTCTCAACAGCATTAAAAATTTGTTCTGGAAGATAGCACTTTTCTTCTATGATTTTCTTTAATTGTTCGGGGTAGGCTTTTGCTGCCTCTTCATTGGCAGATGCAGCTTCACCAGTATACGTGGCATATTTTTCTTTGTTTGGTTTTGTGAGTATGTGAATGAAGATTCCCAAAACATCATCTTCTTTTTAGAACAGATAGTGTAGGGGGATTTTTTTTTTAAGTATAAGCATTTTTATCTGAAATGAGTGCACAAGGAAAATCAATGAAAGGAATAATCAATTTCATACCATTTTCTCTTGCCAAGAATTCCAGGTTTTGTTTTAAGTCTTATTATTATTTCTTAAGTTATATACCTACTCTTCTTTGGTAATTCATTGTGTAACTTCTGGAATCTTTTCACACACAGGTGGGATCTTGCACAAATCATAATGTACATTAAAAAATCATTTACACACATCACACAAAAATAATAGTAGGAGTACACAGGCCTGTTTATGTACCATTCTCCCAAAATATGGCAGTTTATGTGTTTTATTTTTCCATACACCAGCCATATACCTGGCACCATTGCAGCTCATGATTTCAGAAAAATCCTCATTTATATACATTTCTCCAATAAAGAAATTCTTTAACACAATGTTTTGGTGGCCAATTCAATGCATTACTGATTTTCAAAATGTTTACTTTAAAGGGTGAAAGTTCCCATATAGAGAATTATAGCATAAGGGTTTCTGCAGAAATGACAAAAACAATATTAGCTGGTTTGTGAGCTTTCAATCAAACAATACAATACAAGAGAGAATATAGGCATAAATCCAATACACACTGCATGTTCATTTTACAGATCTATTGACAGTCACTTTCCTATTGTGACACTCAGCAATAAGAGTGTACTATTTTATCAACTCTTCACAAGATCTGGGATTTCAGCAAAAACAAAATGAGAGAGACTACAACTACTGTATTTAGAGCAAATAAGCATTTTCACCTGTAGAATTAAAGAGGATGATATAAAAAGTTTCATCTGTTTCAGGGGTATCATCTTCACTAATAAATACTGATATTTTGTGTTCTCTTTCCCCAACACCAAACACAAGAGCTTCGCTCCTTCCACTGGAAATGAAATCTCCCTCCTCAGCTGTGGCTCCTCCATTGACAGTGGCATATAAGACAGTAATGGCTACATCAGCAGATCCATTCCTTAGGACTGTAAAGTGAGCAAAATCTCCTTCTTGAACCTTCACAACAACAGGATCTGAAACAGATAAATTACAAATTCAGCAGCGTCCTTTGTACCATCAGCTTCCTATACTAGACATCACTGTTTAATCCTACAAAGGCAAACTTCAAAATGATTCCTCAAGGATCGGAACCATATTCTGAATGGAAGGATATTGACCTGGCTACCTACCCCACCTCAGCATGAAAAAAAAAAGCATAATGAGACACATGAAGAAAAGGCTCTGGCTAAATCAAAAACGAAACAACAGACAAAAAAAAAAAGCATTTTGGGGAAGAAAGCTAGCAAAAAATGTATCAAAATATAAAGCTCTTGGGTGAAATCCTAGCTTCATTCAAATCAATGGGAGTTTTGACATTGGATTTCACCTTTAACATTTATCTTCTCTGGGGAACAAGAACATTAACGGTAGTAAATATATTTGTAATTGCACTTTCAAAAGAATGGGATCTAACCTGAAAAGTATATGGGATCATCGTTCCTTGTGATCTCTAAAACTGCTCTGGTTGTGTTTCCAACTCTGGCTCCCCCAGTGGTATTGACTAAACTGATGGTGAACACTTCCATTTCTTCAGGTAGCTAAAGGAAGAGGTAATATGAAGTAAATTTGTTTCATGCAAACAGGAAGAAATTAAAATGAGGTAATCAGAAACAGAGGAAGCTCTAAGGACTAGTCCTGATCTACTCATCCTTAGATATAAGTATGGCTCTCCAATTAACAATTATCCATATGCTTGTACGGAAAGGGACCAGAGACCACCACAGGTCTGCAGCTTTGGAGCCCCATATCAGGAAAGCACTCAAACTTATGTTTAAATCCCAATGCAGATAATGTAACTTAAATCCATGCATAAGTACTTTGCTGAACTAGGGTCTTAATGCCTCACTCTAACTATTATTTGAAAAGTAGGTCTGGGGTAGATTTTGAATACTGATACAGAGAAGTAATTTAGCTTCACTGAAATATCCCCCTTTTTCTCCTTAATTGTTCCCTGTATTTCCAGCAGACCCAGAAATTCTCTTTCAGTTTCCTGCTTCCAATATTCTTAAAATAATTTCATGTTGTTTTATGTCTCTTTGGCTATGTGCTACTTACTATATTAAAATTCCCTCTTAACTCTCCTGATTTCTATCTTCTATATTCTCCTATACATCCATAGATTATGGTTCTTTCATTTGGTTCCCTTGGGCTGGACTTCTATTTTTTTAAGGACCCAAACAGCCTATTGTAACTTGCAATTTCATTATATTGGTATTTTTTGTTTAAGGGTATGTTCATCTTCTGTGACTCTGTAATGGTCTAGCTCCATGTTGTTTGAGGATTTTGATTTCCTCTTCTATGAATCTGTTTTTTAATTAGCTTCTTTTAAACCAAAAAATCCTGCTTTGTAAGGTTTAAAGTCATAGTGCATGTGTCTCAATGTTCTCACACTAAACTAAAGTAACAGACTATATCTGTCTAAAATATTTACCTCATCTGGCAATGAGTAAATGGTGATAGTTTTTGAAAACTCCTGGTTTCCAAAGAAAACTGTCCCTTGCACTGGGTAGATGTCATTGGTAGAGACTGGTTCAACAACCCAAGACACACTGACATTTCCATAGTTTCCTTGGTTTCTTACAATCCTGTAAGCAGCTGTGAAATGCAAACATCCAGTCTGGTAAGTGTGCATCCACAAAACAATAAAAATCAAAGAGAGGCAGATTAGGATAGCCAATTCAAAGAAAAAGAAGAGGAGAGGAAATAATCGTTATGGGATTCCTTTTTGGTAGAACCATTAAAAACACAATATGTGAGAAAACTACACAAAAGACATAAAATATGTCACATGGATATAAGAAATAGGTACATGGAGGCATTTCCAAATTGGGTATAACTGGAAACTGCTGAAGACCCAGGCAGCCAAATGATATGCCTCTCCTGGTGAAATAAAATCTTATCTGCAAAATATTGGCCATATCCTGCAAAGTGCTGAGCACCTTCAATTCTTGTGACATCACTGGAACTTGTTGGCAGTCAGATCCTTACAGGAAACACTTCTTAGCAATTTGCAGAACTGAGCCCTCAATGTACAGCCATATATCTGCACAACAGGGCTCAACCTATTTCCAGGATCTGCACAGCTAGACCTCAGCACTTACGGTGAACTTTATTTGCATGAATAGTCCCTTTAGAACTAATAGAACTACTCACATGTTTAAAGTTAACAATGGGAGTGTGTGTTTGCAGGATTAGGCATGAAACAGCAGCTGTACAATGGAAGAAAAATAAAATTATATTCCGGATTTTGAATTTCTTCCCATAAAACTTCCCAAAGGAGGATATATTATGTAAATAATTGTATTAGCCTACTCAAAAAGTCTTACTCCCAAAAGAGGTTTATGTTTAAAAGGACAAAAATGGAAAATGTTGCTGTAAGCAGATGCAGAAAACAAAAGCCTAAAATGTCAAGATCACAGGCCTCATAGTGAAAAGATTAAAAGAAAGCAAAAAATCTATGTTTAGTATAGGCAGATGGATGTAACAGAAACCTCCTTCAGCACAGCAGTAAGTGATCTCCTTGACTGGGAGAGCAATCACTGTTCCTATAACCTCATGGTTTTAAGGATGTTAGTATGAGTTTAACTACAATAGCTTGAACAAAACATAAATTACCAGCGTAGACTTCTTCTCCTTTACTTTCACTTATTATTACTGCTAATTCATCAGCGAGGAACTGAATTACTCCATGTGGATCATCATTCTTGAGAATGGTTACATTGACCCTTAAGGCACTTCCCAACTTGCTTGGCAGTTCACTGTGGCTACTGAGTACCACAGCATAAAGTTCATCCAGCTAGAACAGGGAAACTAAGTCAGAAAAATCATATAGACTCACAAACTGAAAAGAATGGGCCACAGTCCACAGTCCACCATTACCAACCTGTCCAGAGGAGTTACAGCTTTAAAAAGCAAATCAATGAGCATGTGTTTCCTGAGCTAACTTCTGCATAATAAGCAGCACCCCATTTCCACCTCTGAAAGCAGGGAATATCATCAGCTTATATGATGTAATAAGGTCACTTAGCACATCACAGGTACTACATCGAAGTGTACAAAGGTAGGAAGTGATTATGTGGTGATATTCCAGCAGCTACTCATTTACGGCCATGAGGTTAAGGGGCTATTACAGTTGGTAAAGAAAGCAGAGAACAGACTAAGAGGGATTTTACAGCTAACTGGCTGGCTGGGTGTCCATCAAAGGGAGCTACTCTCCTTCCCTTTATGTATCACAATATGTAATAGTTTTATAGCTCAGTCAGTCTCCATTTCTGTGTCCCTTGATAAGGAAAGAAAGACTGAAAAGAACCAATAGAAACCCATCAAAAATGTCACTAAAATATACAAGCAAAAGCATCTGTGTCATGAACCATCATTAAAATCACAGAATTTGTGAACACAATTTAAGTGTACAAAAATTCTTTTACCTCTGGAATCCCATCCATCCTTGTTAACAGAGTAATTATGATCTCCCTTTCACCAGGCTTAAATTCCAGAATTCCTGTGTTTCCATAGAACTCATTGCTGTCTCTAGGCTCCACAGTGTAGCGCAGAAACTGTTTGACAAGTGTCCCCTTGGAGCGGACAATTTGTAGTTCAACAGACTCCCCTTCCTTTAAAAAAGAGAATGGAAGATCAAACAGTTTCCCAGTATTCAAATATACTCTTAAGGTTAGGTGTCTACCATGGAAACTTACTTTTATAGTGTAGGGTCCTCTGGAAGAGGAAGAAAATTCAAATATTCCCCCAGGATCATCATTTTCCATAATGATCAGTTCACAACTCGTAAACCCAGATTTAAGCATCTCATTTTCCACACTGACTCTGAGAAAGGAAGATAAAGAGCTATTTTGAAGTGGCAGTATTTTTTGGAAAACAAATACAGTATTATGTAAAGTATATAAACGTATCAGAGGCATGGCAAACTCTGATGGGATTTGTGTTGCGTGTTCCAATCATGAAAGGTTATCAATAATTAACTGGAATGGTGACACTGATTAAACAAAGAAATCACAACAATTTTATGAGAATGTTTTCATGTATTTGTTTTTAGGTTTTTTATTTTGGTTTGGTTTGGTTTTTTCTTTTGTTTGTTTGTTTTGGGCTTTTTTGCTTCTAAAATACCTTCACTTTCTGTTGAGTGTATTGTCTGAATTTAACAAGGTCAGATGTGCCTAGAACACTCAAAGAAATGAAAATGCATTTGTACAGATGAATACTTAAAGGTCAGATTTAGTGCTATGTTGTACTTCATTCCATGTGCAATAAATATCCCCACAACATCAAGATAGCCACAGTTAATTTAGTAGTCACACATTTGGGACTCTATCATGTCATTAAAGTTAATATAAGTTTTGCCATTGACTTTAATGGGAGTAAGACTGGACTCTTGATATTATGAACTTGATTCTCCCCTATGGCTTACCATTGGTTGGTGCAGGATGTTTAGGGTGGTATCAGGAAGCTAGCCTTGGACCAAATAGTTCTTCCTAACAGCTATAAGTTTTGTCATGGGTGAAAGATCTTTTATGGTCCTTACGCCAGTGCAACACAGGCATAGGGTAGCATTGCTCTGCCATGCCCACTCCTGACATACCTCCTATTCCAATATGGGTGGTGACTGATGCATGATGGGAACTGGCACGCTTGTGCCAGCAGAGTGTTCCCTGTGGTGGGAGATTTCACTGCTGGCAATTTGTGACTAGTTACTGGCCTCTTTGCGCTTTATTAGTGGCACAAACAGGCCAGATCTGATTACGGAATCCAGTCCTACACCATTTAGTAAAAACAGAGGCGTTTGTGGTTATATATATATTTTAATAGGAACTAATAGAAAAGTTGGTCCATGAAGTGCAAAGAAACTGAAGAAAGAATTATGTTTCCACATGTGATTCTGACCTCTTCTGTTACAAACATTACCTGTCCTCTAATAAATCAGTCATCCTGTCTCCACTGAGTTTTCTTGTATTTTGCACTCATCACATCAGACGCTTTACAAATGACACTTTAATCTTGATGGCACAAAAGACACCAGAGAAGCTAACATTGAAAAGCCCCTTTGAATTTGGACAATATATAGGTCCCTAGACTTTCATATAATTGGATCCTTTCACATTATTTGTTTCCAATGAAAATTAGGATCTATGTACAGAACATGATTGTCTGCATGTGTTCTACCTCTTACACACCCTTGATCTGTTTTTCGCATTAAAATAAGAAAATAAACCTCCACTTGGGACCAAAATTTATCAAATGTTTGGAATTAAGTGAATCAAAAATTCCCAAAGGCAATTTTAGAAATCACTAAAGAATAATGCTCCTGATTCCTGATTATTACCTATCACAGCCCATCCTAAACAAAGGACACAGGACAGAATATAAGATGAAAACCGGCAATGAGTCCTTCATTATTTAATAGGTGTCACTTGTTTGTGTTAGTTAACTATGAAAATTATTGATGTGTCAATGGAAGAAGTTGTACTACACAAAATATGCAGGTTACTTAAAAAAAAAATAATTCGGCTCATAAATTATTTTAGGATATTTATAGAACACTTGTTTTGGCCAATTGCACTCAGTTCAATGATTTAACCAAGACAAGTTGTACTTGTGGCGATTTTAAACAACTAATCCACTGTTTCATCAAATGCTCAAACATCAAACATTGGGCCATGCATTCATAACATCTATCATTCACAGACCCTAAATAAAGAAGCATTTTCAAGCTGGCACCCCATGTCACCAAACGAAACTGCAAAGGAAGCATGCATAGCCTGAGGAGATGCAGAAGGTATGCTTCTTCAGAGAGAAAGAAATGATAAAGAGGACAGAGTCTTGTCCAACCCAACCGCTTTCAAAACAAAGTGTTGATTCACTGCAGACAAAGACACAGGTCGCTGCACTTACCCAAAGTACACGACAAACCTTTCTGTCTCTACCCTGTCAATACAGAGAGAAAGAAAGGGAGAGAGGGATAAAAGTGCCATTTGCCAGAATTTCAATAATACCAATCTTAGAAGAGAAGGATAAAAAAACTAAAGCTTTTTTTTCTTTTCCAATAGCTAATAATGTTCACTTTATGGGAACGCTACTTGCTTGGCACTTCCCTGTTGACAAATGCCAGCAAGAGGTTCAGCAGTTTCCACTTAGGAGAGATGACCCCATGACCAATCAGCATGTCAAGAGCCATTCAAGACATTCCTTCCTAAGCCCTCCCCCAAGAGCTTGATGACTGCCAAGCACTGTACGTGCTCACAGACCGCAGCAGCTGAGCAAATTTTATTCAGTTCTGTTCATAATTACTTAGCGCCTTTAAGCAGACAAAAAAAACTTTATTCTCAGGTCTATGTGCCTCTAGGATCTGTTTTTTCATCAATCTGCCATAATGACTATATTGGCAGATAAACATAGGGAAAGTTTGAATGAGAACACATAAAAACCCCTGCTCAACAGGAAGTTACATTAAGTCTCATTTATGACAATTTTTTGATTAATCAAAGTACAAAATATAAACGAAAAGTATTTTCTAATCTCTTAATTCCTTCTATTTTAGTCACACATTTGTAATCAAATTATAAAGGATTAGCCCAGAACAGACTGGAACTGAGGTTGAGTATGTCTCTGCTCAGCAATTTCTAACAGCATATTTTCACTGTGTGTGAACAGCCCTATCTTTTTACACATGATCATGCATCACAATGGCACAAACATGCTACAGTTAGGCTTAGGGGGTGAAATCCTGGTTCTGCTGAAGTCAATGGGGAGTTGTGTTATTGACTTTAGTGAGGCCAGGATTACTAGGAAAATACTAGGAAAAATATTCCAAGTTTGTTAAACCAAAAAAGTTAATTAACTTTTAATCTGAACAAAAAGAACCCACCACCTTAGAAATGGCACTGTACCATCAATAGCCAACTTGTTGGTAGTATATAAACACAGGACACAAAGGAGACATCTTGACTACCAGGTGGGTTCAAACTTTTGTTAGGATTTAAATTATAATAATTTCTTAATGAGTGAATGGTCAAGCTAGCAACAATATCCCTTTCAGCTGTGTGGAGTTACACTGAATGAATCAAAATATAACTGAGACAAAACCTCTGTTCAGATGGACTAAGGAAACTTGTCAGCATCTAATAGCAAGTTGTGGTGAACTATATGGCTAATAGCATAAAACTTGGAAGAGGGCAACCACAATGAAAGAGGCAAAGAATATCATGAGGCTTACAACTTGAAATAAAAAACTGGGTGGTTTTACAAATTAATATCAGAGAGGTTGCTTCTGCTCCCACTGAAGTCAAAGAGAGTTTTGCCATCGACTTCAATCAAAGCAAGACTGGGTCCTTTTAAAAAGTATATGCACTGTATCCAGGCTAACGAGGATAATACAGCTGCTTTGACATGATGTATTTTCCTAGCATTATTTATATATTCTTTCTGAAAAAACAAACATCTATGAAAAAAATAAAATATTAAATGGAAACAATGAAGATTAGATTTCATAACTTCTACTCACATGGAGTACTTAAGTAAATGGGATCAATCACAGAATAAGTATGCTGGCCCTGAATATTTATAATCTGTGTTATGTTGATATTAAAAGAATTATCAAATACATTAGTCATTAATAGACTAAAACAGCATAAATTAGTGTTGTGAATTTGAAATTTAGATCCAAATGTTCACATTAGAGCACTCATGTGACTTCACTTTGCACTATATTTTCTTGTAAAAATCAGCCTGATTCTGCTAATTTTCATTTTCTAGTACTGCATATTAATCAATATACTTTACTTTTTTAGGCCACAATTCTGCAAACTTTTGTGTGTGTGCTTAACTTTAATCACAGAAGTAAACCTTTTGATTCAATGGGACTGTTCAATTGTAGCAGTGAACTAGGCACCTAATCCAGAGCAGCAAATACCATGCCCATAACTAGGCATATTGCCTGTAACAGCCTGTATCCGTGCTCTGTCTGGTGCACATTGAGGTTTTGCATTATGGAAGCAAATATTCCAACTGCTGCAGCAAGTTGCACATGACCTTAGTTGTTCCCAATTCCCTATGCATACTGGGCCGAATCCTCAAGCGCACTTGAGCAGGTCTCAGGAAACCTGGGGGTGGAATAAAGGTTGCTTTTTATTATCTGATCACGGTGACAAAGACTGATTTATCTCCTGAGGAGCAGATTCATTTTACATTTGCCCTACTGTACCCACAGCTAAAGGCACACACTGGGAGCATTGTAATGATGCCCATGTCAGAACAAATCAATGCATATGTCAAAGATTTTAGTTTTGTTTTCGCCAAGCTAAAGTTATGGGAAAAAAGCTGTCAAACTTACAATTTCACTATAAATGTTTGATTATTAGGAAGATGTGACCTGACCTCATTTAAGTTTGTAACAGAAACCATCAGAGGAGTGAAGTTCTGGACCAGCCCCCACAAGGGGTGCAGTGGGGGACAAAAATCCTAACTGGCTTCAAGACTGACCTTGATATATTTTATGGAGGGGACGGTACGATGAGACTGTCTACAACAACATGTATCCATCTGCGACTGCTAGTAGCAATTATCTCCAATGCCGGTGATGGAACATCGGATGGGGAAGACTCTGAGTAACTGCAGAGAATTCTTTCCTGGTGTCTGGCTGTTAGATCTAGCTGAAATGGTCAGGGTTAGGAAGAAATTTCCCCCAGGTCATATTGGCAGAATGCCTAGGGGGATTTTGCCTTCCTCTGCAGCATGGGGTGTGGGTCACTTGCAGGTTTAAATTAGTATAAAATGGTAGATTCTTTGTAACTTGAAGCTTTTAAATCATGATTTGAGAACTTCAGTAACTTAACCAGAGGTTAGGGTCAATTAGAGGGTGGGTGAGGTTCTGTGCTTGCAATGTGCAGGAGGTCAGACTAGACAATCATGATGGTGCCTTCTCATCTTAATATCTATAAGTCTATGAGAAAAAGTATAAAATGCTTCCCTCTTGAAAACCAAATATGCAATCTCTATACTTTTGTAACAAACAGACTTTTTAAAACTATCATCCCCTAAATATCTCTTACACCAGCTTCACAAAGTTTCTTGCACATTCTTTTCAATTAGCTAGTATTGAACATTGTCAGAAAAGATGCTGGACTAAATGGACGTTGGATTTGATCCAATATGGTACTTTCTATGTATTTATAAACTATTTCCATTTAAAGTTTAAAAAGAACTAATGGAGAAACTTAACATAGTTGAGGTTCAATGATTTTGAATAGCAAATAAGACTTTCAGCAAAAATATGAGTTCCATGTTTTGAAATTTGCCTGGAAAACAGAACAGGGAATTCGTTTAATTTTTCATCAAATCCATGCTTCATTAAACACATTTAGTTCAGAGCAAGGGATTCAGGCAAGGTAAACTTCAAAATGCTATGGAATGTTGTTTGATCACTCTGCTTTCTAGGTTTGTATTCAATGCTCATCCCTCTTTAATTTGGGTGGATTATCCACTGATTTAATTAGTGCCAAGACCTAGCTTTAAAGAAAAGTACTAAAGTAGGATTTGCCACAGTACAAATTCCACTGAGTTTCTCAGCAGAAGGGATACTTCTGCCTAGGGTTTAATCCAAAAATATATTTGATTCTCTGGAGGTTATTTTATTTTTCACTCATTTTTCTATTCATGACAGATGAAATTCAGTGTTGTCTGGAATGGTAATCAAAATTAGCAGTCAAAAATAGCACTCACTCTAATATTTTAGTCCTTATTTTCAAAAAGTCTGATAAATCTCTGAAGAAAAGACCAGCTAAATTTTTACAGTAAAAGTCAGGTAAGTTTAACATGAAAAGCTTTTGAACAACACACATCTCTATATTGGAACACCAGCTTTCTTGGGAGAGAAATTGAAATCATAGTGAAACAAAAACATCAAGTAAGAAGAAAATTTTATCATATGTGCTGGTGTTTCTTTGAACCTCAATGCAAAGGGCATCTCACTACACACAAGCCACAATTGAGCACTGCAATTAAGGAATTTAATCAGCCTGAGAGGCCTTCAATGGGCGCTCTGCAATTAGCTGAATTTCCACCACTGACTAATCTATACTACATTGAAAACCAGACACTTCACACTGAAAGGTCACAAATTTACATTCTGAAACTGCAATGTTTAAACCTCATCCTTATAACTCAGAATGTAACATTTTCTGAATATATTTACAGCTAGATTCATAGAAGATATAAATTGAGAAAGCTCCACTGAAGTCAATGGAACTATAGAAATTTACACCAACTGAAGATCTGGGCCATTGTACATCCACAACCTTGTTCTAGTTTCCCAAATTACATGAAATATGATTTCAAAAAACGTGTGAGCATTTGCTTTTGAACAAATACTCTAATCACTCTAGGACTTCTATTTTCCATGTGAGGGTGGCAGGAAGACACAGGTCTTTTCTTCCTCATATAGCTCTCACCACAGTATCTGGTGTTATTTATGTTTTGGTCTGGATTCCGGCTGGATCACTGCCTGGTACTCAACATGAGGCTTCACCCAAAATAACCCACTCAGAATCTTCACCAGGCACAGTATATTATTGCCTCCTCCTCAATCAGTTCTTCTCCTAAAGTGCACAATATAACCATCCTTCATAATTTGTATTGGCCTCATATTGGTTTCTTGATGAAATTTGGGGTGTTAGTTTTAACTTATGAAGTGATTGCTTCATACTTTACACAAGGCTTCCTACAATATTGTCCCAATATTGTCTCTTCCTAGCTGTGGTAGTTACAATCAGCTGAAATGCGTAAACTATCAGTGCCATAATTTAAACAGGAAGGGCCTGGGAGAAAGGTTATCACAGAAAAGGATCCCCAGCACTGAAGCTGAATTCTGCCCCATTTGATTTCACAGAGCCCAAATTTGTTTAACTTAGGCAACATAGTCAAGCCTACCTATTAACTGAGGCTTCTCCTGAAGGGTGGTAATTTTCAATACAGAACAGGGGAGCAAAGAGAGGGAGAATGTATTTATGATGACTTAAGAGTTTCTTTTGTAAATATGGATGTAGTTAAATCTTTAATATTTTGTAAAAATGTAACATGAATAGAGTTAGATGTATTAACAAAATTTCAATAAGTAACATACAATCTGCATTAGAGCTCATATTAAAACTGCATATTTTATCTACGGTGTTACTAAATTCATATATATATGTGTGAGTACAGATACGTAGATTTACTAAGGCAACCATAGCCCACACATTTCATTTTCACTTTGATTAATGCTGCAGTATATAGTACAGAACAAACACTTCCCCAGCACACAGTCTCTTTGTGTTGATTCTAATTCATTACTGCTGAGAGGTGCTGGGTTGCCAGTCCTGGCAACTGAAGTCTTCTGTTCCCCATGAAACAGAAACCATGCAGACAGCAACAGTGCAAGCTTTCACACATCACCCTGCCATTATCCTTCACCCATGGTTTGGAAGAGCCATTTCTAACAGAGAACGGTGGTCTCCATGTTCATTCCATTCTTGGCTTCTGCTAGCACCAGAACTGCCAAATTTCAGCCACAGGCTTGGGGGAAATTAACTCGCTGCTGGACAGAGACGGTATAGGTCCCCCCCAAAAAACTGGATTTTGTCTCCTGCTTGACTTCCCCTTCCAGTCCAGACCATCTCTCTTCTTCTTCACCTCTGACCTTGCCAACAGTAGCTTGGAAAATCTGCTTACTGTTGGCACACACTTTACCGCCATCACTGTTCAGATCAGTACTCCCTGCTGCCCCTGAAATGCACAGCCACAGCAGGATTGGTTATATTTGTTAAACCACATAGTGCTCTATTCAGCTCCTCATTGTGGCCATAATTTTCAAGTCACAATGGGGGAGTGCGGGATTGATCAGAGTGATTGGAGGGAGGGAATAGACTTGTAGAATGAAACACACTGCTGAAAGGATTGGGGAAGTCGACCACGAGTGCTATCTCTTCCTTCTTCCTCCCCTTTGCTTCTTCCTCATTCTCCGTTGATTCTTTTCACCCTATCATGCTACATCATTTCCCCAAATCCTTAGTTGCTTTTTCTGTCCTCAATCTCCCACCGTCTCTGCCCAGAGTTTCTTCTGGCAGGCAATCTCCTTTTCCTCAGGAACGATACAAACCATACAAACTTAAAAAATATTCTGTTGTAATTTAAAAAATTTGCTGTAAGTTTGTGTATCTTTTATTCATTGCTCTTCAAATTCTTTTTTGGCTTTTCTAATTATACTTTTACACTTGACTTACCAGAATTTATGTTCCTTCCTATTTTCCACAGTAGGGTCTGACTTCCACTTTTTAAGGGATATCCTTTTCTATCTAACCACCTCTTTTACTCTGTTGAACAGCCATGGTGGCATTTTTGGGGCTTTTACTGTTTTTTTTAAAATGTAGGGTATATGAATAGTTTGAGACTCCATTACAGTGTTTCTAGAACACTTCCATGCAGCTTGCAGGTATTTCATTCTTGATTGCACCTTTCAATTTCCATTTAACTAGCCTCCTTATTTTTGTACAGTTCCCCTTTTTGAAGTTAAATGCTACTGTGATAAATTCCTTTAGTATTTTCATTCCTGTTAAATTTAATTATACTATGGTTGCTATTACTAAGCAGTTCACTTTCACTGACCTCTTGGACCAGATCTTGCGCACCACTTAGGACTAAAACAATCCCACCTAGAGCCACCCACAAAAAGAAAAGCAGAGAAGCAGGAAAATATTCATCCTGTGTTCATCTCTTCAGTGGGTCTATGTCTTTTATGTAATTAGTATCTTGTGGCGAACACAAGGAGCTCTCACAGAAGCATCCAGTCAAGTATCTGCAAGGCAGGCCTAACAATGATTTTCTTTGTGATGAAGTAGCATATGATAAACTGTCTTCCTGAATGCTGATCTTATATAGACCAGTAGGAACTTGAGGTTCTGGTGTTTCTCTTCATCTGTTGTATGATTGTGTGAAATTACTGCATATGATTGGCTATGCGTGTCTAGTGTTCAGCTTTCTGGGAGCTAGTATGCATTCCTTGCAAGTGTTTCTTCCAGATAAGATACTGATTGGGGAAGGCAAATGTTGGGTGCTAGCTGCTACTGTCCATGACAAAGATCTAGGGGGTGCGGGGTGCACCAGATGCCCAGCATACAGCAAATATGCTCTATCTGTTGTGCTCGAAAGAAGGGCACAGATGGGAAGTTCTGCAACAGAATACTGGGAGGTGGAGTAGAAAATAGGAGGAATTATATATATATGTACCCACACACATATATATGAATTTAGTAATACCATAGACAAAATATGCAGTTTTAATATGAACTCTAATGAAGATTGTATGTTATCTACTGAAATTTAGTTAATACATCTAACTCTATTCATGTTACATTTTTACAAAATATTAAAGATTTAACTACATCCATATATAGAGATATAGATATAGATATAGATATAGATATAGATATAGATATAGATATAGATATGGGGCTCTTATTAGGCTGTTCGGGAGCAGGGAAGGAGGTGTAAACCATGTTCTGAGGTGGAAGGGGGGGAGGAGCTCTACTTTTCCTCCTGTAGTCTGTCTAGGTATTCTGCACTATCTGAAGCATCCATACATGTGACAGCAAGATGCAGTACAGTGTGGAGGTTTAAAGGCATGGAGCACTCTTTATCAGTGAAGAGAGATTACAAGCTCCAAACCAGGTGATTGTGAAAAAAGGGATTCCAGACCACTGCTGTCACCTGAGAATCCATGAGCTGTGGTGGAGCTAGTCAAATACCCAAGAATGAGAACTATCATTAAAGAGAGTGATCACACATCTTCAATGGGAGCAGCAACCACAAGCCCCATCAAGAAAATAGTACTATGTGGACAGTAGCAAGTATTGTATGATTTACAATATCCATTAGAATTCTAACTTCTGTTTTGTTAGCTCACAGAGTGTTGACCTTCCAGTGGAAATCAACATTAAGAGCTAGAACCAAAAGTTTCATGAATTGTGAAGCTGTTCATAGTACATATCCATAGCACTTCTGGATACCTTGGCATTCTTAGAAGGGGATTTTTACATGCATATTTTCACAGAAATATAATGAAAGATCAGAATTGAAATGTGAACGTAGTAGTTTAACATAGTCATCAAAACCATATTTCTGCCATAGCAAATATGAAATCAACTCATTAGCTAGCAAGTAGAATATACCTTCCCCCATTACCCTCCAGAAAAAACAGAAACCATCCACACCACTGGTTTAGGGTACGATGTTACATCAGTCTTCTACCAACACACTGCATGAATTGTGTGATAGTAATCCAATACTGTTCACTACATATGAAATGAAAGGTATTTCTTTTGCTCTTTATAGTATTAGGACGCAATACCTGTCCAAGGTTAATGTCATAGTTTCATTCATTTCAGGGATATCATCGGCTTTGACAGTAATGTTGATTGTAGTGTCACTTTGTCCAGATAAAAACAAAACAGAGCCATTAAAAGGACTTAGATCATCATATGTTACTGCTTTTGGATTGAGGCCAGAAGGTTTCAAACTCCAAAACACAGTGGCTTGTCCATCAGTCCCATCTCGATGCAGAGCAATGGAAACCTAGAAAACAACATGGCAATCTGTGACCTTGAAATCAAGAGATTTTTTTTTTTAAATCAGCTACACCCTAACAAACTACTAAATGGACAGTGTGCAGGTTGGTATGGAGAGGCTTTCACTTACATCAGTGAATATTAGAATTAACACCATGGAAGTCATTGGAGTTACATCAATGAAATACTGTGAAAGTATGTATTTCATGTATTCATTTGACTCATTTATATAATCATATATGTTTTAGATTAATAAAGAGATAAAACAAGCTGTTTACAACTTAATCCATAAGATAATTTAGTAAGAAGCCACAAGTGTAATAAGCTTTGTGTGACTGAATTGCCAGTGCTCATTTCTTCAAGAAGAGAAAGTGGCTTTAAAGATAATTACCACATATTTACTTTCATTATTTTAGCACCATTTCATCAGCAAACTGTTTTAACTAATTAGCAGAGTTTTAATTGGAGTTTGAAAAAGACAGCCTGCCAATGAAGCTCTTCAAATTCAGGAGCCGTGGGAAAACTGGCATTAAGATAATGGTGAAAGAAAGTGACAGTGTGAAAAAAAAGAAAAAGCATTCCCTGACTGATATTAAAACACACAGAAGAATCTTAGTGCACTTGAAAATGCTTCTTTTGGGCTCACAAACTTCAAAAATATAATGTTTGGAAAATACTGTGCCTGGGTGGCAAAATAACATGTTTATTTATCAGTGGGTCAACTGAATAATCAGCATAATCATTTCCATGAGGTTGATAGTTCTCGCTCTCTCATTTGAAAACAACATTTTAAAAATCCCTGAAAAGTGCACTTTACTGGCTCAAGCAGGTCACCAGAGTAATTATGTAATCTTGTGACAAAATGATGAGCAGTGGTAAATACATACTATTTTCCCCCTCAATTTCCTCTCTCTCTCATTCTCAAAAACCAGTAACATGTTTGCAGCATTCACAAGATGAGTTGGTATGTACGTATGTATGTATCTTTATTTCAAGCATCTCTAACTTCTTATCTTAGACCTTGATCCTGCAAACACTTGCACGTGTGCTTTACTTTAAACCTGTGAGTAGTTCCATTGTTTTCAGTGGACTACCAATATCTTCAGATCAAAGTTTGTGGGACAGCATAGAAAACTAACTACTCTGTAAATAAATAAAGAACTCAAGCTCCAGGATTGTCAGTCTTCCACCTGATAACTTAAATTTAAGGAAAAAAAACAATAAAATAATAAAAGGTAGTGATTCTCAATATTTCTTGATTATTTTTCACATTTACAGTAATTTCAAAACTTCAGGGATTTAATGGTAGCCTTTGAAAGCTAAATGGGAAGACATGTTTTTAATTGCACATTTATAAGCTGATCAGAGATTATAGGTACAGACTTTGAAAGCAACCAGGATTTATTTTCTGCACCTTTTTCATTCAGTTCAAAATGAAAAAAGGGTCTACTGTATTTTGAGCTTTTAATGCCTGTTCTTGATTCAGACACTTTATGCCTTTAGCCATAGGACAATTTTTTAAAAGGTAACAAAATATCAGCAGAACTTTGTGGCAGCTGTTTAGAACTGGGAGCCTCCTTCTTAGCTCCAGGCTCCTTTCAGTGAACCCTAGGATTGCGGTCATGCTAACCCTTTAAATATGATCAGCAGGCTAAATGTATCTTAAACTTTTAAATTGATAGCTTTTCTAACATGGCTTTAAAACAGGCTATGGCAGGGTGAGGATTAAAACCCAACTCCAGTTAGCTGTTTCTGCATTCTGTTAACAAGAATATGAGAACGACAAGATGTTTGCCAGGAAAACTAAAGGCAGAGTTCAGGTGGACTGCTCAACCTTAACTTTAGAAATGTCCTGACATTGGAGTACTTGATTTCTTCAGTCTTCACATTGAATCAATGCTAGTATTTTACATGGAAGACTATAATAAATCTTATCTGCATACAAATTGAACTTGATAGCAGACAGGAGCATAATTTGTTTAAAAAACTTTAGCCATATTCAAAAATGTTGTAAATATATTGTAATATATGAGTTCTAAATATTTTAAATGTAACAAATTTAGAGATGGAACCCAACCAAAATTTTGAACTTGAACACACTCAAGCTTTTGGGAAATCAATATCCTGGTCTACAGCTCAAACCCATCCCTGAATTTATAAATGTTGCATTAGGAAAAGGTTAGCCCATTTAGATGGTTAAGAAAAACAAGACACAACTAAGGCACATTTGATCCTTGCCTCTCCAATTCTGAGTTCCTATATGTGGGTCTAACTGACTTTACCTCTTACTGTCCAGGACCCACAAACACGGATCTGAATCAGAGAAAAGGACCAAAATATCCCTCAGTATATTTTGTTTAGTGTGACTATATGAAAGATTAACCTTTGTGGATGTGTTGATAGACATCACAGGTCAAGTTCACCTCTGTTATAATGCCGTTAACGCCTTAGACAATTTTGGCTTTTATGAAAAAAACTGTTGTTTTCCTAACTTGGCTTTTTATTTTTGACATGGGAAATGTTTTAGATCAGGTGTGATTCACAGAACAGTTTCTCTCCCATTTACTTTTGAAAGGCTACATTAAGAAAAACAGATTAAACTTTCTCCAGATAACTTGCAATAGTGAAGGACAATATGAAAAATGCTTACTTACCATGGTAGCAGTGGAGTCCTCTGGCTCATGAAGAATAATTGGAAGATTACTAGTAAAACCAATTTCCCCATTTGCAATGTCAGGAGTAATCCTCAGGGAAATATTCCGAATCTCACCTAGTCTAGGACTAACAGATGGGATTGGAGGAATGATATTCACCAGCTCAACTCTTTCCATCTACAAAACAAAACCCGCCCCCAAAAAATTCTTTAATATCAAATGGGTGCGACTCTGTTGTTTCTAAGTGAGAAATATGTAGCAATATATTGTCATTTTGTATCTTTAGCAATATCCTTGCATTTTTTCTCTTTATTCTTTCATTTGTGTTTTATGTTATATGAACTGTAAGTCTCCTTCCAGTGGTACAAGACTGAAAATACGTCTTGAAGAGAAGGAAAGAGCTCCATCAGATATCTAGGTGTCTCAAGTCAAGCCTTGTGCAGGTTGAATACACTGGTCTGAACTTACTGGAGGAGTAACAAAGCACTCAGTGGAGAGAGGTGGGAACAAGTCTACTGACATAGATAAAGCCCCCATGCCTGGCCAAGGGGCCCCAACTTCTGAAGGATTTTCCCTGAAAAGAAGGAGGTGCTATTGGAGTAAAACCATCGCAGTGGCTCCTTTCCCAAGATATTTTCTGAATATCGATATATGGAATATGATATGAGGAAAGAGATCTGGCTAAAACTCCTCTGTCCTTCAGGTGCTGTTGTAGTCTCTTGGAGCTGGTGCAGGCTAGAGCAGCCTTCACTATATGTCAGCGTGAAGGAAAGTCAGTCATGACATTTGTTGAACAAGGGAGCAAATTTACAGCTACATGGTGGAGACAGACATTAACAAAAATTACGTTTCGGACACAATATATTAAACGTTCAACAAACGAATAACAATAGTGACTTCTGCCAGAGTAGACGAAGAACACTGTCATAACTTGTCTAACTTGACAGGTAATCTACGCTATTGTCCTAACAATGCTAAGTATAAGAATTTAATTTTTTACTGTATAAATTGGAATATCTGCCGAAATCACTGGAGCCATACCAAGTTACACCAGTAGAGATTTTTGGCCTGGAAATATTTTTTAAAAGTACTCTATTGAGAAATATGTAGCTAAAATATAAACCGAACTTTTCCATTCTACATATTTGTATTCACTTATGTACATCGGACCCATACTATAGCCTGGGATTCGGTATCTATGCGTGGTCCCATGCTAATGCGGGGGATGCGTTGCCATGGATCCCAATTTATATTTTTAATTTGGGATCTATGGCAACAACTGTGCTGTACACGAACCTGTGCTATAGTGACGTGGGCTATCGCGAAGGTCCGGTGTATTCATTTATAAATGACCAACAGGCAATGGAACTTCACTTTTTTGTATTTGATTTTGAATATACAAAAATATCTAGTGGCACCCTACTTATGGATTAATCAGGGTTAAAATATAATCAAACCTTATTTTAGTTTATAAACTAAACCTTGACTTAGTTTATAAAATATCGCTCTCTTTTCCTTTATTTTAATAATATCTATGAAGATTCATTAGTGAGGCAACCAGAAGTGAATACAGTATTCCAGGGAAGATTACGTCATTACCCTGCAATATTCATCATAACATTTTCTGTACTGTTCAGTTTTCCATAGGACATCATGCCATTTTGTTTTCCATATTTTCTCTAATGTATCCAGTCATATTTATTTTATTTTTAAATTCCAGACACATTCACTCTATATTCAGACATCAGATATCACTAGAGGTGTGTGGGAATTCCAATTCCAATCTATGAAAAATTTCACATTTAAAAAAATATATTCAGATTTCTAATGAAAAGTCGGACGTGAAATTTCCCACGGAACAGAGATTTTTGAAAAAATCCATTTGAGAACAAACTGGAATTTTTCAAAAATTTCCAGCAGTGGGTGTCTATGTGGCCAGTTGCCAGAGAGAAAGGCTGGTTGGGAACCTGAGAGCTCCAACTCCTCAGCAGCTGGCCTAGAGGGCTGTGAAGGAGATAGGTAGCCCTGGCTCTCTCGCAACTAGCCAGGAAGACTGTAGGGGAGCCAGGGAGTCTGGGAGCTCAGGGAAGCAAGCAGATAGGCTGGCAGAAAACTAGGCAGGGTGCCTGTCCCCTGGTCTCTGTCAAAAGTTTTGACATAAATCGACACATTTCTGCAGAACATTTCAATTCCATTAATGCAGGACCTTTTTAGTGAAAAGCTGTTCCACTGTGAATATTTAACAAGCTCTAATTACCACTCTTGCAATCACTATTGCATTAAGTTGTAATTAATACTAAAAACTAATTCTGCATTCAAGCCTCTACTCCAGAGATTCTCAAACTGTGATCCACGAGCTCCATTCAGGTGGTCTGCGGATAGTTCCCTCTAAGGTGCGCCTGGCAGCCACAGATGAGAGAATGAAGGGCCATCCACCTAATTAGTCGAGCCACGTAGGCATGGCTCCACTAATTAGGTGCCTGGACCCTGCAGAAGACACAAATGTAAGGTGAGGTGGAAGCTCTGGGAGGAATAGGGAGCAGTGGGGTGAGAAGAGGGGGTGGGGGAATTCGGGCTGTGCAGGGGTGCGGCAGTCAGAGAAAGGAAGTGACTTTCCCCAAATCCAGGGCTGAAGCTGCCAAGGAGAGATGGCCATCCTTCCCAGCCCCAGCTCTGTGGCTGCTGTGGTGAGGGAAGAGACCCCCCTCCTTGCGAGCCGCAGCTCGGAGGCGGCTGCAGTTGGAGAGAGAGGGAGAGACATCCCCTTTCCTTTCCATCCCCAGTTCGGGAACTGCTGCAGCAGTGGGAGAAAGGGCTCATCCATCGCATTAGAAAGGTCAGACTACTAATATTAAAATATGAGTTGTGTGCTTTTATCTGTAGAACAAAAAAAGTTGATTATTATTAAAGGGTTTTTTAATATAGCACTTTTATCCAAAGTGCTTTACAAGAGTTAGCTAAGTGACAAAGTCCTGTGGCACCTTAAAGACTAACTAAAAGTATTAAAACATAAGCTTTCGTGGGCTAATACCCACTTCATCGGACGCATGCAGTGGAAGTATCCAGGGGCAGGTATATAGTATATAGGCATATAGTTTTATACCTGCCCCTGAATACCTCCACTGCATGTATCCGATGAAGTGGGTATTAGCCCACGAAAGCTTATGTTTTAATACTTTTAGTTAGTCTTTAAGGCACCACAGGACTCTTTGTCACTTCTGCAATTCCAGACTAACACGGCTACCCCTCTGATTCAAGAGTTAGCTAATGGTACAAACAACATTTGGAAAGATCATCAAGTGGTCTGCCTAGACCCTCAGCAATTTCAAGTGGTCCACAGGAAAAAAAAGTTTGATAACCACTGCTCTACTCCATCCTCATCTCATAAACATTTTTATAGCCTTCACCACCAACAATTATTTGTTCCATAGATAAGAACTATAGTCAATATACAATTTTATAAAGAAAGTACTCCAATACTTTTCTTTTTTCCTCACCAGCTGTCTCAAAAAATAGCCATTCACCAAGTCTCATTTATTACCGTCTTCTTTTATTATTTCCAGGAGTTATTGCAGGAGGCATGGAGGAAGGTAAAGAGTGAGAAGTAAAATATTGACTTTATTTTATATAGTATCTGAGTTAGTGTTTGAGTTGTCAGGCTCATGTAGAGGCTTTTATCACTGGGTGTCTTAAGCATCTGTCCCTGACAATCACTCGAAGAATTATTCAACACTTTGAGATCCTTTGAATTTGGAAAAATCCATTAGTCTTCCTTAACATACCAAATGTTGTATCTCTGATGACAGAAGATTATTTAATTGGGTATGTCACTGAAAAATTTTCAGCTAATTTCTCTTATTCTTCTAGCCATTCTTTGGCTTCACTTCCTCCTCCTCTTCCCTCTCCCCATTCTTGAGTTACTCATCTATTGTGCACAGTACAAGCTCTGTAATCTTCTCATTCTAACCATGCTCCCTGACTTACTGACATTTAACTTAACCTAACATTTGACTTACAGACATTTAACTCATAAATGACTTACTGTTATTTAACTTACATTCCCTAAATATCCTCTTTGGATTTGGCTTGCTGAGTTTAGTTTAGTCTAAAGGAATGTAAATTGGTGTTGGTCACGTGCCAAGGTTATGGAAGAGAAGAGTGTATCTTGAAAAGTAATAAAAGTAGACCACTTCCCCATCCAGTTTGCTGTTACAACAGCTTTTCATACTGAACAGTTTTGTCTTACTAGATTACTATAGTTGCTATATGTTCCCCCTTTCTCTTTATTGTATCCCTCTGTTTTCTCTTGCTTTATATTTATATTGTAAGTTACTCGGGGCAAGGACTGTCTTTTTTTGTTATTTGTTCATATAGCACTTCAAAAAATTGGCTGTTGGTCCATGACTGGGGCATTATGCCCTACCTCAATACATAGATTAATTCCTATACCTTCTCCTGGCTTCTCGACAAATAAGTTATATCAAATTAGCCTTCCACACACTTCCCTAGAATGATCACTATTCACATTCCAATAAGTAGGTGTATCTCCCATAACCTTACATTACATCAGCATGTCTGACTTTGGTTCACAGCATTGATTTAAGGCCTGACTGATTATCCAAACTGGATCTCTTGCAAGAGCGTAGACTAAAATTCAGATCTAAGGCCCACAGAAGTCAATGGGAACCTTTTATTTGAATTCAATGGGCTTCAGATCAGGCCCTAAATGCAAAAAATGAAAAAGAAGGAATAAATATTCTTGTAACACTGTCATCAAAATTTACCACTCAAAATTTACCACCCAAGACACAAAACCTACTCAACTTTTCCATAATAATGACAATGTATAATGTAATACTATAAAGTACCTGTACGAGGAAATGGGCACCATTTTGAAGAAATGCATCATTTCTTATTGGTAGATTTAAGATGTCCTGGGGTTTCCCTTCTGGAAAGATGAGGGTGCCTCTTCCTGAAACATTTAGGATGCCATCTTTTGTTTGCTCAAGATCCACAATTCCAGCAGGAACGTACAGGACAATATAAACCAACCTCACAGCTCCGACTGTTCCTCTTTGCCTTGCAAAACTCAAGGACAAAAAACGTCCTGTTGGGTTGCTTTCAATCCTCTGGTTCTCCAAAGGGTAAAACTCTATTAGACCATAAATATCATCACTGTCCTGAATGTAGAACAAAAGCTACAAGACCAGAAAAATATCCTTATTACTATATGTCACCATTAGCAAATACCATACAGTATTATTCAGTGTTCTACTGGTGGTTGCTTTGACTGTTACCATGAGATTTTCCACACCCATTTTTCTGTGAATCTATTAGTGTTCATGAAAAACTGAAGTCTCCTTTGTACAGAACATGTATAAACATTAGCTGTGTGAACTTACCCACAGTGCACTATCAACGTGTGCCAGCTATGACTCAGTGAATCCCCTCTAGACAACAAGAATAGCTTAGTTCCTGTGCCCATTCTATACTTGACCTCTCTGTTGAAATTACCAAGATAGCAATTAATTAAAATTGTGAGAATGATTTACGCACTGTAAACTCATTAGAAGCACCCATATTTACACATGATTTACGCACTGTAAACTCATTAGAGGCACCTGTATTTATCCATGATTTAAGCAATGTAAACTCATTAGAGATATCCGTATAAGAGCTATATGATTGCATACCCCCTAACCAGGGACTCTGCTTTTCCCTCCCTAGCCACTGGGATATAATTGCAAAATCATTGAATATACAGCGTCTCCCTGACCGGATCTCACAGGGATCCTTGAAATGTCCAGGCACCCACTGAATGGTATTGCTTTGTAAGGGATAAAGCCTAAGGCTGCAGGTAGCTAAGGAGGAGAACATCCCCAAACTGCTAACAGTTTAAATACTATGCCTATCTCCCCATGCTTCCTAAACAAAAATGTCATGGGATTACAGCCCAGAGTTGCAGTAAACTCCATGCCCCTATATAGGAGAAATGGGGCCTAGATACACATATGGCCACTTGGGGTGTGTGGGGAACTCATTAACATTAGTTTTCTGTCCCCCAAGTAGCTTCACATAACCCATCCACTGAGCACCTATAGAATGCTCCTTCTGCAGCAGGCCTAACCTACAGAATATTATTACAACCAGTATGGAGCCATTTTATAATCAAAGTAAATAGTCTTAAACATGCCTCACTGTCATTTAACCATGGGACAGCGATACTGTTTGTATTTCCTTGCACAGTGGGGCCCTGACCTCAGTGAGGGTCTCTGGGGGCTACTGCAATACAGATAGATACAAATAATTTTGTTCCATGGTTTAAGTACAAATCCTTAGCCTTTCTAAATGATCAGCTTTATCTAAACTAGAAAGTCTTTTTATTTCCCTGCCCCCTGCTCTGAAAATCAACATAAAAGCAGACTTACCTCGGCAGGTTCACTCACTTCTGCACCCCCTTGTATTGTTTCAGCTAGAATTCTAAGCAGATAGGGCTCTGCCTCTTCAGGGAAATCATCACTGATAATGTTCAGAGGAAGTGATGCCAACATCTGCCCTTGAGCAAAATGTAACACCCCTGAGGCAGGAGTGATGTCTGCAGTCACAGGTGAAGGATCACTGCTATTACGAGTTATAATCCAAGTAACTGAAACATTTCCATGTGTGCCACCATTTCTTGCAACTGTAATTCCTTCAAACCTATGGTTGTGAAGAAAAGTAAACATACACTGGCTTATGCTAACATGAGATTTTTCATAGGTATCCATCCTCTGAATGCTGTAGGCTTATACACTATTTGTCCCCTTTTAAGGGGCTTGATTCGGATCTCTCCTTACTGGTTTATACTAGTATAATTCCACTGTCTTCAGTGATATTAGTCTTGATTTAATTGGTTCACATAAGATCAGAGTCAGACCCTATGGATGGTCTGATTGATAGTTTGGAAAGTGCCATCATCACTTAAATTTAGAACTTTCTTAAACACAAAGACTGTTTATTAATTAACCACTTATAATATGGTGATGGTACAGCCTGAACTCCCTTTTTTAAATAAGAAAGATATTGAGAAACAAACATTTATAAAATATGAGCCTTAAATTTGTCTAGTGTAACCTATTAGTTTGATTTACTCAAATGTAAGTAATTTTCGTCTCTTGAAGCCTTGTTTTTTATCAGTGTACAAGTTATATCAGATTACAACTATTAGGAATGAATGCTTAATTCATTCAAAATCATCATTGTTTCTTCTATATTGAAATATTAAACCACCACTATTTCTGGGTCTGGACATACTGCCTTGGTATCAATGAGGTATGTTCAGTATTGATAAAGTTATGTTTTTTGTTATTAAGTAAACTAACTTTGAAAAAGTCAATTTTTATTCAAGAGGTATTTTAAATTAAGGTGACCATATATTATTGTGTTTTAATTGTAGTTCTGTAAATTTAGCATGATAAGCAAATTAATGAAATGAATTAATGTAGTTACAACACATATACCTTTTCCATATGAAGCTTCTTATCCCACAATATGTTATACCCAGAGGTGAGTACACTTATGATCCAAGATGCCATGGTTTTTTAACACAAAATTATGTAAATTGTATCTAGTTCACTCTGTTTCTAACAAATCACTGTTTCTAACAAATCGCTTAGAGCAGTGGTTCTCAACCGGGGGTATGCTTACCCCAGAGCTATACAGAGATCTTCCAATGGGTACATCAATTCTTCTAGATATTTGCCTAGTTTTGCAACAGCCTATATAAAAATCACTAGCTAAGTCAGTACAAACTAAAATTTCATACAGACAATGCCTTGCTTATATTGCTCTATATACTATACACTAAAATGTAAATATAATATTTATATTCCAATTGATTTATTTTAGGATTATATGGTAAAATGAGAAAGTAATTTTTCAGTACTAGTGTGCTGTGACATTTTTGTATCTTTATGTACGATTTTGTAATCAAGTTGTTTTTAAATAGGTGAAACTTGTGAGTAGTCTGGAAAGGTTGAGAGCCACTGACTTAGAGCAGCTAAAAATGCAGGACTAGTTTAATGACTGTGTAATTAAAATGTGTTAATCCTGCATCATTACTAAAAAATAAAATGTACCCCCTTCCAGAGATGCTTCTTCCTGGGATTATTAATAGTGTGGTAGATGGGTGCACCTCTTGCTCTTTTGGGGGTTAACACAAAGCAATGGCAGGTAGGTACTGCTACACAGCCTATGTTTATTTTCTAAACACAGCTGTCTCATCAACAGTAAGCATTTGTACACAACTTTAATGTTAATGGATAAAACCCTAAAAAATGATGTTACTTCAATGTCAAAATTTGAAGAATTGCAAACATAAATTCTGTATTGCGATATTATACTTAACAGTGGCTACATTTTCCCCTTACCTAAGAAAAGCACCCCCAAATCAGCTATTTCATAAATCCAAAAGATGACACTTTAGCTACAGTTGGAAAATCTATAGTACCTTGAAATTTGGTCTTCATCAATGATAACCACCTGAGAAAACAATACACTGTTGATTGACAGTACTCCATAGGGTTTGTCATTAGGTTTAATGGTGACATGGACAACAGAAGGGCTTATTAAAACAGCATCTCCTTGCAGAGTGTCTTTAAGGAGCATAATCTGAAAGGTCTCCGCAATTTCTGGTATGGCATCATCGAAGATTTTAAAGTTCATGTCAGATTCATGCACTTGAGATGGGAAAACAATAGTCATATCTGGTTGCAGATCTAGGAAATCTAAATTAAGTTGTGCGTGCGCTGTTGAATTCCCAGTTACGATGCTGTAACGGACAGAGACTTCATATTCATCAGATCCAATCAATTTTCCGCTGTCATCCTTACCACGAACCACTTGAATTGTTAGCACATCAGCTTCCTCGTGCACCATATAAGCACTCTGAATGAATCGCACAGGGCTGTCATTTTTCTTAATAGTAATCTGAACAGTGTTTCTTGTTGCATTGATTTCAGCCCCTCCTTCCACACTTCTCAGATGAACATTAAATATTTCATCATTTTCTGGTATCTGGAAAAATAATATTAATAGCTAAGAATAGTTCATGTTTTAAATATATGCAGAGCAAACTGACTGTCAAAACTGCCTTTATTTATTCTTCAACATAAGCAAATTTGCGCACACCAACAGATCATACAATAGCGCAAACAGGAGAACATACCTATAACTTTGTATAGCTCGACTCAAAACACTTTTCCAAAACAGAACACTTCCATTTTCCAGAACATATTGCTGTACTTTAGAAATATAAATAAAACACAGTTATACTGAAACTAGAGATGGGCCTGAACCAAAACACTGGCTCTCACCTCTTACAGATTTTTAGAAGACTGAAACTTTGCATCATGGTGATGGGTTTCAGGATAGTAGCCGTGTTAGTCTGTATCTGCAAAAACAACAAGGAGTCCTTGTGGCACCTTAGAGACTAACAAATTTATTTGGGCATAAGCTTTCATGGGCTAGAACCCATGAACTTCATCAGATGCACAGAGTGGAACATACAGTAGAAAGATATATATCTGTATATATATACAGAGAACATGAAAAGGTGGAGGATGCCCAGAGGTGAAAGTAAGCTGGTACACCCCGGTACAGCATACCGGCAAGAGCTGGTTGCCATACTGGGGCACCCGGCTTCCCCAGGCTGCAATTTAAAGGGTCGGGGGCTCCCAGCAGTGGCTGGAGCTCCAGGTCTTTTAAATTGCTGCCAGAGCCCGGCTGCTGGAGCCTTGGGGTAGTGGCAGTGGGGCTATGGAGACTATTTAAAGAGCTGGGGCTCCCACTGCCTCTGCGCCCCGTCCTTTAATAGCCGCTGGAGCCCCACCACTGCTTCCTCAGGGCTCTGTGGCTATTTAAAGGACCGGGGCAGTAGAAGCAGGGGAGCCATGGCCCCTTTAAATAGCCCCCAGAGCTCCAAGGTTGTGGGTGCTCCGGAGGCTATTTAAAGGGCCCGGGCTCCAGCTGCCTCTGCCGCCCCACTCCTTAAAATAGCCGCAGGAACCCCGCCGCTTCTTCAGGGCTCTGTGGCTATTTAAAGGACCAGGGTGGTAGAAGCAGGGGAGCCCTGTGCCTCCTTGAAATAACCCCCAGAGACCTGGGATAGTGGGGGAGCTCCGCAGGCTCTTTAAAGGGCCCAGGGCTCCCCTGCTTCTGCAGCCCTGATCCTTTAAATAGCCACTGGAGCCCCGCAGCAGCATCCTCAGGGCTCTGCAGCTATTTAAGGGGTCAGGGCGACAGAGACAGGGGAGCCCCAGACTCTTTAGATAGCCCCCAAAGCTCTGGGGTAGTGCGGGAGGGGGGAGGGGGTTCTGGGAGATATTTAATGGGCCGAGGCTCCCACTGCTTCTACCCCCTGGACCCTTTAAATAGGTGCTGGAGCACCACCGCCTCCTGTCACTCCAGCAGCTATTTAAAGAGCTCTGGGCAGTAGAGGAAGGGGAGCGCCGGGCCCTTTAAATAGCCTCCGGAGTGCCTGGCTGCCAGGGGGAGAAGAGGAGAGGAGCAGGGGATACTTACCATTCAGGGCAGGCTGGCTCTGATCCTGAGGACCCGCCCACTCTGCCCAGGCCCTGCCCCTTCCAGGGCCAGAGCTGGCCCCAGCCCCGTACTGGTAAGTCACCAGACTTACTTTCACCACTGAGGATGCCATACCAACAACCTCCACCTTTTCACGTTCTCTCTCTCTCTATATATATATATATATCTTCCTACTGTATGTTCCACTCTGTGCATCTGATGAAGTGGGTTCTAGCCCACGAAAGCTTATGCCCAAATAAATTGGTTTGTCTCTAAGATGCCACAAGTACTCCCGGTTCTTTTTGCATCATGGGACCATCGCTATCTGCTGTTTGGAGCATTTTACAAACTGCTTCTCTATGAGATAATCTCTGCTCTCAGTTATCCAGATTTAAATCCTGAGTAACCATACTGACTTCACCAGTGGTTTACACCAGAGTGCCTGAGATATGGCCCTATGAGCACAGCAAATGGACATGACCTTGTTCAGTCTCTCACCATTCATGTAGCACTAGATGAAAGAAACTGCACACATTCTGCTGTCAGATGGACCTATAGAATTCCCAGTGATGTCAATGGGAATGGAATGGAGGTAAGGAAAGAACTGTGTCCTGTATCTGTTCCTTGTTTCCCACACTCAAAATAAAGTAATATTTACTTCTGAAAGAAATCCCAGTGCAAAAGTAAGTACAGTTATTGCTGGTGGTAAATATTCAGTTATAAAATGGACAGATCCTTTCTAAGCACTTTCTAAGTTATTGCCTTCAGCTCTTTGAAAAGGTTCTAACTCCTTGCTGTCCAGTATTTCTTCTCATTCATAAACATTTGCTGATTGGACACCCTTGGATCCTTTTCTAGGGCTATGGGAATGAGCATGTGGCTGTCTTTAAAGTCAGTGCCAATTTCATTCCTTGTTTGGCTTGTGGCATGAAAACTTCCATAGTGTTGTTGACTGATACAGTCTTTTTCAAACCTGGAACCTGAAAGATCTAAGTTATGGCTCTCCCATACTGAGGTACAACAATTATTCTGTCTGACCAGCATGGATACTAGTTTATTTATTTATGTGTCTTTTAGCCCACCCATGATCATACTCTCCTGCAAAGCCAAACCCATCTATTTAAAAGACAGTCAAAATACATAAAACTTTTTAACTACAAATGATGTTTCTGCAATTTGGAACTGTTGGCTCAGTTAATTGGATCATGACTGGCAGACAAAACCATCAATCAAACTTCACTGAAGAATTTGGTACAAAGTTTTCTCAGTCCTGCTTGTCTATTATTTTCCCCAGATAAACTCCCAAAACACTCAATAATGAAGAGCAATTTTGTTAGCAGGATTACAAAGACATATTAAAGTGTAGTTCTACATTGAAAAAATATTTTAAAAGTGACATTTTGGGGACCTATGTCTGTGGTTTCTCACTGATATCCATACCAAAACAATTTTTGTTTCACAGGTTTCTTATTTATTCAATTTTTTGTGAATTTATTGAATATTTTAAGTTATTCATTTTTGTTCCCCCCCTCCACTTTATCTGCCTTTTTTTCCAGTCCCTCACCTACGCTTCTTTCTTTCGTATTGTCTTATAGACTGATAAGGCGGCATAGTCTGGACTGTTAGAAGTAAGGCTTTATAGGATCTAAAACAGAGTTATAGATGACAAAAGGAGAGCCATGTGCTTCTCACTGTGTATTTGGTGAAGCTGAATCTGGACTGCTCCCAACCCTTTCTTCCTAAGCCCAACCCATTCTTTCTAACACATGCTCTGCTCTGAAAGACACTGGAAATACTCCTAACACCCTTTTTCATTTTGCCACTGAAAAAAGGAAAGAAAAGGAAGGAAAAAAGGAAGAGAAAACACAAACTGGAAAATTTTTGATTAGAGGTTTCCCTAAAAAAGAAAAGAATTAAAATGTCAAAACAATGAAAAAATTGTAAACATATATATTTTAAGAAAAGGCCATTTTGTGATAACATTATTTTTAATTCCAAAAGTTTTGAATAGCTCTAGTTATTATGTAGTGTTCATGCTGTTTAGAAGGATTTTGCCCACCGTGGGCCTTTTCTTTTATGATTATACGGAGAAGCTATCTATTTTCAAAGTGGTACTCTATTCTTAAAGGTGTCTGTGTAAAAACTGAAACATCTCTTTCAACAGATGTGCTCCTTATATTCACTCAAATTAATGTTATCTTATTTTAGTGACAAACATAAGATTTACCTGCTTTTCACACCTGTTGGCTATGTAGAGCCAACACAGCTAAGAGAGACTGCTAGATTCTATTCCATCTTAAAAAAAAAGGAATACTTGTGGCACCTTAGAGACTAACCAATTTATTTCAGCATAAACTTTCGTGGGTTATAGCCCACTTCATCAGATGCATAGAATGGAACACACAGAAGTAAGATGCATTTATATATACAAAAAGCATAAAAAGTTGGAAATTACCATATCAATTCTAAGAGGCTGTTTAATTTGGATGAGCTATTATCAGCTGGAGAAAAAAAAACCTTTTCTAGTGATAATCAAGTAGATCTATGTCTGACAGTTGACAAGAAGGTGTGAAGGAAACTTAACTTAGGGAAATGATTCAATTAGCGTATTCCATCTTATGCATCTTTAACTGAAGGCAATGGAATTGCACAGGCATCACTGAGGGTATAACTATAAATAAGGGGCTAATATGATCTGCTATACCTTCATAGCTGGTAATGTAAAATAAGGGAAGAGTCCAAGTTGACTGTCTAACTACAAATTGAGTTTGAAAGAGAGCCAGTTAGGAAAAATATTTTTTTATTTAGAAACAGAGAACATTTACTATGGAAGATTTGACAAATCATTGTAGGCGGGACAGTTTAATAATGAATAAGCACTAAACTTTAAGACATGGGTTCGATGCCTAGCTCAGTTATATACTTCATATGTGACCCTGGGCAAGTCACTTAGCCTGCCCCATGCCTCAGTTTTTCATTTTTAAAATGAGGATAATATTTTCCTTAAATAAATATGTATTATTTTTGTATTTTAGTAGTAGGTAGGAGCCCCAGTCATAGACTGAGACTCTGTTGTGCTGCATGATATACAAAAAAAGATCAAAAAGAGAGTCTCCACCTCAAAAAACTTACACTCTAAGTCTCACAAGAATGTTGTGAAGTTAAATTCATGAAATGTGCAGTTGCTACTGGGATAAGGTGCCAGACAAGTAGATAGAAACAACAAATGTGGAATCCTGCAGTGCTGGTATTTACAAAATCACTTTTCTGAGCAGAGCCACACTAAAGCCTTAGCTAAGCCAAGCAGTTTTGTGCATTCATTATTCAAAGCCATGATGCATACAACTTTACCTTCTGCATAGCAAAACCTTCTAAAATGAATCCAACTTGTTCCTACCTGGTCATTGAGCACTATTAAATTATAAATCAACACTGCTCTCCCAGGAGGAAAGGTAATATTGCCCTTAGCTGGGCTCAAGTCTTCTTCAGCTGGGTTTGGGCCACCTTCTACCTGCAAAAAATTGGTTTTTCTGATCAACAAATATACAAGACATTTTCAAGGCTTAAGTAACTGCAGATAACAGGAATACAAGTCTAATATGGTTGTTTCAGTTTGATATTCAAAATAAGCTGTGTGGGATACACAAAGATTCACTGAATATTCAATGGTCTCCTACCTCACAATTCTAAATATTAGGTATAGCAGAGGAAATTTTGATTTTACAAGCCATGTTGCAATAGTTGCAGCAAAAGAGCTCTTTCAGGGAAACATGCCTATCTAGCTGAATGTCTAATGGGACAAATCAGAGTAATCATAATGAAGGTATGGATGTCAAAAAGAGTAATGAAGAAATTTCCTTCAATATGGGCCCATGAGAGCTCTTTAGTGTCCACTGATTCATAACTGGTTCTTTTGAATAGCTGGCTATAATTTATTAAGCATAATTAACTATCTGGAACTAAATTCTGATATAGAATTCTAATGGGAATTACTTTTGTGGCATTTTTTTCTGGTTTGTGACATTGAAGTTATTTATTTTTATGCACTTATATTGAAGTTACAAATGAAATCTAATCAAATGACAAGCTACTTAGAGCAGGATGAGAATTTTTACATATAATATACCATAGCTGATGCTTCATAAATGCATGTACTATATGCTGTGTGACAATATTGACTGATTCTATAGAGGGCAAAATTTATTTGACACTAATACATAAACAAGTCTACAGTAAATTCCACAAAGAATCACATATTACACTGTACTTACATATTAAATATAACATATAAAATTACAACATTTCTATTGGGGTCATAACCAAAGCCCTTTGAAGGCCACAGAACTCTTTCCATTGATTTTACTGAGGGAAGGATCAAACCCTTGGTGAATATTATGTCCAGTTTGGGCTTCCATTTCAGGAAAAGATGTGGACAAATTGGAGTGAGTCCACAGTAGAGCAACAAAAATGATTAAAGGGCTAGAAAACCTTTATTCTAGAAAACTTGGGTTTGTTTAGTCTGGAGAAGAGAAAACTGAGGGGAAAATGACAACAGTTTTCAAATATATAGAAGGTTGTTAAAAGAGGAGGGAGAAAAATCTTCTCGTTAACCTCTGAGGCAATGGGCTTAAATTGCAGCAAGGGAGGTTAGGGTGGACATTAGGAAAAATTTCCCAACTGTCAGGGTAGTTAAGCAATGGAATAAATTGCCTAGGGTGGTTGTGGAATCTCCATCATTGTCTAACCTGCTCTTAAAAACCTCCGATCACCTGTCAGGGATGGTCTCTAGTTAATACTTAGTCTTGCCTTGAGTGCTGGGGACTGAACCAGAAGACCTCTCAAGATCCCTTCCATTCCTATGTTTTTATAATTATGCTTTCCCATAGATAAGCAAAACTGAACCAGAGATCCACATGAAAGAAGTTTTACTATATATGAAATGCAGAAACTAAAGCATACAATTGAAACTTAGGGGGATAAGAAAAATTAAATGAGAAATTCAACATTTCAAAAGTTGCTAGATTTGAATGTCATACAAGGTACAGTGTGGCCCAAATAATCTAAAGTAACTAAAGATTTTGCATGTTTCTTTTCTTGGGTACCAAGCTTTAGATGTCTTAAAGGTGCCAGATTTTCAGAAAACCCTGAGCCAACATTTTAAAGTGTTCAAAAGTTAAGTCAAATAGTGAAGTTCTACTGTAACATTTATTTGTAAATATCACTTCAAAACTTTTTTGATCTACCTCCAAGAAAACTTACCCTTTCTATTTTTTAAAAAACTTCTGTTAAACAATTTTTTTCTTTCGGACTTATTTTCTACTAGTGCAAGTTAACATAACATTGTTTAATTTCCTATGTTTTTTTAAAAACCTTATAACTGAAATACAAATATTGTATAATTATTTACCAAAAATAAATATATACATTATGAAGAATATCTACTGTCTTCTAGTGTCTCCTGACAATTGTCTCTCAAATTATAACTGGCTTATCTAATTACAATGTTTTTCAAGTGGCAAGTAAAGCACTCCTGTTTAACAAAATTTAGACAGCAGCAATTTGTCTACATTCATACATAAATAGCAGAGTTGTGATTCTAACCACTCAGTTCTAAGAAGGTATGCTGAGGTGTGAAGTTGTTTCAATCAACTTACCTCAAAAGTCACAGTCACAGTCCCATAGGTTCCCTTCTCTCTAATTAGAGACAGAGGCACAAATTCATTTCTACCTCTGGGCTCATTCACTGTGATTAAGGCAGACTAATGGGGAAAAGAAGAGACAGGCAATCAGGCATTGATCAAATATCTTAGAGAGTGAAGAAAAAACTGTTACCATAGAAATAGCAAACACTCACAGACAAATTAATCCAATCTGTAAACTGGCCCACTGATGGTATTACATTTCCTAGCAACCAATTAGTTCAACAAATAAAAAGCCTGAAAGACTTCAGATAAAAATATTAGCAGTGGTTGCTAGAGTGCTTTTTTCTTTTCTTTTTCTTTTTTCCTTTTTGCTATAAACAAATATGGCTACCATATTCAAGCTACTTGGCTTGTATCATTAATATTTATAGAAGTTCCTAAGCCAATTAAAAACAGATTTTGTCCCTTCTAAAATCAATTATTAGATAGTTAGATATTTACGTTGATTTTAAAATCACAGGACATAATTTATGTCATGATACTGATTTTCTTAAATATTCCAATTATATTATTTTACGAATATGAGTTTTTAAATCTATTTTAACTACAAAGATTTGTTCAGTCAATAAAGTTCACCTAGAAAAAAAGTTTGAGCTATTTCTAAGGTTCTTGTGCTTTATTAGTAAAGATCCTACTTGTACAAGAGCCAGCCACATTCAAGATGGAGAGCATGGGCATGGAACTGCCCACTACTAATGAACAGGAGAGGTAGCATGGCTATGGTCCAGCCCCCACCACTACACAAGCCAACAGAACTAGCTAAGCATTGCAGGAAGAAGCATGCACTGCAAGTTTTAACAGGTGGTGGAGTACTTCTAGAACACTACCAGGAATTCTGGCTGAGTCAGCCAGAATTCTTTAAGGGGCTCCAATGACCATTCAGCCCCATCTTATCTGCACAATGCAGCATGTGACACTCTGGCTGAAACACTGCGAAGGGCACTCTTAAGCACTTTATTCCAGAAGTACTGACTAATTTATAACATGTTCGTGCCCGTGTGGAATTCTGAGATGTAAGTATAAAAATACTGACAATGGATTAGTAAGGAACACAATATTTTCAGATAGCCACAATATCTCTGGGCCAAATTCACCAATGGCATAACTGAGTGTATATCCATGTAAGGGAATAGAATAGTTCTCATCTTAATTTCATACCAGCGGTGAACTGTGCTCTCTAAAATGTACGTAGCAACATTACACATCATGTTATTTCTTTGAAGGAGACAGGGCCTTATGCTGCACCCGGTGACGTAAATGGGAGCTCTGTTACTGATTTCAATGGGAGTAAAATGGGTCCCAGAATTAATACAGTATATTAACAGTTTGCAGAAGGAGAACACTGTCTCATTTCACTTGCACTTGCACAGTTATGAAACCACTAAATAAAGTGAATTCCACTATAGGTACTACTCTACAATTCTTTAAACCTTAATATGGAGTTCCTGACTTGCTTAAAACCACCAAGCCCCCATCTTCCCCTGGGCTGCAAGTTCTATGCTGCACTTCTAGAAAGACTAGCACACAGCTTTGCCCAGTGTGACAGCAGCCCAATGAGAGCATGTCTGATAGTGTACAGTAGCATTTCAGTCATATATATTTAACCATATTACAGAAATCTGCAAGTGGGCTGATTTTAAAAGTCACAAATGGGAGTTAGGTGCCCAAAACTGACATAGACTTCTAAGGAAATTAGGTGCATAAATGCCCTTTGGTGCCTTTGGAAAATCACCCCTTTACGCTATTTAAAATTATTAAGGTATACAATGTAAAAACTTACCATACTGAAGGAAATAATTCCAAAGGCATTGTCATTTGATAAGATTGTTACAGTGACAGACGTTGGTGACCCAAGCTTTATTCCTGCATATGGTTTCTAAAATTAACAAGACATATAATAAGTAAACCAGCAATGCAGACAGTTAAAAAATGCAGTTTTTCAGTAAAAACTTGTTTTTAAATAAATACGTTTTCATTTAAAGTGTGAGTATGTCTTTCCTTGTGTTGCTGTTGGAGCTTTTTTATTTTTTTAATTGGTCCATTGTATTTTTGTGTCTGGTTACAAGTTCCAAGAAAAAGGTATTCAAGTCAACAGAATGCACATAAATCATTCTTACTGCTTCTGGAAAACACATTCTATAGAGTGTCAGTCTGGTTAAACAACAAAATGCTCAAAAGAAACTTTCAAGACATTAATCATAGTGTGACAATCTATTAATGATACCATAGCAATAAGGAATTATATATGAAACATCTAGCCATGCTAGAAACTAAAGTTTTGGGGTTTTTTTAGCATTCTGTATAGGCTGAAATTTTGGAGCTAAGTTTTATATGGATCAACAGGTCACAAGCAGATTGTTTACAGCAGTTTACATTTTATATATATATATATATATATATATATATATATGGGTAAGATCAGTTTATGACTTTTCTATTATATTTCTGAGTTAAATATTGATGGGAAGAAAAAAAGGGAAAGGAAGGGAAAACATGTATTTACATTTACTATCAACCATTTGGGCTAACTACGAAACACAGGGGTAAAATGAAGATTCACTTTTATTGCAATGACTTTAAACTTTACCATGGACTGTTAACTTTCAAAAAAAAAGGGAGAAAACAAGCTTCTCCAGAGTTGCTTCATTCTAACTTGGATTAGCAATATACACTGATTTATCTACATACTGTTCAAAATATATATTTCCAGGGAGGTCTTTTTCTGAAGCAATGAGGATCATCCTGTTTCCCTACTATTTTTTGCCCTCTCCCTTGAAGCAATGTCTTTCTGGGCAAGGAAGAAAGGACAAGATTCTCTTCAGAACCTCACAGTTTGCTTCTTAATGAAGTGGAAACAGTTCCTGTTTAAGTCTGCTGAATATATTGCCTCTGCAGAAAGTCTCAAGCATGGTAAACAAACTCATGTCTTGTGCATGGAACTGCTAAGAAGTAGTATAAGGCTATCAGGTTTCCTGCTGTCCAAACTTTAAGCTTTAGACATGGAGAGCCAAATTCACCACTGAAGTAAATGAATAAGCTGCAGCCAAATATGCCAAAGTTTTTTTTCTAGTGAAACAGATAAACAAAAAAGCTAGCACCTACCTGTAATGTCAAGTAAAACATGAACATCTCATCAGCCTCTGGAAGATCATCATCACAGACCGATATATACACAGTTCTGTTTGTTTCTGTATCAGGTATGTATGTTGCTGCGTACGTGTCAAAAAAGTCACCCGTGTTTGCTCCGTAAATCTACAATAAATACACAAATGAATATAACCTACTCCCCACTTTTTATAATTTTATTCTGACTTTGCTTCATATATTACATATGATGTTTTCTTTATATTACTTCTCCCTCAGTCTTCACTACCATCAGCCCTAGTGACAAAGCGTCCTGTTATAGACTAACAGATGTTTTAGAGCAAAAGCTTTCATAGGTGAATACCCACTTTGTCAGATGCATCTGACGAAGTGGGCATTCACCCACAAAAGTTTATGTTCTAATACATCTGTTAGTCTATTAGGTGCCACAGGAAGCTTTGTTGCTTTGGCAGATCCAGACTAACACAGCTACCCCTCTGATACTGATCAACCGTAGTGTTCCTAGACAGATGACACAGGATAACAACATAGTAAGCAACTTCCTATACTAGTGCTGAGAAATTAAGCATGTCACTTATTCACAGCTAGTCATGATCTCATCAGGGAGCTTTAATCGATTCCAGTATGTGACTATCTTGCACATAGTGCACTACAGAGTCATATTTTAAAAAGGAACACTATTTTTAAAATACTGTTTACAAGAACATGCACACCACCCATTATTAGTACAACAAATACTAGTATAGATGCAACAGCCGAGTGCTCTGTATTGCAATGTGTTGATCATGGGTCCAGAAGAAACCTCTGCTTCTCCCTTTCTCCAAGGTAATATGCACCACAGAGAATTCTGGCAGATGAAGCAGACCGTACTCTCTGGCACCCACTATTAGAGTAACATAAATGCCTTCTAAATAGGGACTGCCTGTTGGTCATTCCATTTGTGTGGAATAATAATATATATTCAGTTAGGGGAATTATTATACATTATTCATTTTAATACTTACTAGCTATGAATAAATAAAGATTTTAATATAACCTACTTTAAGCACACATTTCTTAAAGTATTATGTTCTTGCTAAACTGCAATCAGTCAACACTGAGCAATACACACTGCCCAATCCTGCTCCCACTGCAGTCAATGGCAAAAATCTTCCATGGACTCACGTGAAAACAGGACTGTCCTTTGGCAGATAACAAACCTATTGCTTTGGACCATCAAAACTATCCAAGCAGGGCCAGCTCTACCTTTTTTGCCACCCCAAGCAGCTCTGCCGAAGAGGCGTGTCGCTGAAGAGAGAAGAGTGGCAGAGCTGCTGCAGGTGTGCCACTGAACACGCCTGTGGCAGCTCCGCCAAAGAGGGAAGAGTGGCAGAGCTGCTGCAGGCATGCCGCCAAAAGCCACCTGAGTGCCGTCCTGACAGCACCCGTAACGCTGTCCCCTGCTATTTGCCACCCCAGGCACCTACTTGCTAGGCTGGTGCCTGGAGCCGGCCCTGTATCCAAGCTAGGAGTGCAGGTGCACTGAAGCACTGAGCTTGGAAAGTCAACTGAACCAGTGTGGCTGCAACGCCTCAAGTTACCATCCAAACACACTGAACGTTTGAATAAACAATGCAGATGGAGCTGTTTGTAAGGGTTGATGGGGAACAATGAAATTAGATCAGTGCCGAGAATGCGTGTGGAAAAGTTCCAGCATTTTGGTATATGTACACAAAGACCAACATTATTGAACTTGGTTGCCTAAAGTGAGGTACCTAACTATGGGTTTAGGTACCTAACTTTAGGCAATCAAGTTCACTTAGAAAATTCTGGAAAGAGTATTGCCTGAAGCACTATTGAAAAGGCCAAAAGTCTGTGGACAGACCACACACATCTTCCTACAAGAGCTGTTCAGAATTTTCACTTTTCTGATATTGCAGCACATTTTGCTTATTTTAATTTGCTATTTTTCAGCCAGTTTATAGAATGGTTGTACTTTTTCAAGATTTAAAAAAAGTCTGAATTTTTTAATGTTCACTTCTTACATTTATTGCACTATTTTATTGCTTTTTAATATATATTAAAGCTTAGCCACAAAGATGCATGTCTGCATATCATATAATCCATGCACATGCTAAATTAAGCCTACTACCACTCGTGACATTTACAGTGTTTACTTTCTTCAACTGTTTATTTAAAATGCAATAAAGTCAAACAATTAACTAGTACATTGGCAATATATAGGCTTATGTTTTATTTTCTCTTAGTTTTCTGGTGTTTTCAAAACTGTTTTCTACTTGTTCTAGCCAAGGGATATACACCAAGTATTGAAGTAGTAATTATATGAAAAATGCTTATCCAGTTTAACTGGAATCACAGCGTTTTCACTCAACTTTTCCTTCTGTATTTTGTCTTCTATGCAGGACCAAACCCAAAGCAGAAACTTCTAGGTGCCAAATTCCAGTTTCTCTCCCTGCAAGTGCAATCTATTCCTCAGAACAACCACAATAGCCATACAGTACTTCTATAAAACTAATAATAGTTATATTAAAGTATAAGCTTTATTAAAACAATATGAAAATATCTGTAGTAGCCTCCTGCCCCCTTTCGATTTAAAAACTAAAGAACTCTGTCATTTTAAATGTTTTACAAGAGCACAAGTTTTCAAAGACATTCATGCCTTCTCTAGATTTTATACCCAGTGTTCTCTGGTACATCTATTTCTAACTCTTTTAAGTCAAATAATATGCATCTTCCATTGTTTGAGCTCAGACCATGTACAAATATGGCACATTTCTCTAGATCTAAACAAAAGAAAAAGTAGCAGACTCAGTGCACACATTTTCCCTCATCTTCTACCCAATTCTACCACCCTCACTCATGTTGAGCAGAAACTTACTCTACAAATTCTCACGTTGATTTCAGTATGACTATATAAAAAGTATGGTACGTCTCAATGTGAGTAAGGGATGCAGAATCAGGCCCGTGGTTAACAACAGCTAAGAATAAAGAAAACAGTGTAAATACAATCTAATCTCTCAGATCATGGTGTCCTGACTTCTACATAGCAGATGCCTCTCAGGATAGGTCCTCCTGTTTCCCTTCTGAATGGGCAAATCTCTTCTCTATATTCCCTTAATTGGCCTTTTTTTTTGAAGAAATAAAACCACATGCCTAATTAATGAAGTCACTAAAGAGGTACAGCTGTTCTCCCTCAGCCCAGAAAAACTGGAGAAGGAAAAATAATCTTCCCCCTACTCTTTGGGAGTGGACTTTCAAGTACCAGCCAGAATCCAAATCAGACTGCCCTGTAAACTCACGGAGCTCCACCAAGAGTAGTAGTTGGCTTTCTGAGTAGCTATCAGTAGCCTGAAAATGTTTCTGTTGGCATAGTCCATGGCAATTTCCTCACTTGTAGCAATTGGGTATTTCTGACTCAAAACAGTTCCCCCAGTGAGCCCCAAGGGTACCTAGCTACACACCCCATTGCACTGACCCAGTTAAAAAAACCAAGAAACATAAAACATACCAGGAGCAGTCAACATTTCATATAGATATCCAAATTTAATTTAAATAGAGGGGAACTGGCAGTTTCTTACCGAAACAATTGCTGTGATGTTAGCTGGGTCTCCTGTCCTTTCAATAACAAGACGTATAACTGTTGTACTAGTTTCATGAACCACAAATTCTGTTTGCCCAGTAAACTTTACTTCTGTTTCTCCAGATGTGAAGCTGATGAATAAAGCTAAAAGAAGGTTACCTAATAAACAAGCAGAGGGCATACCTACAAGAAAAAAAAGAATTTAAGAATAAAAGAAGTTGATGTATTTAGTACGTAGGAAACAATTTCTACAAATCACTGACTTGTAGCCAACACTTCATATTCTACTCATTTCTTTTTTTAATTAAACTTGTTTTATTTTATTATAATTTGATGTATAATTGGATAGTTTCTCTTTTCAGGGAGAAATGGGCAGTCTCCTCCTATAGTTTCCTCGACAGAGCCGCTTTGTTTCTTGCTCCTTTAACAGTAACTTTCTCATGCCACTGTGCCATCATGGGGGTGGGGGTGGGACTGTAGCTGCACACAGGCAGGCTGCATAGGGGCCAGGGCAGAAGTCGTAGGCTTGGAGAAGACTCTCCCTTGATTTCCTGATCACCCTGAGCAGTGAGATATCTTCCAAAATGATCACCTCCCGTGGAAAGTGTGGTGACAGGAATGATTATCAGCTCCCCTTCCCCCAGTGCTGGCTCTCCTCAAATGCCCAAGAGTCATGTGCCCAGTGTACAGCACAGTCCGAGAACACTGAATTACCCTGCCCCTGTGGCTACTCACCATTGTGGGGGCCTTGTGGGCAATGTATGCTTGCCTGCGATCAGCCAGTTAGTGTCAGATGTGTGAGTACTGGCTGTGTTTTAAAGCACTTAAACAGTGTTGTCTGTGTTGCAAACAATACTTCTTCTGTAAAATGTTGCATTTAAACTTCACAGAGATGATCTTAGGAGGCCAGTCTCCCTTATCGGCAGCAGAACAGTTGTGAAGAATTAGAAAGCATCAAGAAGAACTAAGGAGGACTTTATGTGTGAGGTTATTACACACTCCACCAATGAGAAAAAGGAACTAAAGGAGTGGCAGGATAGCGAGAAGAGGGAACAAAAGGAGAACGTGGCACACCAGAAAGAAGCCATGGAGCGGCTCTTAACAGTTATGGGGCGCCAAGCGGACACACTCAGGAGATACCAGCTCTTCAAACCGAGCAGCTCTGTGCCCGCCCTCCCTTACAGCCGCTGTCACAAAACTCTTTCCCATGTGCTCCCCCCATCAACCTCCTGGATCCACTCTCTACCCACAACATTCCACTCCTCCCTCCTCACAGTCCAGTAGTGTGGACTCCCAATACCCACTGCACTCAACACCCATCCATCTGCAGTTTGGTCCTGCTGAAGTACAGCATCCACTGCATCAGAAGGCTGGGTATGACCCCTCTTCTTGAGGGGTCCCGGGATAGCTTCAGATTTGTGTATGTCCAGGGATTATTCCCCCATTCCTTCCATTCCCCCATCCCCCACCATGCTGATGAATTTTTTGGTCTGACTTTCTCCCCTGGTTGTTGACTTTCTATAAAAGAATCATGTTTGTTTGAAAGCGATCTTTATTCTATTAAGTGAAAGCAAAAAGAGTACTTCAAAGCAACATACAGTTATGTTAAGGCCACTTCTTGCATCATATGCACCAATCACATCCTACCATTACAAGCACTACAATCCCGAGCATAGCAACAAATATTAGTGGCTTTCAGCTTCAAATTGGTGCCTCAAAACATCCCTGATTCTTACGGCCCTGCACTGTGCCCCTCTAATAGCCCTGGTCTCGAGCTGTTCTAACTCAGCCTCCAGGCAGTGAGCCTCTGCGGTCCAGCCCTGAGTAAAGCTTTCACCCTTCCCTTCACAAATATTATAGTGCATACAGCACATAGCTATAAGCATAAGACTATTGTCATCGGCCAGTCCAGCTTCCCATACAGGCATTGCCAGCGGGCTTTTAAACAGCCAAATGCACACTCCAATCATTCTGTACTTGCTCAGCCTGTTGTTGTACTGCTCCTTGCTGCTGTCAAGTTGCCCCGTGTATGTCTTCATGAGCCATGTCATTAAGAGGTAGGCGGAGTCTCCCAGGATCACAATGGACATTTTGACTTCCCCTAAGGTGATCTTCTGAATCCGGGAAGAAAGTCCCTGCTTGCAGCTTCTTGAACAGGCCAGTGTTCCGAAAGATGCATGCATCATGTACCTTTCCAGACCAGCCTGCATTAATGTCTGTGAAAAGCCCAGTGATCCACAAGCCTCTGGAGAATACCCCTTGCGATTAATGTACTTGGTGGTTAGGTGGTCTGGTGCCAGAATTGTAATGTGTGTGCCATCTATCACCCTGCCGCAGTTAGGGAAGCCCATTTGTGCAAAGCCATCCACAATTTAACTCACGTTGCCCAGATTCACGGTCTTTTAGAGCAGGATGCAATTAATGGCCCTGCACACTTGCATCAACACAACTCCAAGGGTTGACTTTCCCACTCTAAACTGGTTAGCGACCAATCAGTAGCAGTCTGGAGTAGCCAGCTTCCAGAGTGCAGCTGCCACGTGCTTTTCTGGTGACAGGGCAGCTCTCATTCTCGTGTCCTTGCACCACAGGGCTGATGCGAGCTCATCACACAGTCCAATGAACGTGGCTTTCCTCATGCAAAAGTTCTACAGCCACTGCTCATCATCCCAGAAGTGCATCACGACGCGATCTCACCACTCAGCGCTTTGTTTCCCAAGCCCAAAAGAGGCATTCTACTGTGGTCAGCACCTCTGTGAATGTCACAAGCATTCTCATGTCATAGCTACTATGTGTGGCGAGATCAGTGTTGCACCCCTCTTGCCTTTGTAAGAAATAACTCTACTGCAACTTGTGACGTGTTCATCAGTGCAAACAGCATTCTTGTCAACAGCTCAGGATCCATTCCGGCAGCCAGAAAGAGGCAGGGCAGGGCATGTAGTACACAAAGCATTGAAAGATGGCACCAAATGCAGATGGAAGCACAGGGATTGCTGGGGTGTGAAGCAATGCATCACGGGACATTGGGACAGGACCCAGGATGCCCCACAACCCCTTCCGCCTTCCCACAAGTCTTAGCGGCAAAAGATAAAGAGGTGCTCTATGCGATAGCTGCCCAGAGTGCACTGCTCCAAAGAACGCCACAGGTGCTGCAAATGTGAACACACTATTGTGCAGGCAGCTGTCAGTGTGAACGCACAACAGTGGCTTTCCTTCGGCACTCTCTGAGTGGCACTGTAACTACCAGAGCTATAACTCTGCAAGTGTAGACACGCCCTTTTCAGCTGGATTTGAGTCCCCTTATTCAGGGCCAAGTCCAGTGGCAAGTTGAGCATCCCTCAAGTGCCAATGAATTCAATGGGAATTGAGAGTGCTCAGCAGGGGTGAAAGTAACTATAGTCACTTACCGGTACGCTGGGGGCTGACTCTGCCCCGGAAGGGGCGGGGCCCCAGGCGTAAGGGGCGGGGCTTATGGGGTCAGAGCCAGTCCCGGCCCGCCCTGTACGGGTAAGTCCCTCCCCTTTCCCTCTTCCCCCCCAGCGGGTAGCAGCCTGCACCTGGGGGTTCTGGGCCCTAAATGCGGAGCCCCTTCCCCACCCCAGGGCTCTGATGGCTATTTAAAGCGGATCCCCGGGCCCCTTAAATAGCCCCCAGAGTCGGGGGGCGGAGGGGGCTCTGCGTGCTATTTAAAGGGTCAGGGCTCCCACTGCCTCTGCTGCCTTGGTTCTTTAAATAGCCGCCGCTTCAGAAAGCCGCGGCTATTTAAAGAACTGAGGCAGCAGAGGCAGGGGAGCCCCGACCTTTTAAATAGCCCCCAGAGCCCCACTGCTGCTGCTCCAAGGCTCCAGCAGTGGGGCTCTGGCAGCAATTTAAATGGCCTGGGGCTCCAGCCAAGGCTGGAAGCTCCAAGCCCTTTAAATTGCAGCCTGGGAAAGCCGGGCGCCCAGGTACGGCACACCGGCTCTTGCCGGTACACCGTACCAGGGCGTACCAGCTTACTTTCACCAGTGGTGCTCAGCATTTCCCAGAGGTACAATGCATGTTGCAGGATTGGTCCCCAATGCAGACAGTTTTCTTTAGAGTTCCTCCAGCTGATGAAAACAGTGTTATAATTTTATTTTTAGATCTCTCTCCACAAAGTACCAACGATTTTATTGTGAAATGGCAATTCACACATGTTCTAATAAATGAATATACTGACAAGAAAGATCACTGACACACAGAGCACATTTTGAACGTTTGTGAAAAGTGAGAGTTAAATTTTTAATCAGGATGTATTCAAAGAGTGCCTGTAGTTCTAAAAACTATGCTCATCCGGTAAGATAAAAGAAACACACGATTGCGCTAATCTTGCAATGAACTCTGCATAGGCAGAGTTCATAAAAAAGTGAAGCTTCACACAGACCCAGGGCTCTGCCCATGCAGAACTTATTGCAGGATCACATGACCAGTGTCCAGGCAAAACAGGACGAATATTTCACTGTGTATATTCACAATGAACTGAAAACAATATACAGGCCAAAAATAATTCTCAGAAATTATGTACTGAATAATTTTGAACAATAAATAAATTTAAGAAAATTACAATCATCACAGAAAATTTACAAACAGGAAAAAAAGACAAGATTTTTTGTTCAAATTATTAGTAATAAGTTATTCACTCAGCTCTACTGAACACCATCTTGGGAACAGCTGGGTAATGAAAACCCACAGAAAGACATTACCCAGAAGACAAAATCAGTGATGGAGCAGCCACCATCCCAGTGAAACAAATGATTCATTTTACAACCCATTTGAAATGTTTCATTATTTCTGATAAGAATGTCACCCAATAAAATATTTTTTTGCTTTAAGAATTTCACTCCAACATAAACTGAATCTTAATTACCATTGGTACAATCCCACAAGCCTTCTATCTGCAGAACTCCCATGGATTTGAAATGAGAATTCTGCATGTAAAAGGCTTTCAGGATCAGTCACCCTGAGTTTCAACATTATCTACAATACAGACTGGCCAGTGATCCCAATTCCTCCACTCCGCTCCTCCTCAACCACTTTCAAGTATGTACACCCTATGTCTGCACGAAGGGAGCACTGAATGAATTCCCCTCAAGCTTGAGGTCTGCAATTGTTACAACCACTGCATGGGCCATGCAACAAGAAGGGAAGCTCTTCACATACTCCTTCCCCCTTGCACACCTATACAAGGGCCTGTCACAATCCGCCCTTACGAGGTAACTTTTCAAGCACAGGGAAATGGTATCAAGGAAAAAGAGACACTTAAAAGAGACATGATGACACTCATTGAACAAACAACTCACACTTATAGGATCCAGAGTTACAGCAATATGATTTCAAACTAAATTAAAACTTAAAAACTCTTGGAAGGGATATAAAAACACACCTCTAACCAATGGGAATTAGGATAAAACTTCCCCTACGGGCAGGTTACCCCATAACTACCTAGTACAGGGTTTCTTGTATCTTTGCCTGAAGCACAGGTATTGAACATAGTCATAGACAGAATGCTGGACTAGAAAAACAGCTGGTCAGATGAAGTAAGGCAATTCCTATATTACTCTGTAGGAAAATGACCCATGTTAGTCACCTATTAATACCTATCAATTTAACTATGAGATGGTCTGATACATAAAAAAAATAATTGAGGACAAAAAGGACAGAGAAAAAAAATAAAGATTATGAATGAAAATCTTCCATTTCAATTGAAATGGAAGGCTCTAGGCACCTCACAGGAGTCAGACACAAGAAAGCTGACTACAAATAACCTATAAGTGATGTGTATTGGTCTCTACCTTAAATTGCTCTCTAGAGTATAAATGTTATCTTGAGCCCCTATATTACAGCTTGAAAGTGAATTGTCAGTGTAACCTCTGTAAACTTTGAGACAATTACATAGTCTGCAAATGCAGGCATCATCTATATGCAACTGAAGAGTTTGTTGACCTTTTCGCTTCAGCTGTTACCTTGTCATAGACTTAGCAAGTAGCTTCCCACGGTGTGTGCTACAAGTAAATAATACTGAAAATATGATCCTTGGGGGCAAGGGTATAAAGTTTAGAATTACTTGAATTCTATTACCTCTGCTAGGGGACATTCTAAAACTATAGGATTACTCCTGTGGAACAAGAGAGGTTTCATAATCATGCTATCAATTATTCAGCAGGTAAGAATTCTTTCTCATTAAATTATTTGAACTATGATTTACTATGCGCAACCTGACAAAAATGACCTTTATCTTTGTGCATATTAAAGCAACTTTAAAATATTACAGCTAGTAAAAGAAATGTAAATCAAAACTTGAAGAGTTCATCTCCTGGGAATCAAAATATTATCCAAGGAGCCAGTATAGCTCACAATATTTTACCCTATAAAATACTGGTCATGATTTACTGACTCCTCCGATCCTGCAAAGATTTCCACATGTGCTGAACTATACACACAGTGAGTGGTCCCATAGTACTCATATTGCTCCGAGTTCAACACGTGTCTGCAGGATAAGGCCTAAATTATTTTTTTCTGGGACAAGAATTATACATCTTTTTTACCTATTGTACCATATTAATATTAGTAATTTTATCTTTGACTTTTCATATGTTTATTGAAACTACAGTAGTTTTTCCACAGTAAAAATAATAAATTTTTAATTGATAATACATTCCATCCTGAAATGCTGCTAAATTACTAATGTTTATTGGGCCCAGTTCTGCCATCTCAAATTCTTTAATAGGAATACAGTAGACTCTCGATTATCCAGGATTGGGTTAACCAGAAAGTGGATTAACCAAGATGTCAAAAAAAAAAAAAAAAATGTGTAACTCGCAGGGCCGGCTCTGGCTTTGTTGCTGCCCCAAGCGCAAAAAAAAAAACCCAACAGGGCACAGGGCAGCCAGTGAACCAACCCCCCACTTCCCATATTTCCTATGGATGGTGATTATCCAGGATTTTATTAACCAGAATTAATTTTTTCCCTATCATCCTGGATAATCGAGAGTCTACTGTATTGCTTTTTAAAGGACTAAGTGAAAAGGAATTTGAATTTGTTGCCACAATTGCTACTGGGGGGTGGGGAAGGGAGAATATAATAAATCTTTAAGAAAAGGGGTCTAAACAGCCTTTGTGACTCTGTAACCTAGAAAGTCAAATAGAACCTCAGTAGCCAACAGCTGTGAAGGTCAATTTGGGCTGGATAGAGCCATAGCAAATAGAGATTTACAGTGTCAATAGTAGCTTAAAATGATGTTACACATTGTAATCCTGGATACTAAAAATGAATGGGTTTATTCTAACGGTTTATATACTCAGGAATATAAAAAAAAAGCTCCCAAAAGAAAATAAAAGACTTTTAAAGACAGTGAAGGATGCTGTAAATCCCAAAATTACTTCCTTGTTAGACATTCAATTTAAAAATCAAAGGATTTTTTAAAAAAGTAATGCTACTTAGCATGTAACACACAGTTTCTTGGCTAAATTTAGCATTTTCTGGAACACATTTATGCTTCTACAGAAAGAGCAAATTCCTAGTGTAGGATAAGAGAGATTACTTACTAATCCTATATAATATTTTCTAAAACATCATAAATCACTAATAAGTTATAGACCATATCACCCCTTTTCTGCTCCCTCTGTCAATTCATGTTTACTGTCACCAAAAGGCATGTTACAAAAAAAGCATTAATACAGTCTGTAGTATGCACTTCATTAAGCTGAAAGAATGTAACACTGGTGTTAAACTACCACACTTCACAATGTCAGTGCTGCCTTAGGAGAAGTCATAGTTGAATAGCAGGTGGGTGATATGGTTTTTACTTCAGAGATGTGCAAGCCAGATGCCCCAAAAGCATACAAGCTTTTCAGATACATTGCACCGTCTCTCTGGTTCCTTTTTCTCACGTATTATTCTTAAACTTTCAGAAGAAAATATTGCCCATTTTTGCACCTAAGTTTCTAAGATCACATCAAATTATTCTAAGACTGGACTTCAGATACGCTGCATTTTGCTTCTGGGCCCTGATACTAAAAAGACTTACAAAATTCTTATCTCTAAACATTATGAAAAATTCCACTGAAGTCAACAATGCAGGTCAAGGAGTGAGGGTGGCGAAGACTGCTTTAGGCTCAAGCACTATGATGCTGAATTTTGGCCAACCACCAAATCAACAAAATAAATTTAGGGATTTTTTTAAATTTAATTTTAGAAGGTCTTTTCCACAAATTTTTATACTCTGACTTTTACATCTGATAATCAAAAGCCTTTAAAATGGAAGGCACCATTCACTTCCTCTAGGGTAGGGACTGTGGAGGATGGTGGCACACATTCAGTCTGCAAGAAAGGATCAACCTGGGATGGGAAACAGCAGTGAAGGGACCTGAACTTGAAACTGCTGTAGCCAGATCATGATCCAACATTAAAGGAGAAGGACAGAGCAGGACAGCAAACTAGGAAGAGAAAAAGGCAAGAGGAGAGAAGAGAACACTAATGGGAGAAGCAAAGGGAGATAAGCATCCGGAGCCAAGACTAGCTGTCAGAACCAGCATGGTAGATGGTGAGGGGAAGATGGTGGGGGAAATGGATAGATATTTTAGGGTGGAGTGACCTCTTCAGATCTGTGGCTATTTTGTATTGCTCACTTTCACATTCTACTCAGAGTTACTAAGGTGTATAGGCATAGCACATCAAGGTTATAGCATCTACCACATTCCTTCCTATCGGTCCTCATTAACTCCCCTCAATTACTATACACTCAGCCAAGCAGAACACCAAAAGAATGGCATGTCTGCTACTCTGCAGCACGAGCTGCATGATGGCCATCTCGGACTGTCAGGCAGTACCCTATCCTCAACTGGATTTGTTCCACTGTGCACCCTATAGGATCTTTTCCTGAATCAGCATGGTGTCAGAACTGCTCTTTCATCCTCGAAGGCAGTTTCTCCAGAGCACGGCTGAATCACAATAGGTTGGAACAGTGCAGGAAGGCTTACAATGTCACCACCTTTGCTGTATTTGTTGTGGAGGTACAAAAAGAACTCTTGGTTTCCAGCACTGAACTTTACCAACATTATGAAGCGTAATATTATAAAATCATATGAACTGTAACAATATCAGTTCATTAAGATTCAGAGTTTCCAATGTTGCCAGGAATGATCATGAAATAACAGTAAAGGTATTTCTGTATTTAAGGCTTATCGGAACATTTCTCTTTTTCACCTTACAGCTTCAGTAGCTCAGCTGTCACTATTAAGGACCAAATTTTCAAAGGAGGACACAATGTGTGTGCCACCAAAACCTGGCATTTGAACAATGTGTACTGTCTCAACCCCTTTCCTCCATGGGACTAGGGGATGGGGGAAGGGAAGGGAGGGTGGAGAAATAAATCCCTTACTTTGATAGGAGAGGGCTGACCGGACAGTGCTCCCATGTCACTACTTCAGAATGACATCCCACTACAACAAGAGAAGCCTGATGCCTCTGCCTGCTTCAAAAGAGAGGAAGCTGGAAAGTTATAAGAGCCCAAGCAGCCAGGTTGGGTGCTTCTCTCTTTGCTCCCCTCTTCCCCATTCTGAACTACTCTGGTGGATGTAACATTTTGTGGGAAACTGTCATTACCCAGTTTTTGCATATTATTTGGGGGCCCTGCCTCCTAGCTTCTGTCTCAGACTGCCGACCTTTCTTCCTTCTTTGCTGCAGGGAGCATCACTCACAGGTGCGTGTTCTCTCCTTTTAAATGCAAAATACTGGGAAACACTTGACCTGGTCCCAACATGTACACACATGTTGCAGCTGCAGGGAGCTCTCAAGTGGCTTCCATGGTCCCAAAACTCCCATCTCAGTGGCTTCATGATACCCACCAAGTACTGCTGCCATGATGGAGTCTCAGTTTCCAGGAGGGCTTATCTGCATTTGAAGGAGATTATTTTTAATTATACAGATATTAGGCAATTACTCTCCTGAACAACAACTTTTTACCGCAACTTCAGCCCTCTTTAGAACTTTACAAAAACTCACTAATTTGACATGTAGCACTGAGAATGGAGCTACAACTAGTTTAATGTACCCAAAAGTATCTCTATATGAAAAACCTCTTTCTCTCAATTAAGTCCCCTCGAAGAGGACACTTATTCTTCATTGTATAAATAGTGTTCTGAGGAAGAGTTTGAGCAACCTTTCATCACTTTCATACCAAGCTAACCCTCTTAGCCAGCAAACTAAATCTATTGTGCCAGCCACGAACCCATATTAAAGACGGTGAGGTCTCCCAGCTGAATCTAGAGCCAAAAGCATCCTTGCTTCTTCCCTGAATCTCATGGGAGAAAGACAAATGCCATCTTCTCTTCTCTCTGCTCCTTTGTCCAAGTGAGGGAAGTGGGCCTATTGCAATTCATATTCTTCTTCTGTACTTTCTAGTGGCTTTTCTCTTCATCCTCTCAAAAGGGTATGGATGTTCCTTTCATGTACTCTTAGAATTCCTTAAGCTTATAATGATCTCAGGAGAAATGAGCTTTGTCTTATAAGTCAGGTAGAGTTCAGGGTTCTGTGAGGTTTAACTTATCTGCTCTGCCTACTTTCTTCAGGCAGAGCACAGAATGAAGTGCCAAATCATCAGACAGTGCTAAACTCACTTATTGAGCTCTTTGCCTTGCCAATGGCAAGCAGGCAAAAAAATTGTTCATATAGAGTATAGGTCTTTAATTACAAACATTTGGAGATACCTTTTAACATGTTCTGAACAGACTTCCTAATTGTAGCCTTACTGGGAATCCCACAGAACTATATAAAAATTATGATTAGCATTATGTCCAGATTCTGATCTCAGTTATTCAAAGTTAAATCCAGAGTAATATCAATGGAACTTACCCAACTGGAGTTATTCCATATTTACACCAGAGGTCAGAATCTGATCCTCTGTGATAATCAAACTTTGGTTGAAATCTGCTAAAACAACATTATTTTATCAAGAAATAACATACTATGGGTTTGATTCTGATTCATTTACGCTAAATTTACACAAGTACAGCTCTAATGATTTCAACTGATCTGATCTACACTGAAGCAAGTGAGATCAGAATCTGTCCATGTGTAGCTATATCCAAAGCCCAGTAAAACCATATATTGTAACAGATAAATATGCTATAGTATTGCAACAATTGGCAATATAGTTTGTAGTATTTCTGGCATGTAGATAACTATCACTGAAGCAAAAGGCAAGTCCCAGAGAAGGATCCCATTCCAGCAAACCTTTACTCTCACGCAAATAATACTGTTTCACACAAGTAGTCACACTGAAGTCAGTGGGTATCTCACACTAGTAAGAATTACTCACACAAGGGTCTGGAAGGTAAGAGCCACCCAGGCATAACACAATATAGCTGGCATTCTACCTCTCAAAAGAAGTGGGGTGTATATGCTTTTCACTTAACTGAGACTATGCTTACACTGCAATTAACAACCAGTGGCTGGCCCATGACAGTTGACTCAGACTTGCAGGGCTTAGGAGAAGGGGATGTTTAACCTCAGTATAGACATTTGGGCTTGGGCTGACGCCCAGGCTCTAAGACCCTGTGAGGTGGGAGGGTCGCAGAGTTTGGGCTGCAGTCCAAGCCCTAAAGTCTACACTACAGTTAAACAGCCCCTCAGCCCAAGCCCCACAAGCTTGAGACAGTTGGCATGGGCCAGGCATGGGTGTCTAACTGTAGTGTAGACATACCTTGAGAGGCCTCGTATCTCCCACAAAACATGCAATCCACACCCCTCACACTTAGCCAGTTTCTATTCTGTTGTATCTCTCTCGCATGGCTTCTTACACAGTTGACCAAACAGATACATAAGGTCCTGGTCATTACAGATGCTGACCCAAGCTGCCATCAATTATAGAAGGAATTGCAGGTGCTCAGCACATCCCAGAATCAGGCCCTTAAATACCGGTGCCAGAAACTAAGCTGGTATAAACTGAATCCACTGGATTCAATGAAACTATGCCATTTTACATGAGCTGAAGATCCCGCCCTTGGACTTTGGAATAATTTCCATTTGTACCTAGAATTTGGAGGTATCTGTCATCCCCCACAAAGTTAAACTTACTACATTTTTAAAATATGAGGTATGAATGTGAAGACAAAATTTATCCCTCTAATTACTGTTTGCCTGGCTGAGCCATATACTGCATGCATTATCATATTACTGGATACTTTAGTGCATATGCATTAATTTATCTCTCATGCTAGAAAGCTTTGAAAAATAAAAATAAACAACCTTGACTATTGCTTCTTACATAATAAGTTTATAGAAAAATGATTTCCAAGGTGAACAGACGTGAATTATAGCCTCGTGACAGGGATTAAAAGGTATTATTTCAAGTGAACTGACAAAAGACTTATTGCTATGTATTGTGGTTCCTTGCAAGGGAATAAGCATGTATGAGCTACACAGCAAATTAATGTGTTACCTAATCACAAAAATAAATCACTCATAACAAAAAATAATATTCTTAAATATTAAAACTTGCATTGAATATTTTATACTACATTACAGAAATATATAAATATGTGCATCAATTATTTTATTAAATATATATAATTTGTTATTATAGGGAAGCATAGAAGAGGATTTTTTCTATAGATCTGTCTTTAACAAAGGCCCCCAAACAATACCTCTCCATAGAAGAAAAAAAATACATTTGTATCATTTTGGAATTGATGTAATACAAGGTCTGCTCTCCAACCTATACTATGAATTAATCATTTACATCTCTGCAATCTGTTTTTAAATCATACAAATGATAAAGTGTTGTGTACTGAAAGGAGCTCTGAAAGCAAAAGCTGTCTGGGTTCAAAGACTCTTCATATTATCTTTGTTAAGTGATTTGGGTTTTTTAAAAAACTTTTCTAACGCTTTTAACCTGTGCCACAATTTAATAATGACTATTTAATAATTATAATAATTCCCTTATTAGCTGAGTATTTAATTTTCCTTGCTCAATAGCACCCAGTAGCTCAAGACAAGGAAATCTCTTTGTTGAATAGTTATTTAAGACTAGCAACAATAACTATGCTGGAAAGAAAGGTACTTTGAGAGGATTACACGGAGCTAGTTCTCAACAGCACCAAGCCGAGAGCGGCAAATTACAAACCCAAGTACTGTACTTCATTGCATGTAACCAAATTGGCTGGTTGAAATGCTAATTGCTTTTCAGCAAAGCTAAAGACAGACAGAAGACCTTGTGCTTCACAGAATGACACACATTTTTCATCCCACTTCTGCACCATTGTCTTGCTGAGAATTATTCAAAATCTATTCATAAAGATAGCTCTTTCCCTAACCTTTAAAAATGTGGGAAATTTCTACAGCTAGCTTCTGATCAGTGCATCAGATCTGCTAGTGTGCCAAACCTATAACAGATGGCTGAATTAAGACCATGTTAAATCCCTAATAAAGCAAAGCTTGAAAAGTTCAAAGCCCCAGATATATAGGATGAGGCCTGGAAAAGTGACGGGGAAAGGAATAGCTTCTTATGCTAGCAAATGAAGAATGCAAACCCTGATTTACATAACTGTATTTTAACTTTGGAAAAATACAACTGACACAATATCAAAATATCTTAACATATAAAGAGACAATACTATGGAATTTTAGAGAGAATTTTCTTCTCAACATTGAAAAATCCACTGTCACAAAATTCAAAATGTGTACAGACCATGCCTTTCATTGTATTTCATTTTGCCAGATAAATTCAAGTATTCAAACAGCTTCGTGCCTGGTTAAATCAACACGTTATTTATAACAAATTGCAACATTTGGTGAGTTATAAAACAATTTTAATAGTTTTCAAGAAAATACTAATAAACCAACCAATGATTCAGCATTTAGAGTTGTGGATTTGTTTTGGGGTTTTTTAAGATGTGAAACATTGCAGCATCTCTCGTTCTCAGCCTCTTGCTGTAGCCATTTAACAATTCCTACTGATCCCATGAGCCCCATCCTGCAAAACCTCATTCATGCACAAATCTTTACTCAATCTCAATAGAACTACTTGCTTGAGTCAGGACTTCTTGTGTAAGTAAGGCTTTACAGGAAGAGACTCATTCATTAGTCAACTGCAGTTTTCAAAGTGAAAAGGTAACAATGCCCCACCTGGATTATGCCGTATGACCTACCAGTTATTCACCATGTCAATCTCTTTCCCTCAAAAAACTAACATACTTCTCCTGATAAAATGTGAACTTTCTCTGAATTGCCGCAACTCCACTGAATGTCTGAAATTCACAGCATCAGATCTATAAACATGAACTTGACAATGAGGGTGTTATGCATAGCAAGCAATGCTTAACTGCACTTTTTTTTGATGGGAGAAGTATTCTGTCCAACAGAGGTTATAATCTAAGGCTCTGATCTCTCAAAGACTTAAGTGCATGTGTAACTTTATGCAAGTGAATAGTACCACTGCAGTCAATAGGAATACTCGTGTGCGTAACATGATACATGTGCTTAAGTCTATGCAGGTTCAGGGCCTAGTAAAATGCGTCTGAAGAATTTTCACATCATAATTCACACTTGTTCCCTCCTAATTATATTTAGGATGTAATATTCTTTATATTTCTTAGAGAACAATTTATACAGTGACAATAATACTAAGAACACATTGCAAAAGGGCACTCAGCAAGAGCAAATAAGAGAGAGAAGTGTTATCCAGCAATAAAATGAAGTTAAATTATCTTTGACATTCTATCTCATAAACAGCAAGAATCCACGTTCCGCACACAGTTTGTTATAAAACCTATAAAACCAACTTAGGCTAAGAGATCTTCAAAAGTACTCAAGACAAGTTTAGTAGATCCATCTCTATTGAACTTTGAACTATGAAGACATTTTCAATGACAGTTTTCATTTTAAAATTTAAAATATTTTATTGAAATTATATTCATAGAGCTCAAATATTTCAAAATACAATACATAAGCAATAATAATACAGTATTAATCTCTTCTTTACCTATGTTCTAATTTCTGACAATTGTAGAAGTAGAGTACCACTCCAAAAGGTGATTTTTTGGTTATCAATACATTTTCTCAAAATTATCATACTTGGTTTACAGTTTATGGCCAAAATCCTATAGAAAAATACATATGTCAGTAACTTTACTTATATTAGTAATTCCATTAACATTTATGAGCCAGATTCTGCAGCACTTTAGTACTTGATTAACTTTACTCATGCAAGTTGCTCCATTGAATTAAACTCAGACTACTCACATGAGTAAAATACAGCACATGTGTAAGTGTTTGCAAGATCAAGCTCTCTGTAATTACACATATGAGTAAAGTTACTGAAGTCTGTAAGCATTTAAAGAATTGAGTCCTGCATCTGAGAGGGGTTTATAATGGAAACCTATGAGACTCGCAAGCAAATAAACTGCATGCTTGCTATTTTAAATAAAATGATGCTTTGCATGCGATATGGCTTTAAACCTTTCCTATATTTGACTCAGACTTCTAATTTTTAAAAAAGCACAAAATGTTAATAACAAAAGGGACACATTTTAGGCCTGATTCTGAAACCTTTATTCTGTTAAAGCTCCCAACAATTTCCATGGGTATTTTATCCGCATTAGGATTTCAAGATTAAACTCATACATTTGCTTGCAGTTCTTCAATCCACAATATATTATTGTTGAGCCTTCATAATTTTGCTAGCCCAAATAAGAAGACCAGCCCTAATCCCAGAAAGCTAATGGCAGTTTTCACATTGATTTCAGTATGAGCAGGATCCAACTCCCATAACTATAAGGTTATAAGCCTGTATTTTTGATGCTGGTATGCGCATTCAGATGTAAACTAACTATGATGTCATTGATTTCTTCTGTTTAAAAATGTAAGAACACAATGACTTTGTGTTTAAATAGCATTAAGATTACGAAACAAATGTCTTAATTTTCCTGGCTTTTGACTAATACTTCATCCTTAATTCATGAAGTGGTTTTAAAAATACTTGTATGGAATGTTAGTTTTTTATCTTTAAATTTCTTGATAGCTGGACATTTTCAGTTGCATCCTTAATATTATTTAAACCATTCTAACCCTCTCCCATCAAATGGCTCTCAGTTTGCATGTAAACACTGTGTACGTTTTTGTGGGATAGGTTGTTTTAGTTTAAAAGATGGGTAATCTATATTCTGGATGTATATATCTTTGGTTATTTTACTGTACTAAGGTATAAGTTTTCTTCTAAATGCCTATCTTTTAACTGATAGAATAGTTCCAAGCAGACATGTATTTATAATGTGTGCACAATATATATTAGAAGCACAAAGCACGCTTTTGGATGCTGTCCAAATGGTGTAGCAAAATAATAATTTGCATGCCATATCAAATCTATCTATATTGTAAATCTGCTGGAGACACAATTTAAAAACCCTAGTGATTGTCTGGCATGTAGTTCCTATTAAATTTGAAATACAGTTCGTTTATCTGGTTTAGTCAGAGTGGGTTCTGCAATAATTCATACAAAATCAACACATCAAAAAGCTGTAGAACAGTAAACCCCTTTACACACCCAAGCTATTCAATTTGCATGTATTTTCATTGTTATTATTTGCAAATTAATTCTATCATGGGATGCTCATTGGCCAGGCGTTGTTTTTCCCCGCTTTGTTTTGCCGAGTTACACACGGTGCGAACAAATATGGGAGATGTCCCCCCGGTCTGTTTTGATTTTATTCCCACTCCTTTGAAAACAGTCAAAGAGATGTTTTGTTGTGTAGTCCCCAGGGTATTAAATGCCCAGTCACTCCCGGGCTTGGGACCTATCAGGGATATTGGGATCTGCCTGTTCTGATCTGCCAGGGACAGGGGTCTCCCTTGGAAGCGCTGCTGTCCGCTGCTCTAGCCCAGAGAAGCGAAAGAGGAGCCGCCAGGACACTCAGGCACCTCAGCCGATTATATTCTCCCGCAGCCATGCAGGGCGGGCTCCATGCCCAGCTCTGTCCACAGCCCCAAAGCCTCTCCCGGCGGCAACAGGTGCTGCCGCCACAACTCTAGAGCTAGCAGCGGGAAGCTTTGCCGCGGAGGAAGGATGCTCCAAATGCAAGGCCCGCCCTCTCCCTGGGAAGAGACGGGCGACGAACCTACCTAGACCCGGGAACATGGACATCCGCGTCCTGTGGACTCCGCCGGCCGCCCGCGCACTCACTGTCACTCGCGTATTATGCAGGCGCCCGGCTCCTACTCCTCCCTCCTGTCCGCGCCGCGTCTGGCGCTCTCCGCCCTCCCCGCTTCCTATTGGGGGGAAGGGGGAGACGGAGTCTTGTCCCCGCCAACAGCCCCTGCTCTGTTCCCGCTTCAGCAGAACCAGCCCCTTGCAGAGCCCGGCGTAGCTGTTCGCAGGGATGCAAGGGAGCGCGCCAGGCCATGGTTCCACATAGGTAAACAGGAACTCGGTTGTTTTCCCTGGAGGTGTCAGGGGCAACGCGGGGTCTACCTGCATCCAGTCAGGTTTGGGCTCCAAGCTCTCCAGTTGTACCATCAATGAGTACAGCGGCTCCTCCTGCACCCACATAAATAAATCTTCACCTTGATGCTTCCTGGTGCTTCAGCGTCCCACAAACCTGGATCCTGCTAGGTCCCACAATTTTTGGCAGCATCAGACATAACCCACTGCCTAAACAGAGAACAAGCATAGCCTTTCTGCATCACCAAACGCATGTCTAACACAGGAGTGGGGCAGAAACAAAGGATCTTGCCGAAGTCCCAAACTGTGCACTCCAAATAGTGTAGCAGTTCCTACTTCACTAGAAAAAACTGGACTATGATACATTTCAGACCAATAGCACTAGAAAAAAAAAATTTGGTACCTACTTCCTGATAGAGTCTAAAAAAAAATAACTCCAATTTTAATGTCTAATTAAAGGAAAAAGTAGCAGCTCCTATTTCACCAAAAAGTCCAAGCCCCCTGTTGCAAACTCAGATAGAGTACTACAAAAACATGTATCCAACATATGAATCCTGCTGTGTTCAAACTAGTTTTTTTTTACCGCAGGTGAATAAGTGCAGCTTCTCTAGTAACAGTGCAAAAATCCAGACCCACAATGCATCCTTATTCTACTACACAGCAAAAACACATAACAATCAGCTGGGAGCTGCTGGATTCTGTCATTTTTTTGGCCTGAAGTCCCCAGATTGCATCAGCAAAATAGACATATTACCACAGCTAACAGACTAGAAAAATCTAGATTCTGACACATTCTAGTATAAAAGCAAGGCAAAAGCACACATCTGATGTAGGCTTTTCAGAGACAGCAATTTTTAATTCGTAAACTGCTAAGTTGATATTTCAAACGGAAATTTCAGTGTCTTAACTGTAGGGGTCGTGACCCAAATAGTAGTTGGGGAGTTGCAAGGTTATTGCTGAGGGGATTGTGGTACGGCTACCTTTACTTCTGTGCTGAAGCTGCTGGCAGCAGTTCTGCCTTCAGAGCTGGAGAGTGGCAGCCGCAGGCTGGAATCCCAGCTCTGAAGGTAGAACCCACCACCAGCAGCGGTGCAGAAGTAAGGATGACATGGTATGGTATACTCACCCTTACTTTTGCACTGCTGCCTGCAAAGCTGGGCCCTCAGCAGCCACCACTCTCTGGCTGCCCAGCTCTGAAGGCAGCAATGCAGACATAAGGGTGGCAGGGTATGGTATTGCCACCCTTATTTCTGAGCTGCTGCTAGCAGGGTGCTGCAGCCAGAGAGCAGCAGTTGTTGGCAGGGCGTCCAGTTCTGAAGACAGCGCCGTGCCAGCAGCAGCACAGAAGTAAGGGTGGCAATACTGCGACCCCCTTGAAAAATAATCTTTTGACTCCCCCGCAACTTCCTTTTGGGTCAGGAACTCCAATCTGAAAAACACTGCTCTCCCCCATGAAATCTGTATAGTATACAGTAAAGATACACAAAAGATCAGATTTTACTTGAGGAGACCAGATTTCAGGGTCCATGATGCATTTTTCATGGTCATGAAAACACTTGGGGAAAAAAATCCAAGTATGTCTCTGGATCCAGCAAGATCTAGGACATTTATTTAGTTAGTTAGTTAGTTAGTTAGTTAGTTAGTTAGTTTTTTTGCCAAGATACACTCAGTTTTATCTTATAGATAGCTTTAACCGTATAGTATAGCTATCCTTTTAAATCAGAAAGAGGGCTGAAAGAAGTATTAAAGGCCAAATACTGAAGTTAATGAAAGTCTGGACTGAGTGAAAACTAGAGAGGGACTTTGGCCATAACATTAAGAGCCAAATTTCAAACATCCCAAGCTCCAAGAGAGTTCAGATCTGATTAGGGGTTTTTGTTGTTGTTGTTTGGGGGTTTTTTTGGTTTTGTTTGTTTTGCTAAGTGTGTTTTTTTGTTTGTGTAAGCAGAGTCTGAATGAGCTCTCCCCTGACATCTAGTGGTGAGCTGTGGAAGAGGACTTCAAGAACTGATCTCATTTGCGTGGACACACTCACCCTTCCTACGTGCCCAGCATGATGGGATTGCTGGCCCACATGATCACTTGTAGCTGGTGCTGGATCTCTAGTCTCCTTGTTGTTGGGGCAGGAGTAATAAAGGATTATTATCTTTGTTGTGTGGACCAAGGGCAGCAAAACTGTACCTCCATACCCCAGTGGAGGGACTACCCTCAACTCAATGGCAGTCTCTAGGGAACATGGGTTCCAAAGCCCAATGAGTTGAGAAAGCACTGTGCTTAAGGGCCCTAGATACCATTTGACCCTTCTTTTCTTTGTGGTATAATACAAGAGCTATTTTAGACTCAATTTAGAGTCTTATTACATGCTACTTTGAAATGGTATCTCTATTGCAAGAGACTGCCTACTGTGCACCAGGAGTGAGGCTCCCCCACTAACAGCTGAAATCATTGAGAACTGTGTTAAGTGGTGGTTCCTGAAGACATCTTGGTAAGTGGCCAGCTAGACGGCTGGTGGAGAGGTGTGGGAAGTGGCCAACGGGGTGGTTGGTGGAGAGGGCGAGAGCAGAACCCCCATAGAGAGGTGTGGCAATGGTCCAGGAGAGTGACGATCAAGTGGCTGAACAGTGGAGCGTGTAAAGTGCCTCCTTACCCCTCCCTTCCATCTGCGGATGAACCTCTGAACTCTGGCCAAGGACAGCAACTGTGAGTGGGGTGCAGAGAAGGGACGGGTCAGTTAAAGGGACTTTTGGGTTGCTGGACTAAAGAACCTGAGGGGAAAAGGACATTGCTCCAACTTACTTGGGGGTGGGTCTTTTGTTCATGGTTTATGTTTATGCACCCCAGCTGCGGTGTTTTCCCAAATTAATGCTGGGTTATTTCCCTCCTTTTATTAAAAATGTTTGCTACACTCAGACTCTGTGCTTGCAACAGGGGAAATATTGTCACTTAGAGGTGTCCAGGGGGTAGTGTGTAATTGGCGTAGATCACTGGGTGGGGGCTCAAGCCAGTTTTGTGTTGTTGAAAAGGAACCTCTAGACACTGAAGCTGGCCCCTGCTGCTGGCTCCACCTGGAACAAGGTTTACATTTGTTTGGTTTTGTTTTTCATCCCAGGACTATCTCTATTGCAGGATTTGGGATTAAGGCCTTGATCTTTGTACTTATGCATATGCTTAATTTTAAATTGAGGAGTGGTCGCAAACTTAAGGTGCATTCATGTTTGCAGCACTGCAACCTAAGAGGTCAAAATTTCCCTCCCTGTTTGGCATGGCAGGTCTGAACTGGGTTATACTCTGAGGAACATACAGGTGGAAGCATAACCGATCACTAACCTACCACAAATAGTTGAGAGAATTCTGCCCACGATGTAGCAGAGGCCGAACTATAATCTTTGAAACTTCCCCCAATGCTTAGGGGTTTATACTGAACAGTCCTTCCATTATCATCTTTGCTGGCAATTTTCTTGGTGATAGCTGCGAAAGGTGATAGCAATGAAAATGAATTAGAAACTAGGAATTATAGAAATTTGATAAGGGAAATCAAAAGGACACAAGGAGAAATCTATGGCCAACACAGATAAGGACAATAAGCTTTTAAAGTACTTAGGAACAAAAGGATCCCTAACAATGGAATTGGTCTGTTCCTAAATGGAAATGGTACAATTGTCAACAATAATGCAGAAAGAGCAGAAATATTCACTAAGTATTTGTGTTTTCTATTCAGGAAAAAGGCAGATAATGTATCCATATCACGTAACAGTAACTCAGGAGGATGATAAACAGAAGCTACAAAAGTAAACATTTTTAAATCAGAAGGTCTGGGTAATTTACGCCTGAGAGTTTAAAAGCTCTGGCCAAGGAGTTCTCTTGACTCTTAACATTGATTTTCAATAAGCTTTGGAACTCAGGAAATTCCAGAGGACTGGAAGAAAGCTAATTTTCTGCCAATATTTAAAAAGGCTAAATAGGAGATTCCAGGTAATGAGAGGCCTGTCAGCCTGACATTGGCCAATTTAATAAATTCAATTACTAAAGAATTAAAGTAATATAATTAATGCCAATCTACTTGGCTATATGAAAAATAGGTGTTAGACTAATTTGACCTCTTTTTTAGTAAGATTACAAGCTCAGCTGATGAAGGTAACAGTGCTGGTATAATATACTTAGACTTCTGAAAGGCATTCAGCTTGGTTCCTCATAACATTTTCATTAAGAAACTAGCATGATACAAATTCAACACGGCACATATTAAATGAATTAAAAACTGGCTAGCTGACTGGTCTCAAAAGTAACCAAAAACTGGGAATCATCATGGAACAGGTGTATTTCTAGTGGGGTCCCAAAGGCACTGGTTCTTCACTCTACACTATTTAACATTTTTATCAACCACCTGCAAGAAAACATAACATCATTACTGATGAAGTCTGCAGAAGCCAAAAATTTGGGGGTGGTAAATAATGAAGAGCACATATCACTGATGCAGGGTAATCTGAATCACTTGATAAGCTGGATGAAAGAAAACAATATGCCCATTAATGTGGCTAAATGAAAATGTATTCATATAGCAACAAAGAATATAGACCATACTTATTGATGGGTGACTCTATCCTGGGAAGTAGTAAATCTAAAAGGAACTTGGGGGGCCTGGCAGATAATCAGCTGAATACAAGCTCCCAGTGTGATGCTGTGGCCAAAGTATGATCCTTGGATGTATAAACGGGAAAATCGAGTAGTAGCAGAAAGGTTATATCACTGTATTTGTCACTAGTGCAATCACTGAAATAAGGTGTCCAATCTGGTGTCCACAGTGCAAGAAAGATGTTGAAAAATTGGAGAGGATTCAGAGAAGAGCCATAGGAATGATTAAGGGATTGGAAAGCAATGTCTTAGAGTTAAGGCTAGGATTTAATCATGGGTATTTTTAATCAAAGTCATGGACAGGTCATGCGCAATAAACAAAAATTCATGGATCATGGACATGTCCATGACTTGTACTATATATACTCCTGACTAAATCTTAGCTGTGGGGAGGATGCGGCTCTGGGGGGCAGCTTCTGCTCTGCGGGAGCCCCAGGAGAGCCACTGCTGCGGGTGCTGCTGCTGCAGGGGGGGGGGGGGAGCCACTGTCTGGGGGTGCTCCAGAGGGCTGCTAGGTGGGTGGGGCCATTGGCACCACTGCTCAGGCTGCCCCCGGGACTGCCCCCTGCTGCTGCTCCGGCCATCCCCAGAAGCCGCTGAGCTGTGGCTGCTCCCACCACCCCCAGGACCAATAAAATTATATCCAGATCCACAATAGTTGTACCTTTTCTTCCCTCCACCCCTAAGGGTTGCAGTCCTCTATATCTTTTTTCAGAGCTCTGAGGATTTCTGTTATTTTCCCACTTTAGCCATAACACTGTCAACACCCTGCATCATGACTCCTTTGTTGCAGACAACTGGACAGAGCTCCTGTTGGAGCCTGTCAGCTTGCTCCTCAAGCAGTCAGAGGGTTATTGTTGTGTGACATGAAGGACTTGGTGCCCCTCCTAAGGGCTCAGCATGCTGCCCGCACAGCACTCCAAACCCTTACAAGCTTTAGGAACAATCAGTCATGACTGGAACTTGATCTACAACAGATCTGGCATTGCACAGAACTATACCTCCAGATCAGCCTTAACTTTCTCTGTTCATTGAAAGCACTAAATAAGGTACATTAAGTAGATCCCCCAATTCTTTGTTTGATTGGATTTTCTTTGATTTGATTGTACTAAACTGTGCAGGTTTAAAAGTGGCTCAGCTGCGGATAAATCAGTATTGAAAGCAACAGCCGACACTGCATCAATGGTTTCTAGTTTGTTTGTTTTGAAATCTTGCCTCTTCCCTTTACTGGCATCATCTGAAAGAAGGGGGAGGACAAGAGGGAGTTGGAAGACAGGGGAGGAAAAGAGAGAGATCAGAAAAAGGACTAAGGGAGAAAGAACGGAAAGGCAATGGGACAAAGTGACTAGAGGTGATATAAGACCATGCAGAAAGACTAAGAAAAGAGTCAGAAGTGAACATTTTCATTTTTGTACACTTAATTTTTATTTATAAGCACATCTCTGAGTTATACAAACAATAAGGCTGTTTTTTTCAGCCTTGCATGGTTTAAAGTTAGGCCTCCATTTAGGTACCAAAATAAAGTGTCCTGAGTTTCAGAAGTGCTGAGCTTCAACAAAGTCAATTAAAGTCAATAGGAACCACAGGTGTTCCGCACCTCTTTAAATCAGGTGCTTTTATTTCAGTGTCCAATAAGGATTTAACTTAATATTTGGCATCCAACTTTTAAGATTGGCCTGAATATTTTTATACAAATAATAAACAAGCAAGAATCTTAAATTTTTAGGTCCCAAGCCTGCAAAGAACTATTCATGAGGTTAACTTTACACATTGTGAGAACTACTCTCCATAGTGAAGGTGCATGAGTAAAGCACATGAGTCCTCCAGAACCAGATTTACTGTCACTTAAAAAGTAATCTAGGCACTACCTCAATCCTAATATATATCACCATCTCTGACAATGTTTTGTTCAGCTCACCTAGGAACAGGATTGCAGGATCCCCAAGTGAGTTTTAATCCTAGATTAAGTGGTTGCACATAAAGGATTTTGTTCCAAGGGAACCCTTCCTGCACAATGGAAAATCCCAATGAAAACAGAATGGTTTGTCATCTTTATTTCTAGATCTGAGCTGCAATGTCTTTCAGCCATGTGTCTAAGGGTATGCCTGCCCAGCAATTAAAAGCCCACGGTTGGTCCATGCCAGCTGACTCGTGCTCACAGAACTCAGGGTAAGGGGCTGTTTGGGATTGCCTGCAGCCTGAGGTCTGCGAACCTCTCACCTTGCAGGCTCCTAGCGCCCAGGTTGCATCCCGAGCCAGAATGTCTAGACCACAATTAAACAGCCTCTTAGCTTGAGCCCTGCGAGCATGAGTCACCAGGCACAGACCAGAAGTAAGTTTTTAATTGTACACATATCCTTTGAGGCAAGCCAAGCTAGTATCTTGTCACAGATAGTGGAGAGCTTATTGACTCTGATCTTGTCTTGATGAGCATGTGGTTGAGGTCCTGATGTTTGCCTGATTTTCCCCATGTGATGTGGCTGTTAGATGTTTGCACCAGATAGACTGATTACGTCTAGCAATCCTTCTGATTATTTCTTCCTGTTGTAACTTGTACTGCAGGAATGGGGTGTGGGAAGGAAGGGGTAGGCTTAACTGGCAATGGTGGTTTGTATCATGACCAATAGAACTGGAGTTAGAGGGGCCATGGTTCTGTGGAGGGGTTATTATTTTAGGGACATCAGGGGAAGAGGAAACAGGGGAAATTAAGCTGGAAGCATATCAGCTACACAGAGCAGTGCACAAAATTTAATAAAGTCCCACTTGTTCAACTTAACCTGCATTCAGCTTCAGTCTTCACTAATGAAACATGGTGGCAGCACTGGAGCTGTGAGTTCCCTGCAGGACAGAAACAGGCAGCATGAGCCATGGAACTGGGTCTGAAGCCCTCCTGGAGCTCTGGATTTAGCAGACATACACCTAGCCCAGCGACGGACCCAGAAGCATAAGGAGTTCAAGCTGAACACAGATCTGGCCATGCAGGAGAATGACATCAACAGAAAAATAAAATTGTTATTTTACCTTATTGAGGAACACGGCAAAATGCCTGCACCTCTCTGATACTCACCACTGGCTCAAGCCTCACAGCAGTCCCTGGAGCCCTGGGGACAATCATGGCAAAACCACTTTTTAATGCCCCAGAGAAATTGCTGCTCATGTTGATGCACCTCGAGACCTATTAGACAGAGATCAGATATTGTCCAGAATGACTGCTGGGGTTAGCTGACACTTTGAGCAGGGGATATTTACCTAGCTTCAGTGAGTTGGGGGAAGAGAATCAGGACATTGGTTTCCATCAGTTTCACTGTTGAAACTCGGAGAGAGTGCAGCATGTTAATAAATTCAAAGAGTGTAACAGAAAAGGACATCTAACAACAGGCAGTCAAGAGAGCAATAAGAAGACAACAGCCAAGTACTGGTAGAAGCAGGACCATATCTTCACAGTAAAGATGAGCCAAATGCTCCAGATAGCATATTTTGAGAACTGTTGTCCTCACTTTATTACGAAAGGATGTTGTGCAAAAAATACATGCCTCACACATGGGCACTGACAAGTGACTTAGGCTTGAGGGTGTGTTTACTGGCTGAGAACGAATACACAACTCTGCTCCTTGTTAGAAGGGTATTACACCAGAATATGACTACCTCCAACAGAAAGAGACTTTCTTACCACATGGCCTGCCCACCTGACCATGGGGAAAAGGGAGAGTGGACATATTTACCGTCAATGAAAAGTAGTCCTTGACTAGAGTGGACTCCTATTCAAATTTTTGGGAGGTCAAAGCCAGGCCTGATACAAGAAGCAAGACAGTGATCGGCAAACTGAAGTGCCATTTTATGAGACACAGTATTCCAAACACCATATTCACTGACAACAGACTCCAATTTGCCCCAGAAGAATTCAAGGAAGTTGTATGCAAGTTGATGTTTGACCAGCACACCTCCTCCCCAGCATACCCCAAAGTAATGGTAAGTGAAGTCAGTTGTGAAAACAGCTCAGAGACTAGAATCAGAGGGGTAGCCGTGTTAGTCTGGAATTGCAGAAGTGACAAAGAGTCCTGTGGCACCTTAAAGACTAACTGAAATTTTTTCAGAGCATGAGCTTTCGTGGGCTAATACCCACTTCGTCGGATGCATGCAGTGGCCACTGCATGCATCTAACGAAGTGGGTATTAGCCCACGAAAGCTTGTGCTCTAATATTTTAGCTAGTCTTTAAGGTGCCACAGGACTCTTTGTTACTTCTG
>ML677342.1:3026349-3070087 GCA_007922305.1 Dermatemys mawii
CAGAAGTAACAAAGAGTCCTGTGGCACCTTAAAGACTAGCTAAAATATTAGAGCACAAGCTTTCGTGGGCTAATACCCACTTCGTTAGATGCATGCAGTGGCCACTGCATGCATCCGACGAAGTGGGTATTAGCCCACGAAAGCTCATGCTCTGAAAAAATTTCAGTTAGTCTTTAAGGTGCCACAGGACTCTTTGTCAGCTCAGAGACTGTTACAGAGGCCCTTATAAGCCTTTTTTAAGGTTGAGATCCATATTAGCATTTTTGGCACACAGGAATTCTTGGCACCCCATCACAGGGATGATGAAACAGTCCAATGTAGGATGAAGGACAAAAACCCTGTTACCAGTGACGAGGACTTTTTACAGCCAGAAGGATGGGGACACTGCCAAGAGAAGATGGCCAAAAACCAGAGAAAAAAGGCAATAGAGTACGACAGGTCAGCCAACAACCTATCAGCCCTGGAGACAGACACTCCTGTGGAGATCCAGTCACTAGAGAGATGCTAAAAGGAGTGAACTAAAGGAGCCATGAAGGGTTCAGTGGCATCTAGGTCATATGGGGTGACTATGCAAGAGGAGCAAGTGATCCAAAGGAACCAGAGGTATGTATGAGACAGCAGACACAAAGAGAGAGAGCCTATAGTAACACAAAACTCACCACAGAACAGAGAAACAAAGAACCATTCAGAAGCCAACCATAGAGGGAGGAAGGAAACTCCACAGAGACACAGGTAATAGGGAGACAGAGATAAGTCACTTCCAGTGTGGTTGCCTGTTGAGGAGGCCAAACTATATCAAAAACTATGTAACCACTGAGTCTGTTGTAAAGATGAGATTCCAACTCAGCTATGTGCTAGCAACCTCTGGCCAAAGGGATTTAGGTATCAATAATTTGATTTTAATGTTTATATTAAAATGCTTGTAAAATAGGGAAGATGCATCATTGAAACTGGAATCAGAAGGTCCATGGCCCCAAGAGGGGCTGTCATTGAGGGGGCAAGTCAACAGGGGAACAGGAAATAGATAGAGTTAGGATGAAAGCAACTAAGCCACATAGACGGGTAGCTCACAGGGTTTAATAAGTTCCACTTGTTCAACTTAACTTCAATTCAGCTTCATTCTGCAAATTAAACAGTGGTGAGCTAGTGAGACAAATACATAGAGAATGGCAAGACTGCTGAATTCTTCCTGGAACTGAGTTAGGGTCATGCTATAGAGAAGGGCAAAAATGACCAAATCTTGTACCAGAGAATGGTTAGCATCTCTTTCATCTCAACGTTCTTACTTGCTGGGTGCTTTCCTGATGGACAAACATACGTGTGAGAGAGTACAAAGGACAGAGTTAATTGTCTTTGTAGCACTTCCAAAATGTGAGAGGATTTCAGTGCACATATAGTGAAAAGAGTAATATCTACAGAGTACAGCTTTATATCTACCTGGCTGATGAGGCAATAAGTTAAACTCATGGAATCCTCTGATTCTCAGAGAGGACCAGGATACATTGTAGGAGGAACTTAATAAAGTGAGGACTTCAATATTGAAGGTCATTCTCTAGTTCTCTGCATAAGCTCTCACTTGTCTTCTCATACTAGCTCCTCAACTCAGCTCAGACTAGAGGATGAGCATTACTATTAATTGTGACACTCTAGCAGTACCATGGTCTATAGCTAGAGCTGGTTGAAACTTTTCAAGTGAAGTAAAACAGAGAAATGACTTTTTATCAAAAATGGCATTTCTCACGGAAAGTTCTTGACATTGTCAAAATGTTTCATTCCTTTGTGGGAAATGTTGTGCCTTCATAATAGTTTGTCAAAACCATTACTGAAATGTTATGAAAATGGTAATCAACAATTTTCTGTGATTGGTAAATAAAAAATTGTCACAATGTGCTTGACAAAAATTTCACATACAATAAAATCACAAAAAGACTTTTGAAAAAATGTCAGTTTCAAATACTTTGAAATAAAAACAACTACATATTTATTTCTTTGCAAAAGAACGTTTCCAGGATTTTTACTTGCTCAGTTTACAACTTGGATTCAGTTGTTCCATCTGCCAGGCTGCAACTGTGGGAGGCATAGTGTACCATTATATTGGCACATAATAAGATTGCTATCTTTGCAGAGGTAGTTTGGTCTTATAATGAGGCCTAATGGCCTCTGTTCAAACCACAGTGGGAGCCTACTGGCTTTCCTGATCACACAGAGAAATAGCAAGATGAGAACTTGGCAAGAGCTCCCGTCTTTCCCTCATGTGTGGTTACTGTTAAATAAACTTGCAGCCTTGTTTTTTCCAGTCAAGTGTGTCCATCTCTTAATTTGCAGTATGTCGTTGACAGTGTAGATGCTAGATGGCAACTCAGAATGCTTTCTTATAAAACGCCCACTAAATTACTGAAAAAAACTCATGTAAGCCTTGGTAACAGACATGGGACACTCATCGCACTTCAGACAATAGATAGCAAATCCAATATGAATGCTTTCCAGAAAACTTATACCTGAATTGTATTCTTTTGAAGGCAAACTCTTATACGGTTCAAATCTATGTCTAAGCACCCTGTCAATATAATTTTGAACTTTACATAATGTAAGTGTAAGTCTTGTATACTCTTTCTCACACATACATCACTTTTACTTTCTGTTTTCTCAGAAGATATTTCAGACCAATTAAGAAAAGTGTTAAGCAGCTTCATCAGCCCCATACAAACTTTTATGTAGTTTGCCTTAGATTATATATAAGTATTTTGTTTGCCTTCCAGAGGAAAAAAAAGTACTCAACAGCACTAAAAAATAGTTTTAAAGAGTTTCTAATCTTCTACACAAGTTAATTATATATTTTAAGTCTCTTCACCTCTCCCCTTTAAGGTTACAGGCCAAAATCTTAGATGCTACTCATTTCTTGTCTCCCCACCCCTTGAAGTCAATGGGAGTTTTGCCATTGACTACAATGGGATCAGGATTTCATCCCAAATGTAACTATATATTGTGAAACTATAGTTTCTGTTCTAAAGTCCTGTTCATGAGCCAAATCTTGGTGTTCATATTTGGGGTTTAAATGGGTCCTTAAGGCAGAAGCCAATGTTGTGGTCACATGGGGGGACACACACATCCCCAGTGACAGATCTACAAGGTATTGTACTTCAGGGAAACATAACACTTTCTGGAGCTTTCACGGTTGTGGAAAGCATATGCCTGCTGCTCCACCTGTTAAAGGAGTAAAGTGTATGCTCTCCCCTGGACTGGATTGCATGAAAAGCAGATGTGGATACTCTCACCTCCTCACTATCCTCTTCGATTTCAGTGATAGTTCTGGCCTGACTAAAATCTAAGGAGTTCAGGATTTCATCCTCTATTTGTAATTCTGGTCCTAGTGCAGCTTTATAAACTAAGGAAATATCTGTTTGTCAGCCTGTTTTTAAAATGTGTAAGATGTGTGGGCTGGATTCTTCATCAGCTCAGGCAGCCCTTGAAACTCATGCAAGTGCGAGGTGAGGGTAAAAACAATACTGAGTACACAGGATGCAAGGCAAACCCCTTAGTCATCTTTTACTGAAAAACAGCCTACAACACCTCTGTAAAAGGATACTCTATAAACGCCTTTTGCTATTAATTAAATATACATTAAAACTGTTTTTTGGTGAGGAGTTGCAGGCAATCCTGATTCAAGAAAATTGCCTGATGTAAAAATAAGCTTAGGAATAGTCCCTAGAAAAACGTGATAGATCTTGTAGCTTTCTCTATTACACAAAGTTTTCCCATACAGCCTTTTATATTTGTGGCATATCAAATCAGGGTGTGGGATTGTTTGCACAAATGATAAAAATATTCTCTTCAACAAAAAGTGACATGTGCCTCCATATTCTTCCCTTTACATATTTAGAATAGTTACTGCATATATCAGGAGAAAATATACTGTTTAAAATCTGCGTAAGACCAGCTAGCTTGATCTTTTAGAGCTGCTCCCAGTTTATGCCCACCATGTGTGGTGCTTCCCTGTGGTTTGTTATTTTACTTCAATGGCAGAGGGAGGAAACCAACAAAGCTCAGTAACCATACTGCATAGCACAATGTAACCATGGAAGCATTTGTCCACTTGGCAGAGCCCCTCCAGAATAATTCAGCCATTCATTTCATTGAATCAATATTGAAAGCTTTTAAGATTTATTACTTAAGGGTTAGAGGGAAACTAATAAAATAAATTCCTCATTTCTTCCCATTAAATTCATCTTGTCATGCTAAGCATATTAGTACCTTGCAGACACTTTACTAATGTGAACTGGGATGCATTTCTGTTTCTCCTTATGGAGGGATTATGCATAATATATTTGCATTAACATGCCTAATACTCAGTGAAAGAGAACGTAAAGGTTTTTGAAGCATTCTGATGTCCATAAAAACGCCAAGTAGAATAGAAAGACAAAAGTTGTGTAAGACTGGGGGAGGAAGGAATCTGCTTTAAAATTCATGAAAAAGAGCTATTGTGTTTACTGGAATCCCTTGTCTGTTATTTAGATATAAAATATAAACTGGAAACTTTATAACTTGTTACAAAATGCTTAAAACATTTTTAATGGAGCAATGTTTTTGGAGTGTATAGCTATATTTTTGCTAAGTACAATTATGCTAAATGAAATTGTTATTAATTTATGGAGAGCCACTGATACAAAAAAAATCTCTGAAAATATAGAATTAGCTCGTTTTGCAAGAAAATGTAACCAACACCCAAAAGATCTATCCTGGTGCAAATATTCCAGTTTCTAATTGGTTGAAGCACAGAATTTTTCTTTTGTAAATTTTGCTTCCCTCCCCCTGAGAAAAACTGTGAACTGAATAAGCAAGACATTTAATAAAATGATTACTACTAACATCATGAAAGAAATATGCTAGTGTAAAAGTCTATTGATTTTTGCAATGAATAGAAATTGTGAATGTGCCCTCAATGCCTTGTCCAAAGGTATCATCAGTGCAGGCTGTGAAGGCAGTAACACTTCAGATATTGGGATTTATCGGGAAACTATGGACCAAATCCCGGAGTGAAGCAAAAATGCACAGGACGCAAATCAGGGTGTGTGAAAAGGTGGCTTGAAATTCACCTCTGTTCTTCCCTGATCCTGCTGCTGAACTACGCTGACTAGTTCCCCTCCCCTATCTTACGGAACAATGAAATAGCTGCTCTAATTTACCCTATGCTATACCAACCACTAGGGGCTTAAAATGCAGTCAGGCATGAATGTAAATCAAGGACATCCTAGACATGTCACTTTGCCTTTTCCTATGCCCTCTTTCCTCTCTTATGCTAGTAGCAAGATAGTTGAGTGGCATGAGAGCCCTCCACTGTTGGCTCTAATTAGTTGCACTGCACAAGAAGATCAGGCCCTGTACTGGGGCAGTTCTACCAACCCTGGAATGAAATCAGATGCCTTTTCTTCATTGCCAGTTTGTTCCAGTTGCAAATGTTGGTCACCAACAGTCACCAAGGCCAGTCACCAATGTAGCAGCACCCATGCAAATCTGTGGAGGCAAAAAAAGAGATTTGTGTTGGTGGAGCTTGAAACAGGGGTCAGCTCCACTGGTGCAAATCACACTTGGGGTTCTCATCAGTGCGGCTACAGCACTGGCTGTCCAACAATGGCTTCCTCAAGGCAAATTCCCTTGTAGACAAGGCCAAAGAAAGCAAACTTTCTCTACCCTTTTTGAAATCTACTACTCAAAAATGTGATATAGGGTCCAACTCACTACTTGTAGACTTTGTGCCCTAGGGCCAGAGTCAAATGTTATTTTAAGTTAATCTAAAGAGAGTCTAAATTTGTGTAACGTACAGGTTCTTCAGAACTTTCAATGTGCTCTTCTTTGTTTTTAGTTTCTTTAACTTGAAAGTACATAAATGAACAAAATAACTGCTACAAAGAGGTGATTTCGAGGTGAGGGGGAGGGAGGTTTGTGGGTTTTGTGTTTTTGTTTGTTTTTGCCCTGGTGCAAAACCACTAACTTTCATAACTGATCTGTCACATTGTTATTCTGCCCCTTGTGGGCTACATCAGCTTGTCTTCTGGGATTGGTTCTCAGCCCCTTCTGGGCTACCTTTAAGTGCTTCCCTGCTCTATTACGGGCTGCTTTCCCTCAAGCCCCTTTCACAGTCTATGACTCACTGAAGTTCCCTGCTCTTTGCCCCTACTCCCGGTCTCTGCATAGTTCTTCTTTGCTCTTCTAGCTGAGCACTGCCTCCTAGGGCTTTCTCCCTGATGACCCTTTATAAGCAAGATCTCATTGCCTCCCTTCCCAGGAGACTCCAGAAGCTTCTTCCAGGGATCTTCCTGTTTCTTACAAACACTATCTCAGAGGCCTCCCATAGCACCTAACTAGTTTACTGTAGTTCCTATTCCCTTCTCTAAGGGCTTGGTTACACTGGCACTTTATAGCGCTATAAAGCCCCCACAAGCGCTATAACGTCCTCCCCATCCACACTGGCAAGGCACGTAGAGCACTATAACCGCAGCTGCTGTAGCACTACAGCAAGAATGTGGACACCCACTGCACTACAAGTGATCTCTTGAGATGCCTAGAGCCATTTAAGGCAATTGACGTCTCTTCTCTTTGTTTTGAACTCGGCTGGAGGAATGCGGAAGTACCTCTTTAGAGTTTCTCTCTTAAATCAGCAGATAAGCAATGCAAATGTTTAAGGAGGGAGCCTGTGTGAAAACAAAGCCTTCTGTGAATGGAGGCTCACTGACAGGCTTTCAGAAGAATGGAAAAACCACTGTCTCTCTCCCTCCACATACACACAACGCGTCCCCCCTCACCTCCCTCGTTTAAAAAGCACGTTGCACCCAGCTGAATGCTGGGATACCTGCCCTAGTGCGCTGCTCTTAATGCCGCATTAAGTGCCCCAAATGTGGCCATGCTATACCGCTGGCGTGTCTGAGTGTGGACATACGATAGCGCTATACATATTACTGTATAAGGGGACCGCTATAACCAATAGCGCTATAATCTTGTAAGTGTAACCATACCCTAACTTTCCTTTTAATGAGGCCCAGGTGTTCATCAGGCTAACACTTGACCTCATTAGTGCCACCCCCACCCTCAGGCTGGGAAGCAGCTAATTATCACACAGGTGGTGCTAATTGAATAGGGCAGACTAGCCCAAGATCTCCTGGTCCTATAACAGGGCAGGTTCTCTGTGATTGTGGGATCTACTTCTGCTCCTCCCTGGTCTCTCGCATCCAGATAGAGTTCCTCTGGGTGGTGTCTGCTGGCTCCCTAGACAAGTTTGAGACGCAATGGGTGCTGCCCAGGGTTCTCTGCTCAGTGTCTCCCTCTGGATCCCTAGTTTTGAACTCGTGACCTTCACTCCTGACCCTGTTATTTCTTAGTTGTCCCTCATCTTCATTTGGTCCCCAGGTCCAGTGGTCCCTCCCGGAAGGCTGAGGCAGGGGCCTTTAGATATGGGCAGGCACAACCCAGGATTTCCAATAAGGCAGGTGCTCGGCGACTGTGAGGCCTATTTCTGCTCCTCCCTGGTCTCATGCATTCAGGCAGAGTTCCTTTGGGCGATGGCCATTGGCTCTCTAGATACCTTTGAAAAGCAGTGGGCACTGTCCCAGGTTTTCTGCTCAGTATCCCCTTCCATATCCCTGATTTTGTACTTGTGATCCTCACTCCTGACCCTGTTATTCATTAGTTGGCCCCTATAATTATTTGAACCCTAGGTCCAGAGGGGCCTTCAGATGCAGGTGGACTTGTGCCCACCTGCCTCTCATTAGGTGTAACAAGGCAGGCTGTTCTGTTACAGATGCTAACACAGGGATGTTGAGTTCCCTCACAGCAACCAAACAGCAGGGGGAGTCCAAGTAGCTCTGGAATGTCTTAAGACCTAATCATTCCCTTCTGTATAAAAATCTTCACTTCCCACATTGAAAATGGGTGGAGGGGCAGTTACCTGTATGGCAGTGTTTCCCAATTACCTGAGACCCTGCCAAAGATTCTCTTTAGGACTGGGGCTCTGGTGGGAGAGTACATGTTGAGCAAGCCAGGGAAGAAATGGAAAGCAGAGGAAAGGCTTGCCTTATGCCACACTGACCCCATTCTGATTCCCCCAGGAATGTATTACAGATCCAAGCTGTATTATGTTTTTGCAGCCTTCCTCTCTTTAAGTCCTGTAAGCAGACATTGGCTGAACAGGTTGGTTCCACTGGAACTATCCTAGGGGACTTCACATTGTTGCATCTGCCTCCTCTAACTCCCTTAAATGGTAATCCCAAGTGGAACAGTGGGAGATGCACCACTGTAAGATAGCCTCTGGGTGTACATATCTGAGTGAATCTCTTAATTACCCATATTCTAACATGCCCTTTCATTCAGGGGATTATAATATGTATTTAGATGCCTAACTTGAAACACCAAGTTTGAAATCTTGACCTATGTCTTTAACTATAAAATGCTAGTAATTGACAAGATAGTAGGGGAAAGTAACATGCATGTATTGTCAAAAAGACTAAATGTGATTATTTACTGAAGATGACTCGGAAAAGATATCTGCTTTCCCTCATCTCAATTCCTTAGCTCCTTTCCTTCTTGATTTCTTTCTTAAAATACTTCTTTTGTTTCCAGTGGGACAGTATTTCCTAGCTTCTTCTCTGTGCAAGCAACGTTGGACACAGAGGGTGGAAAGCCTGGTGCAGTTTCACTTGGAATGCCATGTAGTGATTTAACACTGACCTTGTTGCTCATTGAGTATGCACTATTAGGATATGCAAAGTAACTTACAGAGGGATGGAGAAAGGCGGTTTTCCCATTAGCATTCATAGTAGCTGTGCAGCTACCATCCTGCTCATCACGTTGGGAATACACCCTTTTGTATATTGATGGGAAAATGTCACTAGTTACAAATAGTTACAGACAGGGGTGTAGAAGGGTCAAAGCAAACTCCAATACTTTTTTTTTTTCTGAGGGAAAGTGCTGCTTTGGCAGTTCTCTTTCGCCCTGAGGGTGCACCTCTAGATAAAAGAAATGGTCCAATTCCTGCCCTCGCCTTCCTTGTAGCCTCACCGCCCAAAGACTGAAGAAAAATGTGCCATTTTCAACACAATATGCCATCAGTAGTGTATGTTGGAACAATCATCAAACTCGGCTGTAGGTGTTACTGAGTATGAAGTGTGTCCTCTCAAGGACTACTACCCACTACTCTGACCAATCTTATAAAACAGTCTTTCAGCAACATGAATGGAGTCTGAATCACCAGTTTCCCAGCTACCAACAATGACAGATGCTTCATTTCTATTGCTGAAAGCTTCCTTTTTAAAGACAAGTCAGTGTTTCAAGCACTCCTTGCCAAGAGTCCCGTGACACTTCTTAACAGATAAAATTCCCACTTCCTTGTTACTACTATTTTCTGTCATCTGGAGATACCATGAGAAAATCTTGGTTTGTAGATAATTAACCCAATATGGTCAGCATGCATAAGGCTTCCAACATGGTCTATTAATGTAGTTGGAGGAGGATTTAATCTTCCCATCAATAGCTCTTAAAAGAACTAATCTAATGATTGACTAAGTATTGGGAAGATGCTACCAAATACACTCTGCAAGGAAGAAAAAGGACTATGGGGAGACATTACATTGTTAGGCTCTCCAAATTCATTTAAGAAATTCCCCTGGTTGCACAAGGGGTTTTAGTAGTTTAAAGATGGCTCTGGGGAGCTAGAGCTATGTTACACCTAATGCTGAGATGAAGATACCTATAACTTAGCTTATTTTGATCACTCCCAATTTTGTAGTGGACATGTACAATTTTCCATTAACACTGTTACCAGATGAGCTCTGCAGTGTGCCACTATGCTTGCCTTAAAATGGTGCAGAATCACTCCTGCACTGCCTGTGCCTTTCCTTGGACCCAACACAGATTTTACTCCTATCATACACTTCTGCAGTGCACCTGAGAATATGGCCCAATATGTTTATGTTTTTTTACACACTCTCTCTCTTCCTTGGTACTGCACCTTTATTGCTCTGGATAGAAAATCTGTTGATGCTTGCTACTTCTGATTTTCTTATTAGCATCATTTCCCTCAAGAGTTTCTAAATGGTGTAAGATGACTACAGAGTATCCAAAATTTTGTCTGAGCCATCCCCACTTTCCTGAGGCAATTTCACACCCTTCAAGCAATGCTTCCAGAAAAAATATATTGTCGAAAAAATCATTACATTGCTGTGATTTAAACATCACACTACATCATGACCTTATTTTACAATGTTACCACATTGCAATGCATTGAATGTATATTTAAATAATTAAGACACCTGTACAGTCTAGATGACCTAATGCATCATTCGTGTGCTAATATAATAATTAAAATGACCATTTTAACAGGAACTTTGCAAATCAGACACTGACAAAACCTCCTTTCCCATGCTTAACTGAGATCCTCAGCCCTCTTCAAAAACCCTATCAAATTGTAGTGATGTTGTGTCACAATGGTATAAAGTTTATTCTGTAAAGAAAATTCAAAAGAGGCAGTAATTCTAATTTGTGGACATGTTCAAGGAAAGAACAGTAACAGGCAATACATTATTTTTATTTTATGTATCATCAGACTAATGCCAGTGAAGCCACTTGTTGGGCTGGGTGTCCTATGTGACACTCAAAACACTGACCACATGTTGCCAATTCTTGCAATTGTATCATGACACTCAAACATGTTTCTTAAAAGCTGTGCCTGAAGTCATGTGACTACTTGAGAATTTCACCTTTCTTTGGAAATTTCTAGCCCTCCTGACTTTGTTACAAAGAAAAGCTTCAGAATGTGAACCTTAAAGACTCAAAATGAGAAAACAAATCGAATGTTATTTTGTTGTTATCCAAAATGTGTTTTTAAAAACCTCACGATTCTTCTTCAGAATTTTGGAACACTTGTGTTTGGCAACATTAGATTGGTTTAATGTATACCTCCACTGTCTGGCCCAACACCAATCTTGCCAACTCTTGTGATTTGAATAACACAATTGTGGCCCCTGATTAAGGTAGGTTAGTGATTTAGACCAGACGCTCCTACCTTGGTGTCATTTGGGAACGTGGTCTGCCTAGTCTTCCCCACTTTTCTGCTTCCTAGGCAAAAGCAGCCAACCTGAGCTAAGGGAGGAGCTGGGCAGAGGAGTTTTTGGGTAGGAGAGAGGGCAAAGGGAGCAGCAGACACCATTTTCACAAGAGAATAGGAGGGAGCTGAAAATATCCAATAGCTCAGGGAGGCTTTATTCCCCTTTTCTCACCTGTAACAAACTGGCTGGTCGGCTCGATGCCCTCCCTCTACACCCCTGCAACCCCAGGTCTGGGAAGGGGGAGAAGAGCCCCAGGATCTGCCTCCCTATTGAGACCGGAAGGGGATGTGCAGAAGCACTAGAGCTGCAGGAGTAGGATGAGGGGCATACGCGTCACTGGGGGCGCTGCACGATTCCCGGCAGGGCTGGGCAGACCTGGGACACCAGGTTAACTCATTCGAAGTGTGTGGGGCCGGGTTCAGGCTGCAGGCCCCGCACCGCCCAGCAGCACTGTATGGTGTGGCCATAACTTTTGCTGAGTCGTGTCGGCTTTGGGGTCAAAATCATCCCGCTCCGACGGGCACCTCTTGCAATCCCCCTCTCCCCTCCCCCCCGCCCGGGTCCTGGGGCCAGTCTCGGGACCTGCAGACGCTCGGCGTGGGCCCCGTGGCTGGGCACCCCGCCCCCATCGGACCGGTCGGCCCCCCAGGACACGCCTGTTCTATGGCCTGGCCCCGGTAACGCCTGCGCTAGGCGTACGGCCCCCGGCGCCTTGTCCATGCGAGGCGAGCCGCACCGAGCACCTCCCACCCACTGTGGAACAGCGAGTGCCGCTCAATGCGCATGCGCCGCGGGGAGGGGCGCGGGAAGCGGAGGCGGGGCAGCTTTGCGGACGTGGCGGGCGCCACGGGACGCCCCGCGCGGAGGAAGCTGTTGAGCGGCGGCCGCTCGGCGTCATTGCCATGAAGAGTGCCTGGGGGAGGGGCAGGTAGGTGCTGCCCCCCCCCCCCCCGCGAGCCGCCCTCTGCCTCCCTCTCGGTCCCCGCGGGGAGGGACCGGCATGGCCGCCCTGAGCCCCGCGACCCCCAGCAGCGCGCCCCGCTTCCCTGCCGTGTAACGCCACATGCGCAGCGCCGTGCGCAGGCCTCGGTTGCCGGTTGGGCGCCCGGAGCTAGCGCGCCGTGGCGGGTGGGCGAGGGGCGCTGCTGGGCGCGGTTCCAGGCTCTGCCCCGGGTGGTGGCAGGTGTTTCTCTGCTCTCGTTAGAGGCTTCCCGGGAGAATGGCCGGGAGGAACCAGCCCCCAGGCGGAGCCCTGCCCGGCGCGGCCAGCAGCAGCCGCGCCTACCCGTGTGGACACGGTCTCCCGGCGGACAGCCAGGCGCAGGAGGAGGACGAGGAGGTGTCCGAGCTGCGCCCCAGAGGGAGGGAGAAGGTCCGGCGAAGCAGCTCGCGAGACCGGCTGGACGATATTGTGCTGCTCACGAAGGACATCCAGGAAGGCGAGACGTTGAACGCCATAGCGCTGCAGTATTGCTGCTCGGTGAGTCTCGTGTCTAGTCCGCAGCGGCTCCTAACGCGGGGTGTAATTGTGCCCAGGAGCTGCCCGGGCCCAGCGGGGCATGCAGCGTGTTTCCTACAGAAAGGACACGACATAAATACCAGTTGCATGATTATTTAAGTCCCCGGAGAGCAAGAAATACCCAAGTTAAGACCGACAGGGAGTGCGAGGTAATTTATTTATTGGACAACTGTTGGTGAGAGAGAGAAGCATTTGAGCCATACAGGGCTCCTCTTTGGGCCTGGAAAAGATACTTGGAGTGGATGACTAAAGAAATGCTACAAACTATTAGTGTATGCCTTGCAATGTAGAAAAAGGCTTTAATATTTTAAACTACTGGCTGGGCTATAATCTTGAATGTATAAATAGTAGCACCTTTCATCCAAATGGAACCTAGAATGTTTAAGAATAGCAGCCGTGTTAGTCTGTATCAGTAAATAAAACAAGGAATACTTGTAGCACCTTGGAGGCGAACCAGTTTAATAAAATAAACTGGTTAGTCTCTAAGGTGCTGCAGGTATTCCTCGTTTTATTTACTAGAATGTTTTAAAACTTTACGGTATGTAAAATATGCTGATATTGCACATCTTTGAACTATAGCTCCGTCTGGGGTGATATATGACAACTCTTCAACAGCATATAAGAATACAACAAAAGGACTTAATGTTGTAAGGCGTGTATTATAGTCACATTTTCATTCCAAATCTTTATACCACATTTTACAGGTTATATTCCTGAATGCATTTCCTGGATGTTACACCATGCTTTTTTCAGAAATGCACATCTGAGAATGTGAGGCTGCATCTGAAGTTTGTACCACAGTGCATAGCCACAAGTAGGCAGACTTGTAATAGAGCAACCTGCACAGAGACCTTTCTTGATTTGGATGCCTAACAGTATAATAGTAGTGCTCACTAAAAGTTTTCGTATGGTACGTTAATTTTTTAAAAAGAAAAACAGAGAAGAGAAAATAACTTTGCTGAACAGGACTCTGAAATTCTGAAGATTAGCTGTAGATGGGTATTAGCACATGGAAATAACATCACTAGGAGTGGGTCAGGCACCACTAACCTCACTCCCTATGCACCTTAGGAAGGCCAAGAGAATACTCTTCTTACATGAGCGTTGAGGTGCTGGGAACTTTGCAACATCTCCAGTTTTAGGATTTTAACTTGCATGAGTAATGTTTAGCTTCTTGGCAGTCTTGTATACTCTACTAGTATTGGGCCAAGGGGTCTGCAGAAGCCCTTGCCTCAGCTAAGGTGAACCTTCAGTACACTCCTCTTTGTGGTAGTATGTACACTAGCTGTACATGTGTGGTGGTATAGCCTTCTTGACCAGAATAGTGAGGAAACTTGCATAAAATCTGAACTACATTTGCTCATGCAGCTTTCTAAAGCTCAACTTGGTCAATAAAAGTTTTCTAGGGAATGCTCAGAGGTGTTCTTATATGGCTTTTTTCATGCAAAATGTAAACTTTCAACTTTCTAGCCATTTTGACTGTAAACCAGTTATAAAAAAAACTTGGTGAGTGAAGCAGAAACCTTCTTTACTTGTTCTCAGATGTTTTGCTCCTATTCTTGGGAGTGTGGGATTGGTGGGGAGGGAGGAGAGCCTGTTTGCAGAAACTGCACCTGAGGAATCTTCATCTTGTAAGATGAAAAGTTTCAATTATCTGACCCCTTGATTTAACTGAAATCTTTTTCTTCTACCTCTTCTTTAACCCTTTTCTTTCCTCTCCCTCTTCTTTCTACCTTTCACAAGCTTACTTTTTGTAGTGGTTGTAATATAACCTGCCTTGGAATGAAAATATATATATATATATATATATATATATTAGGATGACTTCATGCCCTGAGTTATGCCTATTGCTGCACTTGGCAATACAGAGGCAGAGAAGAAAGAACTATAGTAACTGAATGAGGGTGATTTTGTAAAGTAGGAGAACTTCTCTCTACCTAGATGTTCTAGAATAACTAAACCACATTTTACAGTAATAGTATGTCTGTTTGCAAAACACTTCATAAACAAATGGTCATCATTTCTTTGAAAGGGAGGGAGGCGTGTTTTAAAAATGGAAATAAATAGACACACAGGTTGAGTGACTTTTTCCCCCAAGTTCAGAGGGAGTCGAAGTGATTATTTGCATTAGAACACAGTTCCCACCTTCCAGTCTGGACTTCAGTTCATGTCTGTTTCAAAAATGTTGTTTGTATTTGGAAGTCTTTGAATCACTGTCTTGCCTCAAAATATTTTCAGTTGGCTTCCATTTATAATTGGGATTTCCTTTTTTAGGGGTGTACACTGTCACTCAGAAAAGCTAGAGCTCTTCTTCAGGTTTAAAAAACCTTTCATGTTTAAACTAAAGGGTTTTTTTGTTTGTTTGTTTTAGGTTGCAGACATCAAGAGGGTTAATAATCTTATTACTGACCAGGATTTTTTTGCGCTGAGAACTATCAAAATTCCAGTGAAGAAGTTCAGTGTATTGACTGAAACACATTGCTCTCCAAAAGGCAAGCAAGTTTCAAGATCTTCATCTTCTCAGTTTTCCACAGAATTCCAAGAAACATCACCAGCTTCTGATTCATTTTCCTGTAATGAGACTGTTGGCAACTACTTGAAAGAAGTGGATCGGGATATAGAGCAAATAGTAAAGTGTAATGATACAAAAAGAGAGAATCTTAATGAAGTTGTTTCTGCCTTATCTACACAGCAGGTATGCTTTGAACCTGATACTAAAACCAAAAAGCGGAAAGATCCCTATTATGGAGCAGACTGGGGCATAGGATGGTGGACTGCGGTAGTGATAATGTTGGTGATTGGCATAATAACTCCAGTTTTTTATCTCCTGTATTATGAGGTTTTAGTGAAAGTGGACGTTAGTCACCATTCTACAATGAAATCTGCCCATTCACTAGTCACAGCACCATCACAACAAAAACAAATTGAAAATGGAGTAAATCCAGCAAACATCATGAATCTTGAGAGTGAGGAGGAGCTTCAGCATTATAATAAAAAGTCCCAGGAGACTGTTGTTCATAGACACATAACATAACTTTCAGACAAAGAAACAGAATGCAAAAGGCATCTGGAATGCAAAGAATAGATATTACTGATGTATACATTCCTTCTTTTTTGGGCAGTATTAAAGTACAGGGATGCTTTGCTTCCTTTATTTAAATAGTTGTGGAAAACTGCTATATTTACATAGGAGATAATCCTTCTGTGGGTCATTTAAATTGTCAAACATGTTGACAGATGACATTACCAGGTTTAATGTGAGATTGTTATGATATCAATGTGTATGTAAACTGGTATTTTTGAAAGGCTTTGCACTTTTTTCTATTTAAATATAACCTGTTTTGTTTTTTAATTAACGATTGCTGTTATGGTGCAGTTCTGACAAATGTGAGATAAATGAGTACAATTGACTATAATTTGCTATCTGAAAGCATCTGCTTAAGCATGTTTAATTTTAAAAATATTGTTTCATGCTTTATTTGTAATGTATTGAATGGCACATACTAGAGGAGCTATCTTAATATCCCACTTTCTCTGTCAACTGAAGAGATCTACTTCCTGCTTCATAATATATACCACTGAATACATATCTAATGTATGGCTGGTGTAAATTCTGTGTGTAAAACCTTTTCCATATATAAAGTTCAAACCACTTTTTTCCTTAGATCAGTGTGAGACTTTCTTGAAGGAAAATGAATATGTTGGGCTGAGAGCTACTGTTGACTAACTAGAAAAATGTACTGAATTAAGCTTAGTACGCTGATAGGACTCAGCTTATGTTGAACTTTTTTATTTTTCCACTATCAATACTGACTTATGTAATAGACATCAAGTGTGAGATTGCAAAGAAATTTAATAGAAGTTTGTGAGCTTTTCAGCATCAGTGCACAACCCAACAGTTCATTAAATTCCTCCTTTTTAAGTATAAGCAAATTTATTTTACTACAAGTGAGGCCCAATATTCAGGCTGGGTCTCATTTTCTGCCCACAATCTCAGCAGTAGACTCATAATCACTCTTCTTAATGTACTTCAGAAGCTTGCTTGAGGTAACTTTGTGTATAAGGGGGCTATGCTCTGATGCCTAAACACAATCAAATTGTTGAGACAGAACTCCTTGTTCTGTGTAATAGCTGCTTAAATTTGAATGACTAGAAATTGACTAGATAATGTGCCTTTCTCTGTTCAACTACTTGTATGGAAAAAACAATCCAAAGGGTTTGGTATTTGTTCAACGACTCCTTACCTTTTTTTATATTAAAGGAGATGTCCCTCTCCTAGTTGCCTCTTACAGTGCAGAAAACTGGTTTTCCTCCGTTGAAACAGTTGGTGGTTTGAGTGGATGCATGTGGTAGTCTGTAGGAGGGCTTCAGATGCACCAGTCTTTTCCGACTCACTCGCACAACACTGCAGAGGGAAACCCTGTGGCATCTAGCAGAGAAATTTGACTTGCAGTGATGGTGCAGCTACTGGCAATTCCTTACCGCCCCCGATCCTTGTCAGCCACTCTTGTGCTCTTAACTTTCTTCCCCTGAAGAAGGCTGGTCCCTGCATTTAAGCAATCACCTACATTTTTCCTAAGAAAGTTACAGCTAGAGAAGAGAAAAATGAGTTTTAACTTACTAATTTTTGTTTAAAGAGGAAAGGGGAGGTAGTTATGTATCCCTTTATAGGGATTTATTAAAATATGAATAAAGATAGTGCCTGTAACTTACACTAAATCCCATCATATTTACCCCCTGAAGCAAGGTTCTCACTGTTACCCTCCAGTCATAATTATTTCACCATAGGGATAAATGGATAGGATTTGGCAGCAAAAGACTTGAGTGAAAAATACTTCCCTTCAGTGTTTTATTTTGTATTTAAACAGTATCTTGACCAAGTGTACAGTATAACTGAGAAGTGGACATATTTTTAAAAAATGCAGTACTTGCGCTTTATCAATTTAGAAATGTTGATGTATTACAGATTTTAAGGAGGGTGCAAATGCAGTTTTGTTAAATGAGGCAAACATGGTTCACTGACTAGTTTTATTTAGAAATGGTAAAACTTGACAATACAAAGATTGTATTTTAAGGCTCAGGTAGTCTAAAATTTGATGGTAAGTGGAAGTACACTTTGAATATGAATTTTTATTTTGAGGCTATTCTGAATTGTTTAAGTGGCAGCTGTAAAAATTTGATCATGCAAAATTTCTTCCAGAGAAGACCAAACTAGCTATTCAGCTAGGAATTATTTAACATTTGTTTTAGAAATAGTTATAAAAACTCTTGTTACAAACATAACAGCTTTGCTTCTATGGTCAAAACATTAAACAGCCAGTTGTAGGATTTCAACGTTACTTTGAAGGTACCTTAGAAATTGCATCTATGTAGGATCTAGAACTCCTCCGAGTCTGAATAAACTTAAGTTTGCTCTTTCTGCTTGCCTTAACTAACCCCTGTCCACTATGTCAATGATTAGTTTTGGAACTACAAAATGTTAATTCTTTGTAATGTCAGAGACTGGTCGTTTCATCACAATAAAAAGCCCAAGAGAATTATTAACAAGCTGAACAACATGAAACCAGCTTGTTTGGGATTTTCAGAAGATACTGAAAATAACTAGTATACAATGTAAATGTGACTTGTTGCATGCACACATGCGCAGACAAAAGAAAATATTAAATTACTAAAATTTTGATAATTATAAGGGTCAGATTTGGTCATATCTTGAATTGGAATCTGAAAGGGTTCTATACAGTTAAAATACAAGTAAAGTGACATTGCTACTTATGTTGCTCTGTGGCATTATAAACTGAGAGCATTTATCTACATCTCTCACAAGTCAAATTTGTGGGTTTTATTTTAAGGTCTGAGAAGACTTGTGACTTGTCAATGAGTTCCTCGTAAAAATGTGTGCTGCAGCAGACATAAAACCTTACCTTTTTAAAGTTTTTTTTCCTGAAAAAATATACTTAAGAAAAGTTGTCCTTTTGAACAATTGGCGCTTATGACAGCATTTTTAAGAGCAGAAAATTAATTTTATCCGCGTTTGACACAGGTTTTCCTTGTATGTGGGACTCCTGTTAGTATTAAAGGGAATTGCTCTCATTAATTTCAGTTTGCTTCTCTGTGGGCAGCCTTTTTCTGTTGAAATTGTACTCTTTTCCAAATTACTTTGACAGATACTGCAGTATCAGCTGTAGTAGTAAATAACTAGCTGATTGCTTTGTGATACAGATTTACACTTAATAGTTAGAAGTGAAGTGGTAAAGCCAGCCTCCTGTCAAAACTGGTTTAACAATGAAGTTGGAATTGTAAAGAAATGTATTACATGGTGCATTCAAGTGAAAAATCATGCTTTAGATTAAATACAAAACATTGTTTGCTCAGGAAGTCAGTTTTTAATCTAAGTGTATATGGCACTGTTGGCATATATATATATATATATATATATATATAGCTTTATTTAAATCTGATATATTTTGGAATACACTACCACAAATGGTCTTTGTATACCAAAGTATTTTATACAGGATCAAAATGTTCAGATGTGAAATAATGCAGCGCTGAAGATGTAACCCTCTTATTAAACCTTTTGTTCCTTTTACTTCACCATTTTGGGAGAGCTCTGAGCATTCTAATAAAATTTTTGTCTGCAGTGAAATGTGAATGTGACAGCATGTTCTTGTCCCTGCATCTACTTTCCTGAGGAACTTGCACACACCTCTCTTAAGCTGATATTGGTTAGCCTATGTACAACCTCAAACTAAACTCTTTAGGCTGGTGAATATCTCTGTGTTATGTAGACCTCAGTACAATATTTACAGCTAATATGTATTATGACATGAAAGTATGGTTAGTCACCCCCTATTGCACGGGTTCTTAAACTGGAGGCTGGGACCCCTAAGGGGGTCGCAAGGTTATTACATGGGGGATCATGAGCTGTCAGCCTCCACCCCAAACTCTGCTTTGCATCCAGCATTTATAATGGTGTTAAATATAAATAAAGAACACTTATATAAGGGGGGGAGGTCACTATTTCAAAGGGTCACTAGTGCCAAAGTTTGAGAATCACTGCCCTATTGTATGAGTAGACTCTCAATTTCAGCTAAATGACTGCTTTTGACCTACTTTGGATGTTCTAGAAACCATTAGCTTCATTAGGTGAGAGAGGCAGTTTTAAAAAACAGGCTCAAGCAAAGTAACCCAGTTATTAGTGAAGCTAATCTTCAGATGCCAACATTTTCACAGGCTGGCAAAACTACCTTTCCAGTGGTATACTATAGTACCTTCATCTGCCACTGTCCTAGAATTTGCAGCTGAAATCCATTTTACTTTGTGAAATTGTTATCCAGGGTTAGAAGTTTTCTTAAACCCAATTAATGTTTTGTTCATTCTGCTAACCTTGGGGAATATTAACTATATTCTATATTGTTAAAGGGACTGTGCCAATTTGAAATGCTATCTTAAAAGTAGTTTCAGGTTTCAGTCAGAGCCTGAACAGCATAATTCAACTCTATCATCTTCATCTTTCCCTATAAGAGGTAAACTTTCACGGGCATGCTGCTCAGTTCAATTCTTGTATCAGTTCAACAGTGAATGACATAATTTTTACCAAGCTTTATTCTTAAAGGGTTATTATAAGGTATAGTCATGCCTGCTGTAGTTATCTGCATGGTTATCCATATTCACCTGAGTACACATGGTACAATGTACAGATGGCAAAGGTACCACTAATTTATTGGTGCTCTTAAGAGTGGTCACTAGAAGGCAACTTTAGATTCAAGGCTTGACTACAAGACAAAAAATGGTAGGAAGCCAAACTTAAATTGGCTAACAAAACACCCTTGATCACCATGACCATATTGTCTTCAGTACACTATATAAACAAGTTCTCCAAGTCACTGGGACCTGGGCTCTGTGTGTGTGTGAGCTATTTTCCTGCAACATTACACCTCATCTTTCTCCACAGTCTGAAGACACACTTTTATAAATGCAGTTTAAAGTACAATTTCCTGTGTGTCTTCACGTTAGTTGACACCAGTATGATTCCTGGATTCTGGCAGAGTTTGGAATTGTTAAGAAATAGCTTCAGTCTTCACGATGATGTGAGAGAGACAATGGTGTGGTAGAGTACCTCAGCAACCTTTACTGATGACCCCATTCCTGTACATTCAGACCCTCAAATGCCATTCTGCTTCTGGTACTGAAAACTCCCAAGAACAGGACAACTTTCCCTGAGCTAGGTTCAGCTACAGTCTGTGGGCTTGATCTGGTAATTAGTAGATTAGGTTCTATGGCCTAAGGAGGTCAGACTAAACCATAACAGTCCCTTGGGCTCTTAATTGTCCATGGAGATGGGGGAACCTACCTGCAGAAAGGATTATCTGGACAAGTATGAATTGATGTCCCAAACATCAAAAAAAAGAGCAGAAGAACTCAGCTGTGGCCTCTTGAAGCCATGCCCTGCTTTTTCTCTTGAATAACCATAATTTTTTTGGTGGAAAGTCATTTCTGAACATGTTAAATCTTACTGCTGTGTGTTGAACAATGAAATAAGGTGGTTCTTGGAGTTTGTCTCTACCATTATATTTGTATATTCTTCCTTCTGATTGCATTGTATCTCACTATTTCCTTATTCTGTGATCTTTGACTGCATTTGATAATATCCTGCCTTTTTCACATTTCACCTAAGTAGTAGTTGCTGGCACAGTGGTTCTATAAGTCTACTTTATAGAATCATAGGATTGGATCTTGAGAGGTCTAGTCCAGTTCCCTGCACTCATGGCAGGACTAAGTATTATCTAGACCAGGGATTGGCCCACACTGCTTCCCACAGCCCCCATTGGCCTAGAACGGTGAACCACGGCCAGTGGCAGCTGCGATTGGCTGAACCTGTGGATGCTGTAGGTGCCGTCCTGGCCTGCCAGCAGATTTCCCTGGCAGATTTGTGTGCCAAAGGTTGCTGATCCGTAATCTAGACCATCCCTGACAGGTCTTTATCTAACCTGCTGTTAAAAAAACCCCTCCAATGATGGAGATTTCACAACTTCCCTGGGCAATTTATTCTAGTGCTTACCTATTCTGACAGGAAGTTTTTCCTAATGTCCAACCTAAACCATCTTTGCTGAATTTAAGCCCCTTGCTTCTTGTCCTATCCTCAAAGGTTAAAGAGGACAATTTTTCTCCCTCCTCTTTGAAACAACTATTTATATATTTGAAAATGGTTATGTCTCCTCTCTTTTTTCTAGACTAAATAAACCCATTTTTTTTCAGTCTTCCCTCATAGGTCATTTTTGTTTCTCTTTGGACTTGCTCCAGTTTATGCAAATCTTTTCTGAAATGTGACACCCAGAACAGGTCACACTACTCCAGGTGAGGCTTAATCAGCAAAGTAGAGCAGAAGAATTACTTCTTGAGTCTTGCTTACAACACTCCTGCTAATACATTTGAGAATGATGTTTGCTTTATTTACAAGCGTGACACTATTTGCTTATATTCAGATTGTGCTCCACTATGACTCCAAGGTCCCTTTGTGCCATACTCTGTCCCAGGCAGTCTTTTTCCATTTTGTATGTATAGCAGATTGGTCCTTTGTAATAGGAGTAGTTTGCATTTGTTTTTATTGAATTTCATCCTCTTTACTTCAGTGCATTTCTCAAGATCATTTTGAATTTTAATCCTATTATCCAAAGCACTTGCAACCCTTCCCACCATGGTATCATCCGCAAACTTTCATTGATTTAGATAATGGTATAGAGAGTACACTTATGAAGAGTTTGAATAAAACCAAACCCAGAAATGATCTCTAAAGGATCCCACTCAATATACCTGTCCAGCTTGACTGTGAACTACTGATCATTATTCTCTGGGAACAGTTTTTCAACTAGTTATGCACCACCTTATGGTAGCACCATCTAGGCTGTATTTCTCTAGTTAATATTAAGATCAGCTGCAGCTACCAGCTGCCCTGCCTGATACAAGGAGAATCTCTGGAGTGTTCCAAAGATGGTGACTTTATTATGGCATCAGCTCCTCTCTTCCTGAGTTGGAGCAGGAGCCCACATGCAAGGATGGGCAGAGAAATAACTGGACTGCCATGGGCCATGTAGAGGCAGCCTATTTGCATAAATGCAGTTTATGTGCAGACCCTACTATAAAAAAAAAAATCTAAAACCCACATACTTTAGTCCTCAACTCTTCATTATTAGTTAATTATTTAACTTCAACAGAGTCCTAATTAATTACCAGAGTACATTTCTGTTGCAATACAGCATAGTATTTAATACAGAAATAAGTTGTTTTACATTGTTTTGCTACATCTTACTACATAGCAATTTAACATTTAAAACTAATCAAGTTAAAATATACATGTGAAGTGTGCCCTGCATTATATTTAGTTTTCTCATCCTTTGGAACTGCGTCACATTTTGTTTATCAGAGCATTTTTATTAACACAGGGGAAAAAAAATACAGCCATGCCGTAAGTTATACAATCATTAGTATAGGTAAATAGTTTTCTGTCTACTTTATCCCTCTATTGTTTCAGAGTTGGCACTGAGGTAAAAGTATTGTTTGGCAAATGTGTGCCCTAACCATCAAGAAACAAACTTTAAAAGCTTACAAGATTTTTTTTAAAATTAAATAACTAGTTTTTCACTGGATGAGAACACATTTTAGTTCTCAACAGCTAAAGAACAAAAAGAAAGAGGACCAACCTGATCAACTAACACAGGTTCCAATTTGTGCAGAGGGACAACAAAAGCATAGGTTGAGCCTTTTAGTGACATTTCCCTGATTAATAATTCTAGAGGAAAAAGTTTTTCAACTTTTCATTCATTTTTATTAAATTAAAAAAAATCTGAAGCCTCCCCCCCAGTCCTCAATTCAGCTTAAAATGGTTTCTGTTGATTTTGCTTTAGATTCATCCTCAGCATCTCAGCCTTTAAGAGTAATTTTGGGTCCAGCTGGGAGTACTTCAGAGAAAAACAGTAACATAAAGGAAACAAAAACACACAATAATAAGAATAAGCTTTAAGTTTCCTTGAAGATTGGCAGAAAGAAAATTTAAAGCCTATTCTACAAAGCCATATGCTTCCCCTTTTATGAGGACAGCTCCTGTGGCTACTTCAAAAAGCCATCAAAGGCCATAACTGAAACAGTGACAGTTTCAGCTGATGGTAAGATTTTAGGATCCAGTGCTTTCTATTCATTTTGAGGGAATTTAAGCAAAACAAACAGTTTTTAAAAATAAGACTTATTTTAAGTTGCTGAGGAACACAAAAATATTAGAGATACATTTGAAAATGTTGTACCTACCACCTACTGTTACAAATACTCCTAGGATTACTGTATTAGAAAGATTAGAGTCACAACATATTCATCCACAAATATAGAATATTTATAGAATTCATGGTATTGTTTTCACCATGCTCACAGTTTATCATAGTATATTACTCTTCTATTATATGTACCTTTATTTTACAATCATTTTTTGGCTGTGCTGGGAAGTAAATTAAATAAAAACAATATTCACATTTACATAGCTAGTATTTTTACAAACATTGACTCTCACAACAGTACTATGAGGTAGGAAGTAGTATTTTCCCCATTTAACAGCTGGAGAAACTGATGCAGAGATGTTAAGGGACTTGTCCAAGACCACAGAAGAGCCAAACCTAGAGATCAGAATTTCCTGGTTTCCCACTCCCTTGCTCAAAACTCAGCCACAAACCCTCTCTAAATGAAACTACTAATTAGCTTGATATCTAACTTCTGGTAAAAAGTAATTCATAAAACACAATCTAATCTCATTTATTAAGTCTCCTTACACCCAGCAAGCACTGGTTTGAAAGATGCTCCCTACTGGTCAAAGTGCTGAATTATGAAAGTCGGTTGATTAGAATGCAAGACCTTTCAAAATTATCTCCTTACCTTGTTAGTCCACAGTACCAAAGTACTTTTAGGCTACTTTGTTCAAGAAAGTGCTCAGTGTTCAGTTATATTTCAATCCCCTGAATTACAGAAATTATATAAATCCCTTTAGAAAGTTGGCAGCTAAGTAGGAACAGCTTGTGTTCAGAAAGGACCAAATCCTGGTTCACTTAAGTCATACAAGTTTTGCTACTGACTTCAGTATCCTCTGAAGTATGACTTCAAATCCGGAACAGGATTTGATCCCCCCCATGCATAGAGAAGTGCAAATGCTTAGGCACAATTCAGTTAAAATGCATATTCTTTTCCAGTGCAGCAGAGGCAATACAAAGGCATATATAGTACTCCCTTTCTGGGAGTTCTAGAGAACCTTACAGTAATAGATATCTGTCTCCAAAGCATTTGGGAAGAACAGAATATGGCGGCTAGGTCTCCCATTTTTCAGCCCAGTTAAATAAATCAGAAAAAGAATGCCCTTTCATCTGAGGGGGAACTCAGCGCTCCAACTCCAAGTAGCTACATCAAGAGGTGCAGGTACTCAGCCTACCTACAACTGAGTCCAAATGGTTTAGTGGATGTATTAGAAGGCCAGGGTAGGAGACAACCTAGTACAAATAACTAATAGGTTGCTTCATCCATATTGTCATCACTGCCAGCACCAAAGTCATCGCCATCTTCAAAATATGAAGCAATGTAGTCGTTTTCCTAAATAAAAACACATTATAGATCAAAATACGTTGTTACTGGTGTAGATGGGACAATTAAATGCACCGTTATTAAATGCTAATCGGGAGAATACAGTACAATTCTGAAAGAAGACATGCAGGGGTACATACTCTTTTCCTAGTTTGATGAGAGAGGAAGAGTCCTACGTTCTGGGATGTTTCAAGTTTGATTGTCTATACACTGACACATCCATGACTCAAACACTTTCTTTCCTGGAGGAGCAACAGTTACCTAAGGCAATGAGCCATTTGGGTCACATTCCAATGCAGCCTGAGATATAATCTGGATCTTGTTTTATTTATTTATTTTTTTAAAAAAAAATCTTCTGTTTTCAGATGCCAACAGTCACCGTGACACTGGGGAACTAAGACAAATAGTTTGAAAGCATATTAAGAAAAACTGTCTAAGGTCTTTTTAAAAGGATCACTATAAACTTGCTACACTTTATCAGTGATACAAATAAATGATGACATCCACTCTTAGCGACAGGACTCACTCCTAACTGCTGAAACAAGGTTTTGCAATATTTTGTTGATACTAACATATCTAACAGAACCTATTAAAATCAATCACAGCACTAAGGAGCATAATGTGCAGCTTGTCCATGTAAAAGTGTCTGTCACATACCAACTTTTCCTCTAATGCAGAACAGCTAACCATTTTGTTGGTACCTTTGGTTTCAGTCATCATTCTTGTCACCATATTTACCTCTAACAAATAGGGTCTGTTTTGTTAGAGTTAGAAAAGGAACCAATACCTCTTCGTGTTCCTCCTCATCATATTCTTCCTGTTCATTTGCTGCTCCTTCTTCTTCTTCTTCTTCACCCTCTTTGTCTTTTTCTTTCTCCTTTTCCTCATCAGATTTTTCTTCATCACCTTTCTTTTCCAACTCCTGTCACAAGTTAGAACATGTTAAGGAGTCTATCAACAACATATTCTCCACACTATCAAAATGCAGAGTTTTGTTGTATTGCAACTAATAATAATACTGTAATAAGGCAACTAACCACATAATGGTGTAGAAATAACAGGCAATCATGTTGCTTACAAAAATGCCAGGATTTTTCTATCCTTGTTTGATCAAATACTAGTCATTATGTTTTTAGCATATTTGGTGTAGTAGTCCAGTGCTGACTTCTCTTCTTCGTTATCTTAGGATAAAGTGGTAATTATTTGTGCAGACACACACGGTGCTTTATAAGACGAAAGAAAACCACATAACATCTGCTCCAATGTGCTTATGTCCTAAATCAGACAAAGACACACAGGGCAAATCTGCTTCTCAACCTCTTAACAGCATTGTGTGCAACACATACTTCGACAATTATGGTCAAAATTTCTTCCTAGTTTTCCCAGTCATCGCCTCCAAACGTCCCCTCCACACTCCCTCTCTTCTCAACTCGCTATATGGGTTTATTTGCAACATTGGTAGGTTAAGAGGGCATCGACAGACATCTCCTTCCCTTTGGGAGAGTCATTTGAACCAAGTTCTCTTGTTGTCTCTTCAGAGAGCCCTTTTGTTTAGTTAAGCCACATCTTCTCCCGGTAAGAATGAACAGCCAGACATCTTGTTCAAGGGCAAAAAGAAGCACTGTATAGCAGAGAATAACCACAGAGTATGGTGACGAAGAGACAGTTCTCATCCCATCTCTTCAGACACCATACAGTCATGTGACAGCAAGGCAAGGAAAGACAAGACCAGAGAAATGGCAAAAGTGTGAAATGTCCCACCCAATGTAGGATGATTGAGCTGTAACAGCTATTGAATTCTCTTTCTGCAGCTTTACTCCTGAGGGAATTCTGCGTTACTGCATATGCACGCAGTTCATGCCCCACAGCATTTCTTTGCTTTCCTGCAGAAAAATGACTTCTGATGGAGAAGCAAAGGGAAGCCAGGAGAGCAGTCACACACCTCTCCCCAGCAGGGCAGGCAAGTCAGTTCAGGCAACTGGAGCAGCCAGTAGAATCATAAATCACTGCTGGGAGTGGGGCGGGGTCTGGCCAGTCATGCGTGTGAGAGTGGCACACTGTCCCTCTTGCTCGCTATTGCGACATGCTCAGTGGGGAGGGCAGGGCTTTGGGGTGTTTCTGAGGAGATTGGAGAGAGCCTGCCCCATGCCTCTCAGGCAGAGCAGAATGTAACAGCCTGCCTACTTAGTGAATTGTTCCCATTGTCCTGTGAATTCCCCCAGGAGTATAAAAGAGATGTAAAAGTTTTAAGGCTCCTTTATATTGCCAGAATGGTGTAAAGGACAATATGGTTTATAAATGTTTATGGTGCTTTAGTGATTAGAACTGGTCTAAATTTTGGACTGAAAAAAATTCCTATCAAAATGTGCTCCATGAACTGTTTACTACTGACCTTTCTGGAGACGGTCAATACCCAATATAAATTGTGAGTTTGATCGCCCAGCTTCACTTGCTCTTTAGTTGCCTGTGATGTAACACTGAGCATATGGCTGCATATATTTGTTGACTAATAACTAGAAATAGAAGATTAAACCTAGCTACATTACTATTAGGCAAGGGAGTTTGGGGATTTCCTTCAATGCTCCCCATTCCCAATCTCCATGCATTGTTTTGTAGTTTAAATAAATTGCCTAAATAAATGAAAGCAGGGTGTTTATATTGCATTATTTTGACAAATAAAAAACACACAGAAATTTAAAATATCGTACACAGCATTTCTAATTTTTTGGTGCAGAATTCCCCCAGGAGAAGGCCTGTATTGCACAACAGAGGCTATACAGAGAAACTGCATGTTTTGCGTCAAGTAGGTCTTACCTCAATTTTTTTCAACACGTCCACTTTACTTTTGGGCGTGGCAACTTTTGCCTTTTTTGTTTTTCCACCTGCTGAAGTAAAATAATAAGTTACTTATGTACCTTCTTAATTCTATATTAACTTAGGTGCTGTTTAAACATTTTTTTAAGGAATCTACATCTTTCTTATGCTCACAGAAGTTAAACTATTCAATTGACTTTTGTTGTTAAGAAAAAATGGTCAGCTTTGGTGTGAGATCAAATGAATAAAAATGTGTCTTAAAGGCAGTGACTTTGAGCCTATGTTTTATGGTCATCATTTAATGTCACTACAGCAAAGGAACAAATCAGCAGTTGATTTTCTTAGGATCTGGGAGAGCTAATTACTGGCTCAAAGTCTATATAAATACAGCACTATTTATGCTTTTGAACAACAGATATATACTGGTTATTCTTCTTTGGCAACATTGACAATAAGAATTTAATTTCCAGTAAAATGCTTGTACTCTACTTCCAGTACCATGTTTCTCAATGAGGCTCTTAAAGGAAACAAAGCTTCCAGATGATCCAATCTCCATGACTACTGCACATTCACTTTTCTGTGTTCTATTTTATCCTTGAACCGAAAGATGACACACTAAAGACTTGGACAAGGCGTAATGAAAGCAAATAATTATACAGAACAGACATCTAGGTATCAGTGAAAGGATTGCTTCACGTCAACGAAACAATAGTTCTGTAAAGAAATTCAGAATAATGGTCATGCATGCTGGGGAACACTGAAAAATAAATACATGTTAAGACATTTTGTAGAGAAAATTAAACTCCTTTCTCTTAAGAGCAACCAATACCAGCTCTAACTGTGGTTGAAGGATCTGGTTCACAATTCTGTCAAAGAGAACTGAAAATAAACAAAAAAGGAAAAATGAGGAAAAACATAAGTTAAATTAAATCACATACAAAAACTAAAATAAAACAGAACCACCAACCAAATCCCAAGCAGAAAAACAAATCATAGAGTATGGGAAAACAGTGGTTAAAGATGTTTGCAAACTTCTGAAAGCAACAGCAAAAAAAATACAAGTATTTTTAAAAATCATTCAGTACTACCCTATTAGCATTCAAAGACATATTGGTATGAAAGACAGGAAATGCAGATACTCCAGCTCAAATAAGTTCCCTATTATTTTCTTAAAATCTCAAAATTTAATTTTGGATAGTTCTGAAAACATCCTACAAAACAATAAATAGACCTGATAAATAATGCTTAAAAAATTACCAAAAACCGAATCAAAATGTTTTAAAAAAATCACTGCTTTATTTTCAACCAGCTCTAACAACTGTATCTCTTGCACCTAATTGCTAGGTACTGAATGCTCCTTAAAACTACATTGGCTACCTTTTTTGGTCTTTTTCCGTGGCTTCATCTCTCTTGGGAGTCTTCTCCAATCTGCGTAAGAAATAGTTTTAATATATAAGAACTATTATTTATTTGTATTACACTAGTTCCCAAAGAACCCAAGGAGGGTTGGGGTCCTACTGTGCTTGGTGCAGTACAAATATATATCCTGATACTGCAAACAGGCTCAAATTTTTGGTATGCAACTAGTACCACTAAAGTCAACACACTACCTGTGTACTTGAAGTTTAGCCCTAGTGTAAAGATTTACAGAATCAGGCCCATATACCAAAAAAAGAGTTTCTGCCCCAAAGAAGCAAGTGAAGTTCAGACATAAGTGAACCTAATAACCTTTAATTTGCATGTAATAATTAGCAGTAGTGAAGCTATATAAAGCCGAGGTAGCCTTTCCATTCCAAACCCCAAATCTTCAGGTCACTGATACCACAAATTTTCATTGATTAAATTTCTCATGTTAATCCTCAACTCAAGCTTTAATTTTTGGGGGGAAAATGTGATGCAAGTCTGAGACACCGAGTTGCAAGTAAATGGGAAAAAAAAAAAATAGGATTTATTGTTTCAGGCAGCTAAAATGCAGATTTGTCACATTTGCAGCATTTTACACCTCGACAAGGAATACACGATTTAGAAAGGTTGCAAATGCCATTTTGACTGGCATTGTTTTAAAACGGAGAAACTGGGTGTGACGCATGACCCTGAATTGAGTGACCCCAGTTCACCTGAATTCAGTGATCCCAGTTGGCTCCCCTGGGACTCTGGTCACAGTGGCGTAGTCTGGCTTGATACACATGACCGTAGCTTAACTGGGTTTTTGGATCAGATCCACATGCTTGTCAAAAATTAAATTTTACTGTTGGAGAGTTTAAGGGTTAAAAATCAGTTATAATGAGTGAGCTAGAATCATATGAAGACCTTGACGGAAAAGCCCTTGAAGAACTGTGCTTACAGAGGGGTTTGGGAGCTGTGCTGAGGCAGCCTAGGGAAGGGGGTGAAAGCCAGCCCATTGTATATCTAAGCCAAAAATTGATACCCACTGAACAACATGATGCTATGCTATGCTATGCTATGCAACTGTCTGGGCAGTAAAGCAACTCAAACCCTATTTGTATAACAAGAAGTTTAACATGTTCAGTGATCATGCTCCCTTGGTGTGGTTACAAAAGCAAAAGGAACCAATTCTAGGTTACTCCACTGGAGTTTGGCCTTGCAAGAGTTTGATATGGACATAATTCATATAAAAGGGAAGAGAATCTTGTGGCTGATGCCTTATCAAGATTGGGAGATTCTTGAGGTATATCCAGGAGCTCTAATTAGCTCCCTTCCACATCAATCTTGCATTGGCGATGTGACGCATGATCAGAAAGCGTTAAGCATCCTGCAGGATAAATAACTCAAATACAACCTTTAAAAACATACAGGTAAATGACGTTTGTGTTTTTACATATATATTGGTAGAGATCAACAATCTATACTGTACTCTGTCAATTCAGAGATCAAAAGAACATTTAAATGAACTGTAAGCACAGGATATCGCTGTATTTCTCTCTCTTTGAAATGTATAGCAAATCATCTGCCTGTTTTTCCACCCTTCACAATTGTCTTATGTTAATCTGTGTGAATAATTACTGGTGATGCTTAGGAAATAGGTCCACTTCAAAGTCCACATGAGCACCTATTCTTCGCCAAAGGACTACAAGCTATCACAAGAAGGCCTGAAACTGTATAAAGATATTTGGGTCCCAATCCTTTTCATCTCAGATCTGCTTGAGGCTTCATGCAGGGGAAATGTGTCCCATAAGAACTGAGATCCCAATCCTGACTGGACCACAGTGAATATAAACATTGGACTATAACCTATGAACTATTTCTGAAAGAACTCTTGCATCTACAAAGCTCACCATCTCTGCTATGAATTTGAATCTCAAGATTGACTCACGTCTGTATCTCTTAACCAATGCTCTCTCTCTCTTTTCTTTTTAAATAAATTGTAATTTAGTTAATAAGAATTGGCTGTAAGCGTGTATTTGGGTAAGATCTGAAATACTCACTAACCTGGGAGGTAACGTGTCCGATCCTTTGGGATTGGTAGAACTTTTTTATATGATGAATAAGATTTTCACTAATCTTCATCATATTTGACTTGCATGTCTGGGTGGAGGCCTGAGGCCTGGTCTACACTAGTGGGGAGGGTCAACCTAAGATACACGACTTCAGCTACATGAATAGTGTAGCTGAAATTGACGCATCTTAGGTCGACTTACCTGCCGTCCTCACAGCGGCAGCAGTTGACAGCGGGCTCCCCCGTCAACTCTGCTTTGCACCTTTTGGCGAGCTGGAGTTCCGGAGTTGACAGGCGTGCCTCTGGGGATCGATTTATTGTGTCCTGACGAGACATGATAAATCGATCCCCAATAGATCAATCTCTATGCATCGATCCAGCCGGTAGTGTAGACAAGGCCTAAGGCTGGATTACTTCAAGGGAACTGTGCGGTTGGCTTCTGGGTAACCAGTGCGGTATTATAGAAGTTATTTTGTGCTGTCTTGATAAATTTAAGTATTGGAATATCTATCAGTCTTGGGCATCGCCTGCCTCATTCTTTAGATTTCACCCTAATTGAGTGACCTCAGTTGGCTCCCCTGGGACTCTAGTCACAGTGGCATTTAAGAAAACTGGCAGATTATTCAAGATCCATGCAGAATTTCACTGTTGTAATTTACATGATTACCTGGGGTCCATTCCATGGATTCTTTTCTCATCTGCAGGTACTTTTTACTATATTTTTCAATTCCTAGAGAACAAGAAAAACCTGCAGTTATTAAATTCTATTTCATTTACATGCTATTAACCAAGGCACTCCAAACACTTTTTTATATGCTTCTCTTGACCCAAATACACACACACCTTCCTTTTATTCAGATGCACTTTCCATTGTGCTATTGATGAACATGTTTAAGTGTACTATGAGCAGTTCCCTTGAAATCAATGGGACTACTGACATACATAAAGACTTGTCTACACTTAAACCACTACAGCAGCTCAACTGCACAAGTAGCACATCAGTGAAGACGCTATGGGAGGTTTCTACCATCAGCCTAGTTAATCCACCTTCCTGAAAGACAGTAGCTAAGTCGACGGGAGAATTCACCATCAGCCTAGCTCTACCTACTCTGGGGGTTAGGTCAATTTAACAGCATCACTCAAGGGTGCTAATTTTTCATATCCCTGAATACTTATTTAATTTCCTTGAATATACCTGGTCTCAGCATAGATGAGGAGTGAGTCAGTTAGACCTTGCCTATATGTGAAAGTTTGACCATTTATACTGATCTAGTATACAGGTATGCTACATTGGCAAAAGCTCTATTGTCGACACAGTTATTCTAGCAAAAAAAGTCCTTTTGGCAGTATAGCTTATTTTATTCAGGGAACTGGTACAAGATATATATGTCCAGATCTATTTCACCCCCAACAATCTTCTATTCATTGAACTTTTTGAAACTTTGCACTTGTAGAAAGAGGTAAAGGGTTGACTCTGGGTACAGAAATTTGCAGAGGGACAATAGAGTTGAAGTTTGTTATTTCTCACCTCTATTATTTATTTATTTATTTAAAATATTGTTGCTGTTAACATGCATGTTACCTCTGGAGACACAAATCCACAGTTTGAGAACTGCAAAACTAAGCATCTCTGATGGTATCTTCGAGACTGAGCACTGAGTCCCACGGAGTAGATAGAAAAATTAACCTAAATAATCAATACAGAAGCTGTGGAACCCCATAATATTGGGTCTCCAATCTGTGATCTATTGGAACTCATTTACAAAACTTTTCTTAAATATTGCATGAATATATTGTCTCATACTACAGAATTAGAGTTTATAATCCCTATTCCATGATGAGATATCTTTGAACTACAATGTATCTTAATTAAAGCTATCTTTAGATAGGTTTTTTCCTCAAAAAAGATTTTATCAAAAAAGTCCTATAAAAAAATCATTTATTTTTATTCACCTTGGCTAACATATGCAGTAAAATCTGTGTTCAGCAGTGACTGATCTTAACCAACCATAGCTACTTGGCAAATCCAAACTAACCAGCACAGCTGCTCTTATGCCACGGTAGTGTAGACACTTACTACAGTAATGGAAGGGGTTTTTCCATTATTGTAGTGAATCCACCTCCGCAGAGACAGTAGGTAGGTCAATGGGGTGTGGGTTGGCTTAACTACAATTTTTCATAACCCTGAGTGACCTTGTTAGGTTAACTTAAGTTTTAGCTGTAGACCAAGCCTTCATAGTTTGTAAAGACACCCATCTTCTGGCTAATTAAAATGTTTCAAAAGTTATCATTCATTTTAATATGGATGTACTAAATTCAGGAGAAAGCAGGATGGACAATATTTTTCAGCATGACTGATAGTAACGATAAGTAGCAGGCAAGAGAATACACTTATGTTTAAGTGATATCTTCTCAGTTCAGATGATGGATGTTACTCCAATTCCCACACATCATCATTTCCCACCGTATCCCAAATAAACAAGAATTAAAATTAAGCTCCTGAATCCAACAGATCAAATCATGCCTTCCACAGCCTAAAATGTATATTAACGTTACAGAAAATAAAAATCATACTACAAAGTATTATCCACCAACGATATTGCCAAGATGCAATATCCTCTCCCACATCTTTCTTTTGCCACCTTTGCCATTTTAAAGCATTTCATAAGAGCATTTGATCATTTTAATCCAAGAAAACTAAAAAGGAGTGAAATATTCCTTTCACCAGTTAACTACTTAATGACTGTGTATTTGATAATCAGAGTCAGGTGTGCTGATGAGTTTAACTTCTGGAAGGAGAAACAGAGATTAGATCATCTGCTAATGCAGGATTCTTAAAATTTGTCTGGAATATCTGGTGCTAGGTTCACAGGAAGATGGTGGAATTGACATAAAAGGTTAAACAGGGAAAAAATCCATTCTGAATGAGAGCCTTCTGTGATTGTTAGATTTTTGATACTCCTGCAGCGAAGCTGGGAGGTACTTGGGTCCTTTGTTTTCCCCAACGCAATTTTCAAACAAAGATTTTAAAACTTTGATTTAAACAACATACTGATCAACAAACTACTGAAAAGATAAATCATATGTATTGAATGTCAAATACAATACGTCAGCCAACACTGAGAAAGACAACAAATATTTTCAAAATTAAATTGCAGTTTTATAAAGGTTTTAAAAAAAGGAGGACAGTTACTACAGTGTAGCGGTGAAACAAGCATAAGTCTGGCCTTAAGGAATTCTTGATTTCTAATTCCACTTCCACCACTGATTCAAGCATTGGTAAATCTCTTCACCTCTCTCCTTCTCAACTTTCTCATCAGTAACACTACTTATCATAAATATCTATCTTTTAGGGATGTTGTGAAGTTTACAAAGGAGCATTTGGGCTGTGATAGAGTAACCTTTAACTGATTATTTTTAATTTGTATATAACATTTTAAGATAATTTGGCTACAGTTTAAAGGGTCCTTATTAGAACCTGGGCTTTTAAAAATATATTTATATTGAGGATTCTGTGCTCTAATGTTAGAGATTATAAAGGCATTTTCAGCAAGGAAGAAACTGACTGACTGAATAGTGTTGTCAAATACACAAACAAAACAAATAGAGAAGAACAGACTTCTCCCAAACACATACACTACTTTTTAGTTACAGCAAACATAGGCATTAATTGGATGCAAAAGTTTCACGATTCGGTGTCGGTACTTCAGCTTGAACAAAGGAAGTGCTAATTATGACGTCTTCCATACACAAATACATTTTGCTGTTCTAAAAATTACATTTATGCAGAACAAACCTTGATTTGCATCTTCGTTTCGCATAAAATAAGGCATTTTTTTCATACTTGCTCTAAATTCTTGCTTTAAGGCCAACATATAATCCTCTTCCTCTCCCATTTTCAGAGGCACTGGCTTAAAATCTGTTGGCTGTGTAAATTATTAAGGTGCATTATTATGCTAATATCCGACACATACAGCAACACAAAAAGCTGCAGAAAAAATGCTGCTCCTTATGGAGGAGTGAAATTATGTATTATGCTAGTTTGCAAGTGTGTTGTATTGCATTCTGACAATATGTTCAGAATTTATAAAGCATATTTTTCAGTTAGAAATCCTTTGTACAGTTTTTCTTTTTAATGTATCCATCCATGAAAATCTCTATTAGGAAAGGAAGAAAACAAGTAAATTTTTTTCTTTACTATTAAGAAACATAACATTCTAATTCAACTGACTTTAGATCAGTGAAGCAAGGTGCAAATCATCATCCACCCCACCCTCCACCATCCCTCCAAATGCAGTGCCTCATGCTGACTTAGCAGCAAGGGTTTCAAAGCACGTTATCTTAAGTTTAGGGTGACCAGATGTCCCGATTTTGGCCAGAGAACAACTTCAGCACCACATCTTCCCAAAATACAGTTGGATCTGTGCTAAACATGATTAGTCTGAACAATGTGGACCAATTATTTTGGTTTCTTAAATCATGCTAGTTACCTCATGGGCAGTGTAATACAATTTAACAAATCTGCTGTCAAGAGCAAAAAAAAGTCTCTTCCCATTGTGGCCTTGTCTACACTAGAGAACATGGGATCTGTAGTCCTCTCACAGTGCAGTTCCACTGGTGTTAGCAACAGTGAGGTTGTAGTATAGACAAGACTAAGACTTTATATTATTATCAGACAACTGTGTAAAACACCTGAATCCTGCCTACCTAGTCTTTGCTGTCCAGGTTTCTATCACTGGGAGCACATGGTTACATGGACTAGTTCCTTTCAAAACTGATTGATGATGTTCAGGATTTTTCCACACATTTAGCAGTTCACCCCATTACCTGAATATGAAAATGAAACACAGACATGCAACATGCTCTTAAAATTAAGCTTCGGTACTTACAGGATACAGCGGAGCAGGCTTGAATGCTACTTCAGGTAGCGTTTCACCTTTGGCAAAGCCAATAGCCTCAATGTTGAAAGTAAACGCAGCACGTCCTCTTCCTTTCCCTGACCCAGCCATTTGGAGTTATTGAAAACGTTACCCTCTTTGGTAGATTCTAGTTGTATCACAACAAATAAAGCCCAAATGAAAATGGAATAAAGTCAAAGACTAAGACAAGGTATTTTTCAGTTGCAAGACTCATACCGATTATGATCCCCAGCCTGGAGAAAAAACTACTTCGGTCTCGAAACCACACTGGCCTCAAGACTCCATTTTTAATCAAAACTATGAGGCTGTTTTAAAAAAAAAACCTGAGAACTTAAAAAACCTGGGAACACGTGTCCGCCAGCCCCGCCCCCGCCGACGCTGCCGCAGCCCGCAGTGGGGCAGGGCGCCGCGCAGGCTCCTCCCCGGGGGCGCTGGCGGCGGGCGCGTAGTGCGGGGCTGAGTGCGGCCCGGCATGTCGGCGCTGGAGTGGTTCGCGCACAAGCCCCTGGGCGGCGGCATCTACTGGATCCAGGAGCGGTTCTACGAGTCCGGCAACCGAGCCAACATCTGGCTGGTGCGGGGCTCGCAGCGCGACGTGGTGATCGACACCGGCCTGGGGCTGCGCAGCCTGCCCGACTATCTCCACTCGGCCGGGCTGCTGGGGCCGGAGGAGGGCGCGGGCAGGAGGCCGCTGCTGGCCGTGGCCACCCACGTCCACTTCGATCACGCGGGCGGGCTGCACCAGTTCGACGAGGTGGCGGTGCACAGCGCCGAGGCGGACGCGCTGCTGCGCGGGGACAACTACGAGACCGTCACCTGGCTCTCGGACAGCGAGGTGGTGCGGCCGCCCAGCCCCGGCTGGAGCGCCCGGCAGTTCCGAGTGCAGCCCGTGCAGCCCACCCACATCCTGCAGGAGGGTAAGGGACAGGCGGGCGGCTGCGGGGCGAGCGGGGCAGAGACAGCTCCGTAGGGCGCTGGCGTCTTTATAAGGGGGTGAGTAAAAAGGCGGGTGAGTTGTAGGATGACCACATGTCCCGATTTTATAGGGACAGCCCTGATTTTGGGGTCTTCTTCTTATATAGGCTCCTCTTACCCTCACTCCAACACCCCACCCCTGAATTTTCAGATTTGCAGTCTGGTTATCCTAGTGAGTTATGTGTGTTCTGTTGGGCATGTATGTGTGTGTGCACACGTACAAGTTGAGCTGGACACTTCTGTTGGTCACCAGCACCTACGTGTGTATGTAAGTAAAATGAGGCTCAGAGAGTGAGTTGTGCATCTCTGCAAGGCAACTGGATGTAGGTGCATCACTTGTATCTGTATAGTACGTCTACACTGATACCCAGTGCGTGTGTGCCTGGAGACATGAGGGGAGGTTCATCTGCATGTGTGCGCCTTAATCTGTTTGGGCGGGATAAGAAAGTACATCTGCATAAGACTCTGCTCTACTGTACGTGGGAGGTGTGCATATGCTGCATTTGTGTCTTTAAAGCTCATCTGTTGTATACTTGCATCAGTTCACCTGTGTTTAGTGTTTCTAGCGTAAGCATTAGCTTATACACAGTGCATCATGTTTATATGTATCTAGATATATACCTCACGTTTATAGTGTTAGTATATTGTATGGCACTTGAATATAAAACTTTTATATATAAAGGGCATCGGTGGATATGATATGCTGTATCTAGTGTATTCATCTATGTTTGTACTACATGCAGTAATCAGTCAATTTATATGAAGTGAATCATATATAATGCATCGGGATGTATGTTTATGGAGCATGTCTGTTTAGAGCCTAGGCATCAGTGTACCTCAGGTTTCAGGGTGCAGAGTAGTAGAGAATCAGGTCTGTGGTTTACTAAAGGAAATTATTTGTTATCAACTGAAAAAGGCAAAAAATGTTCTTCCATATCTGTTATAATTCTGACTTTCCTGCAAGATCTTTGGGGAACAGAGTAAAAAAAATAATAATGCTCCTCTTTGATCTAGTCTGATAAAAACAGACTAAGTATTTTCCTTTTCGACAGGGAGTAGGCAAATCAGGAGCTAGTAACACTTCCAGAAATAGTGTCCCCTCTCTGTTTTGTCTCTTCTGTTACAGGAAGTCTTTTCACTGAGAGCGAACAGAATCTGCATCTAAGGCGAGACTTGTCTATCAGTCACCAATAATTTAGAGAAGTGATGATGCATTCTTCAAACATGTACAGCCAGGGTAGTCAACAGGCAGCCTGGGTAACAAACTGGACTGTCAGATGCTTTTGGACAGATTGCAAAATCTTTTTATTTACTTTTTCTTTTCATTACTGGTTTTGTATTATTTTCTCAGGAGATTGGACCTTGACTATATCTTGAACAAGAAATTTGGATCTTGACAAGAAATAATTGATTACTCCTGTACAGTTTCATGATGGAAGTAATAATTCAACCTTATCTGTTGTTAATATGAACATTTCATGGTGAATTTTCTTTCAGAATCTCTTTTGACCTGTGTTATCTTTTGTATTCAGAGGTTGGTTGGTTTGTGGGATGGGCATTGGAACTGTCTTACAGATAACAAAAGAGGGGAAGATCTGAGATTCCAAAGCCTCAACTCCCCCTCCTTAATTTTTTTATATTGAAAAATCTTCCTCTAATGCATGAACAAAATGACTAATAGGCAGACCTGTATTCCATCCCCCCTCCATTAATCTCAAAACATAGGAAGCGAATTTAATTTTATTCCTTCCTCAGTAGCAAAGAAAACTGGTAGAGAATGTGCAGTGAAAAATAAGGTTTCAAATCTGTGATAAACTATATCACAGATGATTGTCAGTTAGGAGTATCCTCCTGATGAGGCTTGTTTGAGCTGCAACCTTCATGTTGAAAGAAAATGGAATCTAAGCAGATGAAAAGCAAGGAGCTGGTAAATATCTGAAACCAGGGGGCTTTTGAGTTGCATACTTCAGCCTACTGTGTATAACTATTTCTCATTTCTGCAAGTAGTATTTAGTTACTGTGATATGATAGTTCTTTCTTAATATTAATAGCAAATGTCTAATGAAATAGATATCCAGATTGTTCTTGAACAGAATAAAAGGAACTGTGGTATGCAATCTTGTAGTAGTTTAATTATGAAGATTTCTGAAAAGGCTGGATATTATTTTTTCCTTCTGCTCAGATGACTATAATCTGTGCCCTTTTTAATACTGTAGAAGACATATTTGTGGTAAAATATTAAATAAAGAAGATTATATAGACCAGTCCTGAATAATTGTAGCAATAAAACATTTTAAACTTATTTGATTTTTCCACTAAGTGAAGTTGGGCACTATGTTTCATTTAATAAAACAAAAGCATCCCCCTTCCCACAATGTATTTAGGTAATATTTTAAAATGTGCAAAGGATGTATTTGTTTCTAGAGTTAAAATATCCCTGTTGACCTTGGAGAGAACATTACTCACCCAACATCTCTCCCTCTCTGCTGTAAAGTATTCAAAAGGAGGAAAACTAGTAATGTTTCTGCATAGTTTTTATAAGAGTGTGTCTATGTAAAACAGGTGTGTATATGAAAATTATTAAAATGGGGGATTGATTTATCCATATTAGAGGTAATATTTTTAAAATTTGAAGTATTAAAATTGTAATAAATTGTATTTAGTTGGATTGTTGTGCTGCCCCCTCCATTCTAGCAATAAAAAACCTTTATTTCTTGAATGTGGCAAGTGGTACAAGGTTGCGGAAGTCAACTCTTAGCTGTGTAATCACATGTTGACTACACTGTCTAGCCTTTCCTTATTCTATAGCTATTTAAAAATCCCACTTAGAGCTTGTCTACACTTTCCTTTTATGATGCTCTAACTTGCTGGCTCAGGGGTGTGAAAAATCACCCCCATGAGCACAGCAAGTCTGAGCACTTTAAAGCGTTGGTGAGCTCCCAGCGCTCGAAGCTAAACCCCTTGTGGAGATGGATTACCAGGGGCACTGGGAGAGCTCTCTCCCAGCACTCATGCATGACTACACTTGCACTTCAAAGCGCTGTCACGGGAGCGCTCTAAAGTTTCCAGTGTAGCCAGGCCCTTAGTATAAGTTATACAATTTCAACTGTTTTTCCTTCTCTTGTGTGAATTTGTTGTTAAAATGTGAACACTTCTCTCTTCCTCTATTTGATTGATTTTAGTTTTAATATTAATAGGTACCATTCTCTTGTTAAGAAACCAGTATCATGGTATTTGGATTATTTGAACTCCTTGGCCCTAGAACTATTTGTGGTAACCTTCAAGCTGATATTGTGCCTTATGAACAGTTGTGGTTTTTGTTTATTTACAAGATCTGAATTGCAGATTAAAAAAACAACTAAAAATATCAGAAGCACTCTGCAAAGTTTATTAGATGCTATACAGATACAAGAGTATAGTAAGGCAAGTTAAGGGTTTTGCCAGCTCTGAAAATGTTGACAGAGTCTCAGTGCAGGTTTACACTTAAAATATTGCTGCAGTTGGAAATCTTAACTCTGATATTTTTCTGAAACAGCATCAGTTTAGCCATTTTACATGTATGTAGTGTGTTTTATTGTTGTTTGTATGTGTAAAATAGCAATATTATTGTTGGATAACAAATGTATACCATAATATACAAGGTATGCAACAAGGCAGAGTTAACATTCTGTTAGAAACTTTAGCTCTGAATTTTGTGACCTATGTAATTTATCAGCCCTAACAATTAATTGTTAGTTTTTCCATTTACATTAGTTATATGTAATCTCTCAGACTACTAATGCCACTTTAATTTGTTCATCCCGTCTAAAATCTCAGATTTTTAACCTACATTGTTTTTGTTTTATCCTTACAGTTTTTGTTTCTACCCTTTTGCTGTTCTTCATTTTCTTCAAGCCATTCTGATGATTGCACCTTAATTCTGCAAGTGCTTTCCCTCTCTTTGAATTCGGGCTGTTACATGCTGTCCATTTCTTTGCCCTCTCTTTCAGTTTTCTTTCTAGTAAGTTACTTTGGGTGTGGGAAGCCCATTGGAGCACTTTACAGCTGCAACTTCCCCATCACTTCTATCATCTGGTTCTCCACTTTGGCTATTCTGTATCTTCTATATAAAATCATCAGTGTTCATGCTACTGAACTATTATCTAGGCCTTCCATATATATCGTTAAGGGGAGTTTGGCTAACACCAATAGCCCCCCAAGTAACTTGAAACTAACTAGGTAGCAAATTTTCAAGTAGAGACAATATTATTTCCCTATGGTAAGCACAGGGTCATTAAATCTGCTTTGAGTTTTAATGTTGTGATGTTGATGAGATCTCAAACCTTTGGCCTGGTGTAGCAGCAGTGATAAGTAGGGCCCTGACAAATTCACAACCATGAAAATCTAGTTTCCATCAGGAAATCTGGTTATTGTAAGGGTCTCATGGTATTTCCACCTTTAGTTCTGTGCTGCCTTCAGAGATGAATTGCCAGAGCGTGGCGATTACTGACCAGGAGCCCAGTTCTGAAGGCAGCACCACTGCCAGCAGCAGCGCAGAAGTAAGGGTGGCAATACACACCTGCGCTTCCTTCAGAGCTGAGTGCCTGGCCAGCTCTCTGTCTGCCCAGCTGTGAAAGTGCAGAAATAAGGGTGGTATTTACCAACATGGACCATGAATTTGGTAGGGCTTAGTAATAAGTGTAATCCAAACAGCTACAACACAGATGCAAAAAGCTGTCATTCTAGGGCCTGACTTTCAGAGGTGTGCCTCTAATCAAGCCTATAACTTCTGTAGTGCTGACTAGATTTCTGTTGTGCTAGCTGGTTACCAGAGCCAGAGTTGAGCCAGTATTTATTTTGGTTCAATTCATGTTTGGGTTCATTTGCATTCGGTGTGACTGGGTTTGGTTCCAGTTCAAGCCCCCAAACAAAAATAACAGTTCAATTACTGGTTTGAGCCAGTTCAAATCAAATTTTAGTCTCAGTGGAAGTAAATTCAAAAAAGAGTTTAAACTTAAAATGGAAACTCTTGAATTTTGACCATTTATTTTTTAACTTTAACTTTACATACATTTTCCTACTGTTTTTGCATTGTCAAGTAAACAGGTTTTTTTATAAACAATTTATTTGAGAGAACTAAAATAATATTTTCCAATATTTGCCATGTCATATTGGATCTCTTCAGCGAAAGGATACATTGGAGTTTGGGGTACTGGGCCCTGCCTCAGGTTGAACAACTGGAGGGAGGAATTGCCCCAATGTTGGGGTGGGAGGAGGCCTGGCTAAGGGGAAGAAGGGTTGGGTAGCCATTAACTTTCTTCACGTGCAAGGAAAAAGGTACTGTTAACTTCTGGGACCAGGGAGCATTCCACATCTTCTCTCCCTAGTAGGAAGTCTCAGAGATGGACCTTCTATCATTCTCTGGATCCACTGCTTTCACATATGTTGTGCAAGCAGTTCGTTAGGCCTGGTCTACACTGGAGGGGAGGGTTGACCTAAGAAACACAACTTCAGTTAAGCAAATAGCGTAGTTGAAGTCAGCATATCTTAGGTTGACTTACCTGGCTGTCCACAAGGCGGCAAGTCGACCACTGCCGCTCCCCCATCGACTCTGCTTCCGCCTCTTGTGGAAGTGGAGTACCAAAGTCGACAGGGAACGTGCTCAGGGATCGATTTATTGCATCTGCAGTAGATAAATCGATCCCTGATAGATCAATCACTGCCCACCAGTCCAGCAGGTAGTGAAGACATACCCTAAGCTTCTCATTTTCCTTCCCACTCTTGTGGACCTCATTCTGTTCTTGTTATTCTGAGGCATGCCTTCTGGTGTGCCTATTTGTTATTTATTGTTTTGTTTGATAAAGTAAGATCACAGTAGTCTTTAAAATATTAAGCCTAAAAAAAAGTAAAACCTTTATTTTAACCAGAAACCCAAATAATTTATTTTAAAGTTCAGGTTCAGTAGGTAGAACAAATTTATGGTTCTGGTCTGGTTCTAGTTCAAGTAGAAATACTAGTATGAACTGGTTCTTTGGTTCCCATTCAATTCCCTGGCTAGGACTAGATGTTTTATAATTTCTCCTTAGTGTTTGAACGACCTAGTGCATGGTGGTGTGTTGAAAATCCTTCTTATTTTAAATTAGCTTCACCACTGTCATTACAAATGTTCTGTATCACGATTGCCGTCCTTTAGGTTGTGAAAGATTATGAAATTTCCTTTAGAATTAAGAATCAGAGGGGTAGCCGTGTTAGTCTGGAATTGCAGAAGTGACAAAGAGTCCTGTGGCACCTTAAAGACTAACTAAAATTTTAGAGCATAAGCTTTCGTGGGTTAATACCCACTTCGTCGGATGCATCCGACGAAGTGGGT
>ML677342.1:3070487-3160383 GCA_007922305.1 Dermatemys mawii
TTCGTGGGTTAATACCCACTTCGTCGGATGCATCCGACGAAGTGGGTATTAACCCACGAAAGCTTATGCTCTAAAATTTTAGTTAGTCTTTAAGGTGCCACAGGACCCTTTAGAATTAGTTAATATCACTCTTTAATCCACAGCTTGTATGGAGGTGTTTGTTGAGTAAGTCATATTTGCTCTCATAGTCTAGACTTTGAAGATGTAAATCTTACTTTTAACCACTTTTTAAATTAACCAGAGATTTTTTTAAAAAATGAATAGAACATCAACTTTCAAATGCTGAATTAGCTATACTGTCTGGCCTGTTCTAAATCATCAACCTGAGCTTCTGCTGAAACTATCAGTGCAAGGCTATTTCACTGAAAAAGCATTCATAGCTATGGTTATAGTGAAACAGTTCTTAAAAATCTGTTTTGAATATGAACTAAAGTATGACTACTCCAACTTTCCTTTAATTTCGTATATCAGTCAATACTGGTATTCTGAACAGTAGTAAATTTGGGAGCCAATCTTTCTTCCATTGTAATCATTTACATTGTTCTGTCACTGCAGATATCAAAGTAACTGTGTTGGAGTCCAGAGAAATGGATAGCTAAATAACAGTACATTTTGATAGACCATAAAATCCTTGGTATTAAAAAAGCAGGAGAAACCAAAGTTGGGAAATCAGTTGATTTTTAGAATATATGTTTCTGCTGAAATTTCTTTGTAGTTCAGATCACCTGATTAAAAATTAAGTCCCATTCTACGTTTTCTTTACAATATTTGGTCTTTTTAGAGGATATATAATTTGCTTACTGCATAGACTTCTGTATACACTTTGGTTTTGGCTTACAATGTATAATACATTCATTTATTTTCCCTTAATATATTTAAATCTGTAGGGGACGTGATCAACCTTGGTGATCGACAACTGACTGTCATGCACATGCCTGGTCATTCAAGAGGAAGTATTTGCTTACATGACAGAGATCAGAAGATACTCTTCAGCGGAGATGTTGTTTATGATGGATCGATGATTGACTGGCTTCCCTATAGCAAGATAAGTGATTACGTCACAACTTGTGAGCGTCTTATAGAATTAGTGGACAGAGGTCTTGTGCAGAAGGTGCTTCCAGGGCATTTTAACACCTTTGGAGCTGAAAGGCTATATCGTTTAGCTTCCAACTACATTTCAAAAGCTGGAGTTTGTCACAAAGTTTCTACCTGTGCCATGAGGTCCATTGCAAGTTTAGCTCTTCGTGTGACAAATTCTAGAGTCACTTCTTAGTGTCTGTTCATTTTGTTAATATCTGCTGTTGTAAACCCAAATGGCTTGTGAGCTAGTATTGATAGAAAGCAAACAAAAGCAGTGCGTGTTATTAAAGGCAGACTGATAATGAGTGAGCTATAAAGATTCTTATTTTTGCTTACTTTATTTTTATTTTTTGAAATTAAACATAAGCTATAGCTATGCGAAAGTTACTATCTGTCTTTTTCTGTTTTTCAAGTCATGTTTGCACATGGTTTATGAATGCCATTAGACTGCAGTTTGAAATATATTTGTTTTATTTTTGATATTATTCTGATGGATACATATGATATGCCAAAATGAAAAGTTTGACATTTAAGCTTAACTTTTTTATGTGGTGTTAGGTTAAAGGTTCAATTTGTGTTTAAAGTGTATTTTTAATATGGCTGAAATGTAATTTAGCTGTTAGTGCTATATTTGAAAAGATAGCTGTAACATTCCATTTCTTAGTATAAGTATTGAATTCAACATCCAGGACATTTAATTTATTACTTTAAAGTGAATGTGTTATTATTTGTTTATAAAGTGTTTCAGTACATATTTTTGCTTTTTGAAGAAGTGCATTGCATCTGAGTGTTTGTTGTTCCTAAAACAGATTAAATGCATCCATGAAAGCTGCTAGGATATATCATTTCTTCATTAAAATTGAAGTGTTATTTTAAATGATGTTAAACAAGTTAGTTTATATGTGCATAATTATTTAACAATTTAAATTGAATATAGATACTATTTTAAATGGATTATTTTTATATATATTTTACCTTCCTAACAAGTCTGACAGTGTGTTGTTTTCAAATTTTGTTTTTCCAGTTTAGCAAATTTCTTTTATCCACTATGTTTAAGTGGTGGTTAAAAAGTAACTCACTTCTTTGTTTGCAATTGACTTTATAATAAAGAGATGGTTTTATGTGATCACACAAAATTATATTTTGTGCTCTATTCAGATGAAAATATCTATGGCCTTTCTGACCTAATATAAATTTTGGGAGAAAGAATGGTCTATCATGGAAACTAATCACAAATTAATAAACACTCTTGCCCAGAAGTTATGGAAGTGAAGATCTTATGTACATCATCTGTCCTCTCATGGCTGTTTACTTCATATATTCTTCACCAAAAGCAGCACTGCAAATAGTTTAATAAAGACATGACACATTTATTTAGATTTTAACAGTGCCTATTTAATATATGCTGGAGCAAAACTGTAAGTGGGCAGGACAGATCCACCAGACTATGGCTAGTCAGAGGACAGGTTAGTAATTATGTTCTGGTTTTTGTTTTTTTGAGGAAGAAATGTAAATTCATTTGTGATTATATGAAAAAATGTTTATTGTGGATAATAGTAGTTCTTGAACTAACCCCAACATGAAGCTATTTAACCAAGTTGCTACTTTTAATACCAGAGAAGAGAGGCAAAAAAGTAGGCCTGAAAAAAGTCACTCAGTGAAGGGCCACAAAACAAATTTCAGATCATGGCCTCTCTTTTTTTTCAGTTGACTGACATCTGCTCCAATCTGCATATGGTCATTGCAGTCTAAATATTATTCTAAAGTAGACAGGTTGGCAGTTCGAGAACTATTGTGGTAAGCAAAAAATTCAGAATGCCTGAAGAAGCATATTGTAGTTACCAAAGAAGCTTGCGTTTACATTGAATTGTCTGGGAGACTTGCAGCAGTTGTTGGAACAAGAGGCTTGTGGACTCCATGATTCAGTAACTGCCAAGAAAGGATATTTTGTACTGTTTTAAACACAGAATTTGTACTCCAGCCTCAACTGTTTCATACAACAGAGTCCTTAAATTCTGACTTCACTCGAATCAGAGAAGTAGCTGTGTTAGTCTGGATCTGCAGAAGTGACAAAGAGTCCTGTGACACCTTAAAGACTAACAAAAGTATTGAAGCATAAGCTTTCATGAGCTAATACCCACTTCATCGGCATCTGACGAATTAGCCCATGAAAGCTTATTTCAATACTTCTGTTAGTCTTTAAGGTGCCACAAGACTCTTTGTGACTTCACTGGGTTTTTTGCTGGCATCAAAGAGTATTAATTATCAATAATATCAGTAATTGTCAGATTTCTTCCTTCACTAAGTTTTGCCTAAATCAATAGCGGACCCAGTATAAACCCAGCCTTGTAATGGTGTTTAATAGTATACCACTGCTCCAGATACACAGAAAATCATAGTTTTATGGGTCTTAGAATAGTAACTATTTTTATATTATAAGAAATAACTTGTTAGGCAAGTAATATCCTCTCTCTAAAATATCCGGAGGCCTTCCCCTCTGACTATATTTTTTTTAATTGTCAGATTTTGATTGTAAGAGTTTGCAGTGACCCTTTCACATTACTTTGATTAAATATATTTGAAATTGGTTAAGTTTAAGTATTGCAAAATTTGGAGTGTTTAGAATTGTTTGTAAAAAGTCTGAAGCACTGTCTGTGTTAATTAAGTTTGTTTTCAATATCGTAGAGGTTTTATGGAAAAATTAAACTTGGTCTGTCTTCTATCAAAACTTTACTGATGTTGGCTGTCTGTTTTCTAGGAAAAACTGTATTGCATCTTATTTTGCCACATATACTCATAAGTGTCATCAATGTCCAGTTCTAATTTCCGTAGGTCTTAGAATCATGGAAATACAGCACTGGAAGGGATCGCAAGAAGTCACCCAGTCCAGCTCAGCACACTGAAGCAGGACCAAGTATATATTTAAGGCAGGGGTGGGTAAACTTTTTTGCCTGAGGGCCACATTGGGGTTCAAAATTGTGCGGACGGCCAGGTAGGGAAGGCTATGCCTTCCCAAACAGCCTGGCCCTGCCCCCTATCCGACCCCCACCCACTTCCCACCCCCTGGCTGCTCCCCTCAGAACTCCCGACCCATCCAACCCGCTCTCGCTCCTTGTCTCCTGATCACCCCCTCCTGAGACCCACCCACCTACCTAACCACCACCCTTAGGACCCCACCCCCATCTTTTCCCATCCAGGGGAAAGAAAAGTTTGTGAACCACTGATACATTAAAACTATTGTATTCTCTATAACATGCATCTAAAGATCCCACATACAAAGGCTTTTAGTCTTAGTGTTACCATCTAACCCTGTACTTAATACAACATAGTACAAATGGCCTCTATATACACACATGAAAAAGCGTCATATTCACAGATTTAAAAAAATGTTAAGTAAATATTTTCAACACTTAATATTTAACATACATCATGTGAGTGCTGGCCAAGCAGTCAGTGGGCAGGGGAGAGCTCCTTATTCAGAAGCAGGCATTAAATTTTATTAACACACCTACCCAGGCATCTTAAAGAAAATAATTTATAAAATTACTGTTACAATTTCACATCCAAATCCCTCTGACTCATCTTAGGTCCTTCTGCTCTGTCAATATCATAGATGTCTGTGCCTGGAGAAAAGGATCTAGCTAATAACATTTCCCTCTGTCTTTATTTAAACGTATATCATAAGGCTGAATTGCATTATTACAAATATATCCAATTTCCTGTTCTTCCATATAAGCCTCAAGTTCAACTATTTTCCATGTCTGATTTTATTTTATTGCCTAGTTTGTGTTCTATTAGTTGCGTCATACTGGTTTTGACATTTAACCGAAGTGATACAACAGGAGATATCCATTCACGTTGGGCATCAGACATTATATATGCAGTTGCTTGGTTCAACTGAGCATTGTGTGTGAAGTCTACCATCTTCCACCACAAATAACGTTTTTTTTCAGTCTCAGTGGTATATTTCCACATTGTTTCTTATTTCTAGAGGCAAAATTCCACTCTTTCCATCTCCTATAATATCCTGAAAGCATTTTCCTCTTTCAACTACCACCATTTCAGTTTTAGGGCTTGTCTACATGTGAAAATTAATCCAGAATAAAAGAGGGTGTGAATGTAAAAGCAGATAACTATTCCTGATTAACTCCATGTGTGGAGGTTTTTATCCCAGAATAAGAGTGCCTTATTCTAAATTATATAAATCCAGTGAATTAACTTGATTTGGAATAAGAAACTCTCTTATTTTGGAATAAGTGTGTCCATCCATGGAGCTAGTCTGGAATAATTTCCCATATAGCCAAGTTTGAGTGAGTTGTTCTTGTCATGGGGCCAGTGTGTCATGTTAGTGAGGTATTAGTTGCAGCTATAAAAAAAATTAAAAATAAAACTGGGTATCTTGTGTATTTTAGGCAATGAAAACAATGTGTCTCAGCACCTCTCAGTGGTCTCCTGGATTCTGAAGAGGTGGAGGAACAGGATAATAGTTCTTTTTGGGAGCCCACAAGTGAAGACTTTGCTGGAAGTGGAGCAGTTGCCCATCATTACTCTGAGCTTGCGGAGAAGAATGGTTGGAGCACTATTGCTCTGATGTTTGGTTCAGCAATGCCTTGTAAGTGGTCAGCAATGCCTTGCAGTTCACAGTCAAATTGTGGAGAGGTCAGGTATTATGAGATTTGAGATTGGCCTCTCTTCATCCCTTAGTGTTACTAGGGCTGTCTCCATGTCATGTCCTGGTCTGAAGTTGACTTGCAGGGCATATAAGATGTCAGTAAAAGTCATACCTAGTTGAAACATAGCTACCAGTACTTTCTAAATGGTTTTGCATAAGGGTTGGAGATTTTCTCAGTCAAATTCTGGCTTTCTGAGAATCGTGATGAACTTTGTCACAATTTCCAGTAGGATTTTCATTGACTATTTCCATTAGCAGTAGGAACAGTTTTCTTCCTTGCCATTCCTCATGCCGGAGAGTTACACCTCAGTTTCGCAGGTGATGTGTCAAATATTTCTCAGCGTGTCTTCAGCTTCATTGTATGCCAAACATACACAAGTGGCAGGATTGGTAATGTCATCTGATCTGCCGCATAGTACCCTTCCTGTGTGCATTCATCTTATCTCTTTTATGAAGCAGGAGGAAAGCTCTTTAAAGCAGTTGTCAGGGGTTTGGTCCAATGTTAGGAGCATCAAGTGCACAGTACCTCAAAAACAGGAAAATATATTTTTCCCCATATTTTTCAAAATTAATTTTATTTCAGTTGCTTTCTGAATTTGTTCATTTTTATGTACAGAAATTTTAGATGCTTGTATGAGCCATGTTCAAATTGTATTGTTTTGTTATATCAAACTAAACCTTGTGTTCTGTAACTTCACAGCAGAAACTCTATTATGTTGTAGCAGCTCTCAGTCAATTGTACTGAATATCATGCAAAAATAAGTAACCTGTGTGGTATTTCAGCATTTCACCTCCAGATGGAACCGGGAAGTGCAGAAGCATGGAGAACTGAAAAAATGGAAGACAGTAACTACACCTTATTTGAACTTCAGCTGATATTTGGTTCAAGTTATGGTGATGGTTTGGCCAATTCATATTTTATGTAAATCAGTTAATATAGCCTTAAAGAAAATACACCAAATTATACTATTTTGTCACTGCTATTCCTTGCCTATCTTCCTATATAAACACAATAGTCACTTAGTGTTCATTAAATATAAGCCAAACTAATGTAAATGCAAGTAAACATATTTGTTCACTTATTAAAATTCACCAGTCATTTCATAACAAGTGACAGATACACGCCATCTGGTGGTTTACCTGCATTTATTCAGTTTAGAGTTCTACCATCATGATCCTTTATTTTAGGACATCTTTTTCTAGTATTATCGCTTTGATAATTAGTAGAACAACAGTAACATTTAAAAAGATGCTGAAAGTGAGCAAGCAGATCTCTCTGAAGAATGTATCAAATTAACATGAAAATGAAACTACATGTGAAGTTAAAAAATTCAAGATTTGGTTAAATAGCTGCAGAATTCTTCTCTTTATTTTTCAAACCATCTTATGACTGTGGTATCCAAGAGCATTTTCAGTGATTTGTTCTGAAAAATCAGTATATGGTTCCTCAAGCTGCTCTCATTCATTGGCTGCCAACGACATGCAGGGGCTATTCCAGTAGTTTAGAGGTTAGCTTTCATACTGCGTGTACGAATTCATGAATAAAGGGGAGATATTAAATGAGGTAGTAAGTAGAGAATAAGGAAAAAGAGGGGAAGAAAAACAGGAGAGAGTACAGAAAAGGCCACACTCAGCAGGGAGTGAAGTCCTGGGTAGGGGGCAAAGCAGATAAAAGCAAAATGAAGAACAATATGACAGACAAAGACCACAAAATGTAAATGGAGAAGGGACAGGAGCAGCATTTGCCTACCAAAGGGAAGGGAGGCCATGCCCATGCAATAACAGAGATGCTCTAGGACAGGGGTCTCCAAACTTTAGGAGATGAGGGCCATATTAGATTTTTGAAGGAGCTTCGCGGTCCGAAGCAACTGGAAAAAATTCGACATAAGCAAATGTATGTAAAATCCCCCCCATTTGCTCCTCTGGCCGCTGCTGCGACCCCCGCCACCCACGCCTTTGCTCCTCCAGCTGCTGCCACAGGGGCACTCACTCCTCCACACAGCTTGCAGAGAGCGGGGACAGCGGCAGCTTCTCCATTTGCCTGCTCGCATGCCTGCTCAGCTGGAGGGCTGGACAAATCGGAGCTGCGGGCCGGATCCAGCCCCCGGGCCATAGTTTGGAGACCCCTGCTCTAGGAACACAGCCTGTGGTAAGTATGGGATGATGGAGCTGGACAGAGATCCACTAAGCATATCCCATATAGAGTCCGCCAAAGATCCATTAGCTGGAAACAAACTTCATTATCTACTGAGCTGGGCTGGATTCAGACTGGTGACCTAGAGGGGAAAGACTCTAATACAGTAGCAGTGTTTGAAGGCATTGAGACCTCCCATAAGTGAATACTGCCAACCTCAAAAGTTTAAAAATCATGAACCAGACTCCAAAAGTCATGAATATAAAAAGATGATTCCAGTCTATCATCTGGTTTCTGAACTCCTAAAACTCCTAAAATTGTCACATATGCATTGAGGAGGGTTAGGAGTTCAGAAATCAGACCAGAATATGATTTTTGGAGTCTGGTTCATGATTTTTAAACTTTTGAGGTTGGCAACAGTGATTACAGTGTAGGCAACTGTGATTACTCACAATGTTACAGTGACAAAGACCATTTTGGTCCCCACTGTCAGGACCCCACTAAAATCAGGGCCCCATATGCTAGGCATTCTTCAGCCACATACTAAGAGACAGGCTTGGTTTACAGTGTCACACTCATCTTTCTCAAAGCAGACTTTCTGTTTTGGGCAGTACTAGTACAATTAGTTTGACCTTGCATATTACATTTACAAGCACAAGCATTCCAATTATCACTGTGTCTGTTTTTGTTCTGGTCTGGGGGAACAGAGCTCTTTGTACATTTCTTTCTTTTATATGGTACTTATTACATTTAATTTATTTTCATAGTCCATCTAGCTTTTATACAACATAATGCCATTCTAGGCAGCTGTGAGCTAGAAGATTTTCTGAGTCTCAGGACAAACCCTGGGGACGCTAAGATGCTGGATGGCAGTGGGAAGGCAGCCAGGAGGGATCCTGGGTGTGGGGCCAGCAGCCAGGACCTTCGGTGGTGTTTAATCATTAGCTGGTTAAACTCTTACTGCCCTAATCTGTGTGGTTTGTGGGTTTTGGGTTTTTTTGACTTCATTACTTGTACACTGATCTGCAGTTGAAACTCAGAGATCAAACCAGAAATTGTGTACCAGCACTAAGCTCACCCTGCTCCCTCAGACAAAGGTGAGTCAATATGTGTTCTTTTACGTTCAATTTCATTCAACAGAAGAGTGGTCCTACTCTACTACTGTGTTATTTTTGTTGCGTTCTGCCTTAAGCAATAGGGTATGTTGACAAAGAAGAAAAATTCTCTTGTTCTATGTAAAAGTACTCTTTCTTAGAAAAAGGAGGGCCCACGCTGGGCATGAATCTTCAAAGGTGGATGCATAAAAAAACACTTTAGGAATTTTAAATATATACTTGTTACAAAAAATAAATTGCAAAGTTGGCAAATAGCACAACTAACCCGAGCTGGGCAACCTTAATTCCTAACCCCTTGTACGTACGCATTAGGATGCCATTTTTAATTCCATGCTCACCTACTACATTTTCCCACATCGATCTTCAGCAGGGTTTGAACCCAGGACTTTTGCTAGTAGTGGTCTTCCACGGCCCCCAGCCAATAAAGAATAGGGAGAGCCAGGGGCTGTCCAACCCTTTCCTAGCAGCGGATCTCGCTGGCTGGGGCAGTGTCCTGCCCCCCTCCCCTCCGGGGAAGGTGCGAGCATGACGGAGCAATAGAGGCGGGGAAGCGCAGTTCAACCGCTGCCTAGACGGGCTCCCAGCCAGGCACGGTCCAGAGCGCCCTGGCCCAGGTCCCGGCCCGACTCCACAGGGACCCGCCCCCCTCAGCGTTCCTCCGCCTCCTGACTGAAAAGACTCCGCCCCTCCCGGCAATCTCCTTAGCGTCATAGGCGGAAGGGAGAAGCCTCAACCTACATCCGGCATTCCCAACTGCTTTTGAAATTTAACCGCCGCTTCCACAATGTAAAGCCTGAGCCATGAGGCATTCTGGGTAAAAGCAGCTGCAAACGTCAACCAAACTACGCAGAAGGTGGGAACTCCCCTTGGTTGACAAGCATCTCAACCAATAAGAGGGCATCTCAGGGAGGTGGGTGGGAGGAAGCTGTTGCTTAGCCACTTAGGTTAGCGATAGCGGGGAGCTTGGCTATTGGTGCTTGGATTGTGTCGCGTTTCTAAGGGGAAACTGGAGCGGCGGAGGCGGCACAGTTGCTGGTGCCGGTGACGGCAGGGGAAGCGCGGGCTGGCCGGGGGTTGGGGACGCGACCATGAGTTTGGCTTTGAGGTCGGTATGGATGGAGCGAGGCGCCGGGGTCGGAGCCTAGTGACCCCGCCGGGGCCGAGCGCGCTTGTTGAGGCCGGTCCCCTCAAGGGCTGCTCCCCCAGGGGGCGGGCACGGGGCGGGGGATGGTCCGGCATTGCTCAGTGGCTAGGGGCGGCTCGGGGCCCCCGCCCAGCGCTGGAGCTTTGGAGACTCCTTGGGGCCCTGGTATCCCGGCTTTTTGCTTTGCCGCCAGGAGCGACCTGCCCCCACTCACCCCCCCTCCACCCTTGTGTCAGGGCCCTTCCCCTCCGGCGCCACCCGGGTTTAGCGCTTTGCGGGGCTCCTGCCAGTTTCGAGGAAGCAAAAAGGCCCCGTGTCCTGCAGGATGCCGAGCGGCGGCGTGGGGCTGTTGGGGGCGTCTGGCACAGAGCATCGCAGCAGCCCCTCGGTGACCTACAGCCCGGCTGCGCGCCGGCTCTGTCCGTCCCTCCGGTCTGCGTGTGACGGGAGCCGTCACCGAGCAATAGTCATTAAGATCGGCTCATGTGTTTAGCCGCTCACGGTGATCCTTCCACAGGATCAGTGCGGAGCCCTTGGACAGATGGCGCCTTAACGCTTTGGTTAAATTAATCTGTACAGGCTATTCTTTAGTAAGGGCTGTTGCCATGTATAAATTCGAGACCCGTAAAGTTCAGTTTTTGGGTCAGTTTTGCTTCAGAAACTTGATTGTTAAAACAGATAGTTTTAAATAATCATAACTTTGTAATGGCTTTCAATAAGTTTTTTTTGTTTTGCATGTGAGAGCAGCTAGGGAATCAAAAACAAATAAGATTTCAGAATCTAGTGTTAAGACGTCATCTTTCCTGTCACATTTCTCATACTATCAGTACAGTAAATAATGGTATACATGTGTTTAGAGCTTTGTAAAGCACATATTTAGCCAAATCCCACTTTCTGTCTGTATAAATGAATACACTGATTTACCTGGTTTTCAATTTTCAGATATACCAAGTATGTACTCAGTGCACCTGCAGAATGGGAGGGAAAGGTGGCTCTAGTAATTTATTATTTGCATTTCAGTATTGTACTAAGGTCCTTTTCAAGATCAGACAAAGCTTTGCTTAGCATTAAACACTTAGACACAGTACTATCTCCAAAGAGCTTGGAAGGTATCTATTCTATTTGAGTTTTAAAAATGTGAACTTCATACCTACAGCTGAAAAAGTGAGTGAAGTTGGAACAACGTCTCAAGATTCATGGTTGATATTCCATCACTGACAAACTTTAAATCAAGTTTGGATCTCATCCCTAGAACAGATACTCTAGGAATTATTTTGTGAAGGTTCGATGGCTTGTGATAATACAAGGTGTCAGACTAGGTGATCACAGTGGTCTTAGATTAGACTCTATGAAAAGTGGATCTAAACTACTTTTCCAAGTCTCCATTCTGTAGCTGAGGACTGTTTTAGCCCTTTCATAATTACAGAAGCCCACAGGCTGGAATGCACAAAACTTCAATGGCTGGAGTGGTCCACTACATAAACTCTTCACCAGCTTGGGATAACGAGCGCAAGGTGGGGTCAGCTGGTGCAAGCCTTGGTTTTTCTTGTATACACTTTGTTTGCACTAGTACAGCTATGCCATTGGCTGGTTGCTGATGACTGACTCACAAGTGAAAATGCTTTGAGGTAGAAACTTTTTGTGCTGTTGTACCCTGCCAAGCCCAGTGGGATGCTGGTGCATAATGGACTCCGAAATACTATTGCAATACATGTAATACATAATTATAATAGAAGAAGTCTAAGGTTTGGTAAGAGTTCCTGGTATATGGTCACCATGGAAGAAAGCATGGAGATGTTTGTGTGAGAAGCAAAGAGTTGTTTAGGCTGGTGTCACTGACAAAATAAATGGGAGGAGGAAAGGCAAGGGCAAGCAATTTCTGGTAGGGTACTCTGTCATCTATCAGAATTTTCTGCCCTTTTTCCAGGGGATGAAGAGAATCAATTTCTATAAGAATATGCAGTAAACAAATACCCAGTAACCCCCCATCACACACAATGGTCCCACCTACTCTTTCAGTTACAGCTTTCTAGAACAAGGGTTCTTATACTGCGGGTCAGGACCCTTTAGGGGAGAACAAGCTTGCAAACCTCCACCCAGACCCCACTTTGCATCCAGCAATTATAATGGTGTTAAGTATATTTAAAAGTGTTTTTAATTTATAAAGGGGGATCACACTCAGAGGCTTGCTATGTGAAAGGGCACCAGTACAAAAGTTTGAGGACCCCTGTTCTAGTATGATGTCAGTAGCCCTAATTGAGCTACCGCCAATGAATGCACACGCACACATCCCAATACCAGCCAGTTCACATAGCTAACTCCCTCTGCAAAGAAGTACTTGCATTCAGCAACAATCTGAGTGAATACTCTTATCTGAAATGCAGCACTTATACTGTAAGCTAACACCTTTATTCTGAATAAAACACCGTCTAAGCAAAAACCCTCAACACACATCCATGTCTTAAGTAACACCCCAGTAAACATCACAGTGAGTGTGTGTATGCACAGAGAATAACAATACCGTGTAACTTGCAGACTGCCAAAGCAAAAATCCCTGTGCACAACCTGACATTCCTACTCTAAACAGATACCCTTCAAGCAAATGTCCCTGAGGCCATCCATCAATATCCAAACTGCACTCAGTCCTTCTTAGCAAACAATCTTCTATATCCAAACAACACCTGCACCCTTTATCCTGAATCAACACCTCTTCCCTTTGCAATCACAAGGATATTTGTTACTATACATCAGGGAATCGACACACTCTGATAATCCTTTAACATCCAAACAGCCTTATTACTTAGAATGAGCAACAGGGGATGGATCACTTGATTACCTGTTCTGTTCATTCCCTCTGGGGCACCTGGCACTGGCCACTGTCAGAAGACAGAATACTAGGCTTGATGGACCTTTGGTCTGACCCAGTAGGGCCGTTTTTATGTTGTTCTTATGTACTCTAGCACATACATCCCCAGCATATAACAACTGCACCTTGCATATGCACCAGCTCTTGACACTTCAGCACTAACCACCAGCCATGATCATGTTCACATCTGTGCAGTTCTCACTCCCTACATGCATGCCATACAATGTACTATGTCTGTATTTCTCAAAAACTTCATCTTGTCTCACATGCCAAGAGAAATAGAGACATACTTGCACAATATTTGCAAATATTTTCTTTAAAAGTGTGCAGGGGAGTGGAAAAAGCCTTAATGTGTGTGTTTTAAAGGATTTTTAAAAAATAAAATCTTTTGTACGTGCTATTTAAAGAGTACTCTTAGAAATTTGAATTTATAGATATTAATCACTAGCATTCTCACCCCTAAACCTCAGCTTGGTAGTGCAAGGCCTTGTTTACAATAGGTATATTTCCTAAAATTTCCCATGGTTGCTATTGGCAGTATCATCTCAGCTCAGTATGTGATAGTGATTTTGAGAGAAGTCATGTAGGCAAAGCGCAGATATCTGTCTGATGTGCTGTCTAAACTTGTGCTCTCATCATTGCTACCTCTTAGGGAACTGAACAGAAGGTAGCAACATTGAAAAATATTTAGGAACAATTTTCTAATGCAAGCAAGGCTTGAAGGTTTTTGGCCATTAAGGGTAGTTGTAGCAGCCAGAGGTTGTATACCGTTTGGGTCTATATTTGCAGCCCTCCAAAATATTCCCATCACTTCATTTTTTACCACAGTTAGCAAATAAACTTTCCTCATGGGCTGCATCATTTCAGTTACCACTCCATCTCTCCACATCAGTTCATCTGTATGTTGTTTCAGGAATCCTTTTATTTCTGTTCTTTCTTTCCTGTGATTTTCATCATGTAGTGGCTTTATCCTGATGTTTGTGGGAGTGTCGTATGTTTAGAAAAAGGGGTGGATTTTTACAAGTGTTTGGAGTTTTTGGTTGTGCTTAGAAGCTATCTTAATTGACTTTGAGACTTTGGCTTCCTTGATTTTCTTTTCTGGGATGTCCTCAGCTCTTGCTGTGGGCACCTCAGCACTGTGTCTAAAGATATGTTTGCCGTTATTATTTGTAGTGCAGTAGGGTCTTAGATGCTCCACCTAAGATGGGGTCCTGTTGTGCTGGGCACTGTACAAACATGTATATATTGTGAGAGCACTCGTCCCTGCTTTGGAGAGAGACAGACAAAAGGTGGGATGAAAAATATGCACACAAAGGTAGAGTGACTTGTTCAAGCTTATACAGCAGGTTAATAGTTAGAGGCAGGATTTGAATCTGATCATCAGGCCACTGCCCTATCACCTTGACTATGTGCTACCTCTATGCTTTAATATTTTATTTTTAACATAAGTTTAGGTACCATAAAAGTTTTATGATCCTTTTGTTTTGAGGTGTCTTGGTGCTGTATCTGTCAGTTGCCTTTGATGCCACTGACCATGAGATATTGACCAGTATGCAAACCTTAGCTGGAGGGTGTGGACAGGGAGTCTCTCTGGATAGTCTCCAGTCTTTTCTTGTGAGACATTTCAGCTGATAGTTTTTAAGAAATTGCTTGTATTATCTGTAGAGGCACATAAGAATGTTATCCGTTTTTATCGCATGGCTTTGAGACTATAAGAATCGGTGAGTAGAGATGGGCTATGCCAGAGATCGGCAACCTTGGCACACAGGACCACAAGGTAAGCAACCTTAGCGGGCCCCGCCAGTTTGTTTACTTGCCGGTTCGCCGGTCGCGGCTCCCACTGGCCGCGGTTTGCTGTCCTGGTCCAATGGGGGCTGCGGGAAGCGGCGGCCAGTGGGAGCCACGATCAACGAACCGGCAAGTAAACAAACCGGCAGGACCCGCTGAGCATGCTTACCCTGTGGTCCTGCTTGCCAAGGTTGCCAATCCCTGGGCTATGCTGATGAGATCCACCTCTGTGTGTCCTTCCATCCCTTCTGACCCTGCTAAGAGAGTGGAGGAAATGAGCCATTTACTGCTTGAGGTGAAGCTTTGGCGAGACCTAACTAGCTGAAAACAGAAAAGTTTGAAGTAACATTGGAAAGTTGGGGGTTACAACCAGAAGAGTTAAAAAGAGCTTTTTGTTGTTGTTGTCTGCACCCTTATTTGAGCAAATGGGCTGCCATTGGCAATGTATTTGTAATTCAGACATCTTAGTTCTCAGCCTTCTCCCAGATATTTAGGGTATGGTTACACTTACAAAATTATAGTGCTATTGCTTATAGCGCTCGCCTTATACAGCAATAATAATAGCGCTATTGTATGTCCACACTGAGCTGCTCCAGCGCTATAGCATGGCCACATTTGCGGCAGTTAATACGGCATTAAGAGCAGCGCATTAGGGCAGGTATCCCACAGTACACCTCTTCCTGATCTGGCACAATGGCTTGTGGGAGGGGGGGCGTCACTTGCGGGGCATTCTATATCCTGTTTGAACTACCCATGATGCTTTTTGGCATATCCCAGCAATCCCTGTGTTTCCTTCCACCTCCGGCGCCATCTTTCAAGGGTTTCAGCAAGGCACGCTCCGTCTTCCATTGTCGAGTGCTGCAATGAATCCAGAACTGCTGAGGGACATGCTGACGACTGTCGCCAGCACATCTCTGTGTGCAGTGGAGTTATTCCTTGACATGCAGGATGACAGTGATGATTCTGAAGACGAGATCGAAGCGGTGAATGCATTCGACACAAAGCTGCTTGTCTCATTAACGGACATGCTCACGGCTGTTGAACGCCGCTTCTGGGCACGGGAAACGAGCACAGAGTGGTGGGATCGCATCGTCATGCAAGTCTGGGACGACGAGCAGTGGCTGCAAAACTTTCGAATGAGAAAAGCCACTTTCATGGGACTGTGTGCTGAACTCGCCCCTGCCCTGCGGCGCAAGGACACCAGACTGAGAGCTGCCCTCCCGGTGGAGAAGCGGGTGGCTATCGCGATCTGGAAGCTGGCTACCCCAGACAGCTACCGATCGGTGGCCAACCAGTTTGGGGTTGGAAAGTCGACCGTTGGAGTTGTGCTGATGCAAGTGTGCAGGGCCATCAATCGCATCCTGCTACGAAAAATCGTGACTCTGGATAACGTGCATGACATCGTGGCTGGCTTTGAAGAAATGGGTTTCCCTAACTGTGGTGGGGCGATAGATGGGACCCATATACCCATTCTCGCGCCCGCCCACCTAGCTGAGGAGTACGTTAACCGAAAGGGGTACTTCTCCATGGTTCTCCAGGCGCTTGTGGATCACCGTGGGCGTTTTACTGACATTAACGCTGGCTGGTCTGGAAAGGTGCATGACGCACGCATCTTCCGCAACACCGGCCTGTTCATGAAGCTGCAAGCCGGGACTTTTTTCCCAGACCAGAGGATCCCCATGGGGGAAGTGGAAATGCCCATAGTGATTCTTGGTGACCCTGCTTACCCTTTAATGCCCTGGCTCATGAAACCGTACACAGGGAGCCTGGACAGCAGTCAGGAAAGGTTCAACTACAGGCTTAGCCGTTGTCGAATGACTGTGGAGTGTGCTTTTGGGCGTCTGAAGGCGCGCTGGCGTTGTCTTTATGGGAGGCTAGATTTGGCCGAGGGTAGTATCTCCGCGGTTATTTCCGCATGCTGTGCCCTACATAATCTTTGTGAGCGGAAGGGCGAAGGCTTCACTCAGGCATGGTCCTCTGAGGTTCAACGCCTGGAGGCCACATATGCCCAGCCAGAGAGCAGGGTTCATGGAGGGGACCAGCGCGAGGCTGTTAGGATCAGGGAAGCCTTGAGGGAGCATTTTGAGGCTGAAAGCCAGTTCTGAAGTGAGGTGCAGATGGAGGGAGGGAGCATTCTTTTAACAGGAACAGGCATTTGCTTTTCTGTAGCCTGTAATAATGTATGTACACTTAATAAAAAAAACCCATTTATTAAGAAGACAATTCATTTATTGAACAGGTACTTCGGTTGCTGAAAGAAAATATTGTGATGCATGTGAGGGGGAAGGCAGGGGAGGTGCAATGGGGGTGTCGTGGGGTCAGTCAGAGATCGGAGTATGTCCGGGTCTCTGAGTCTCCAGTGCCCTCACAGTGGCCATGTCCCCCGAACCCCATTTGCGGAGGGCAGTAAGGCATGTTATTAGGGGTAGACTGCAGTGGATAATGGTCTGGAGTCTGGGGGTTGTCCGGTGAAGACAGAGGGGTTGGAGGCAGCTGTGGATGGTGATAACCATTTGGCTGATGATACTGGCCTGGAGGGTACAGAGGCAAGGAAGGGGAAGGGAGTTGGGGCAAACGATAATTGGGGTGGTGGGTGCGGAGCTTCTGCTCCGCAAGGGTGACAAGCCGCTGCATACTCTGCAATTGAAGCTGCAGTAATGAGAGCAGCTTGTCGGTGCTTTTCCGGCGGTGAATCGCGTTCTCCTTCCGCGCCTTCTCCCTCAACTTGCTCTCATTCTCCCTCCACCTCTGTGCAACTCGATTCTCCGTTACAGCCTGTTGCATTACTTGCTGTACAAGATCCTCTTTGCTCCTTCGTGGCCGCTTCCTCAGTCGCCTGAGCCTCTCTGCTGTTGATAAGAGCGATGGCGAAGGGGTGAAGGACGACCCTTCTAAAATAAAAAGATACATTTCACAGTGGTTCCCTTGTAAAGAGCAGACATGCCTATCATTCCCCCGCATTACCCGTTTGCCTGTCCCGCAGACAGCACAGATACAGCAACGGAGCCCCTGCCATGGTGAGTGGACTCCAGAGGCAAGGGAAATGATTTTTTCCCTGCCCTGAGAAGCTGTGGCGGGGGAGGGGGTGTGGAGTGCTGGTACGTTGCAGGAGCCACAGTGTGAGCAGCAGGCAGGGGGAAGGATTTCTTCCCTGCCCTGAAAAGCTGGGGCGGGGGGCGAGGGGGGGTGGAGTGCCGGGAAGTGGCAGGAGCCCTACTCTGAACACTGTTCCAACATTCTCCGTAGGTGTTTGTCCTGGAAGATATCTCGTTGCTTCGAGTCACTGAGGAGCAAAGGGAAGGGATTTTATTAAGATGCGGCTTCCGCCCAGGGCCATATGCAGCATGCCTATGTGCAGCAATGCTCCCCCCACCCATTGTGGCACAGTGGCAGGGACTAGTGACCGGGACGGGGACCACGCTGGCTCTCCCGGGAAACCTGCGCAGGCGCATTGCAAGTGCTCTTTTTGAGACCTTTGAAGAGATTACTGATGATGACTACCGCGAGGTGATAGACTACATCAATGCTCTATTCCACATGTAGGCAAGCATGCAAGCATCCCCTTCCACCCCAAGCTGCCTGCCTTCCCCATAGAAAAGCAGCTTTACCGCCGCAATGCACTGCTGAGCTGGCCCCTGCAACTGCCGGACGCTGTGGCTGTCCGCCCTCCTCCTGGCTTTAGAGGAGAGCTCCTGGCTGCATGCCCCCCTGCCCTCCTCCTGGCTTGAACAGAGCACCAGGTGGAATGCCCCCCTCATCCCTTTCCACCCCAAGCTGCCAGCCTTCCCCATAGAAAAGCAGCTTTACCTCCGCAATCCGCTGCTGAGCTGGCCCCTGCAACCGCCGGACGCTGTGGCTGGCTGCCCTCCTGGGTTGAGAAGAGCTCCTGGCTGCATGCGTCCAGGGACTCCTCCGTGCCCTGGATCGCTGCTGCCTCGTCCTCATCCTCCTCCTCTTCTTCATCCTCCTGCTCTTCGTCCTCCTCCTCACCCCCCCCTTCACTGGTGGGCTGGGAAGTGTCCGTGGTGGTCGATGGAGTGACCGTGGGATCACCACCAAGTATCGCGTGCAGCTCCTTATAAAATCTGCAAGTCACCGGGGCTGCCCCGGAGCGGCCGTTTGCCTCGCAGGCTTTGCGATACGCATTCCTAAGCTCCTTTACCTTAACACGGCACTGCAGAGTGTCCCGCTCATGGCCTCTTTCTGCCAAGGCCCGTGATATCTGCCCATAGGTGTCAAAATTCCTGCGGCTAGACCGCAGCTGAGACTGAACAGCCTCTTCCCCCCCAGCAGCTGATGAGGTCCAGCACCTCACTATTGCTCCATGCTGGGGATCGCCTATTGCGAGGAGGCATGGCACGTGGAGTCATGATGATCAATCTGAATGATCACCTGCAACGATTCCCTGAGACCACGCCACGCAATCAATCAGATCAATGAGAATGATCACCTGCAAGGATTCCCTGAGACCACGCCACGCAATCAATCTGATCAATGAGAATGATCACTTGCAAGGGTTCCCTGAGAGCACGCCACGCTTGGCTGGAGCAAACAGGAAGGGGATTTTCAAATTTCCCTGGAACTTTAAAGGGCGGGTCTGACGTGTGGTCACCTGAGGACAGGACAAAAGAGTTTGCAAGTGATGACCAGAGTGGCTCGAACGGGAATTATGGGACAGGCTGGAGGCCAATTAATACGCAGTGGGTGTCCACATTCTTCCTGTAGCGCTACAGCAGGTGCGCTACAGCCCTTATTCCCCATGAGGAGGTGGATTTATAATAGCGCTATAACTCCGCGGTTATAGTGCTATTAGTGCCTTGCCAGTGTGGACGGAGAGTAGGTTATAGCGCTCGTAGGGGCTTTATAGCGCTATAAAGTGCCAGTGTAACCATGGCCTTAGGTAGTAACTGTGGCTCAGGGTTGCTTTTTTTTTTTTTCAATTTTGGCTGCCTTTGTCACCACAGGACTATACTACTGTAATACACTCTATGTAGTGCTACATCTTGAGACCATTAAAAAGCTGAAGCTAATACAGAATGAGTTTGATCTGCATATGGTTTTCCAGCTTGCGCTTATAAAGCATGGCCCCATTTTCACTATCTGCTTGTTGCCTTTCCAGCAGAGCTTAGGATTTTAAAGTTTTAACTTCTAAATTGCTAAATTTATGCATTTCTTTGGAGCATTGTTTGCTGTTTCAAGCACTGTACAAGTGAAGTTTTATGGCAGTTTACTAATGATGATATAATTTTAATAGCTGTAAGGGCACCCAGAGTATAGAGTAGATATCTTTTTTATAAATCTAAATAAATAAAATAATTGCTTTGAGATCTTGTTGCCTGAGAAACTGCCCCTCTAGTTGTGTGAAAACACACATTTATGATCATGTGAGGCTCTCCTGGTTTAAATGGGAGGGGCCACTGACATGGCATTTTCCATGAAGGGTAGTCCGATCTGGAGTTCACTGTCCCTCTTGATTTACCAGATTTATCAGTATTCCAGACACTTAGTAAAACCTTCCTGGTTTATTTTTCTTGGGCATTTGGGGAGGAGTTGAAATGAGGGATTTAGGGTGATCAGCTCTGGCGTGATTATGATTGTGTTGGTGGGAAAAGTTATATGGAGCTGTATGAGCAAATCATTAGATATGTGGATTGTGATACTGTATGTATTAATTACAGTTCGAGTGCCTAGAAGTATGTCCTATATGCTATATTACAACTCTGTATAAATAAATAATCCTGGCTGTGCCATGGAGTCCCTATTTGGGTTTGGGCAAGTCACTTGAACCTCTTCCTCATTTTTCTTCTTATGCAAAATGGGTAGAATACCTACCTACCTGCCAGATATGTTGATGTACTGTTTACATTTGAAGATGATAAATCCTATTATTATCTATGAGCTTATTTTTTTTTAACTTGTAGGAATGATCTTGCGGTAGACAAAACCAAAAGGAAGAAAAGAAGAGAACTGACTGAAGAACAGAAGCAAGAAATTAAAGATGCTTTTGAGTTGTTTGACACAGACAAGGATAAGGCAATAGATTATCACGAATTAAAGGTAACTTTTGTTTTGTTTTTTTACTTAACTTTTGATTGGCTATATTTCTAAAAGAGCCCAGCCCATGTTTAGACATGTAAATAAATTGGCCTTATTTTTCAGAAGTGCTCAATATCCAAGAGCTCCTGCATTGGTGAAGGAGTGATTGTTTTTCAAAAGTGGCAGGATTTCAAGTCTTTTGTGGATATTCATGCACAAAAACCACTCATCTGAGTGGTATAGTAACATCTGCATTCTGGGTACCGGGTAAGGTGACCAAATGTCCCTATTTTATAGGGACAGTCCCAATTTTGGCCTTTTTTTCTTATATGGGCTCCTATTACGCCATCCCGAGTTTTTCACACTTGCTGTCTGGTCACCCTAGTACCGGGGTCTGAGCTCCAACCATCTCACTGACAACTGAAGCACTAAGGGTGGCAGAGCTGAGAATTCCCCCTCAGCAAGGATTGTTGCAGTTCAGTCGCAGATACGGGTTCTCCAGCTTGAGTAGAACAGGATGTGGGAGAGGCTATTGAAAAGCAGCCTGATTTCCATAATCACACAGTAAATTGAAAGCTTTGGCTGTGTTGTGGAAATTCATTAATTTTGAGGAACTTATTTACATGAAAAATGCAAATTAAATTTATTAAACTGTGGGCGAGGGACCAGGATTTACTAACTGGTACCTCCTAACAGAGAATCTGTTGACCCAGAGGACTCACAATTGGTGTTCCAAACTTATGTATGGGTCTTTGGAATCTTTCTCTGTTCCCCATCTTGCTGCAGGCCTCCATCCTGATGGTCATCACTACAACCAGGAGAGGCTTGGAGTTGCAGCCTCTGCCAGCCAGTCTCCCTTGCTGGAGATCTATAGGGCTGATATATGGAGCTTGGTGCACAGTTGTTTGAATCCGTATTCTCTTGATATTGCATCATGTTTTCTGGAGGGCAGTGCATCTCTATTACGTAACTGGTAGGGCTTCTCTGGGAGGAAATAGCTAGCTAGCCTCGTCCAGTGGCTTTGTGAAGGCAATGCTAGAAAGAGGATTACTTTGTGACTCCTGTTCTTTGAATGTCTTACCTCTGTAGAGCCATGCTAACTCCCTCCTTATCCCTCTAACCATTTGTTTAAAAAATCAGCTACTGTGGGTCTTCTGAAGGTGGAGGAGAAATGGGGACGGTTGGGGGGTGGGTGGGGTTGATGTTTTTACACCTTTGGCCAGTATAGTTAGGACTCAAGGGAAATACTTGCATCCCCACCTGTCATTATTGTGTAAAAGGTTCAATAGCTGTATGATTAGGTATGTGACTCCAACACTGTGGTTCTGAAGATGAGACAGTTGGAGAACAGAGGCATATAAGACGGGGTAACTCCCTTTCCTGTGTAACCCTCATCTGCAGCGGAATTTGGATGATTATAGTGGGAATGGATTTGGCACGTGTGATTTAGAGTGAATACCAAGATTCTTAATTTAGCTGTAGAAGGGTAACTACAAATGTTCTCAGTTGAAATAAAGAACAGAATTCCCCTCTTAAAATTTTTTTTAGCTTTATGTAACTTTTTCCTCTTAAAAGGATTGAGTTGTTTTTTGTAAATTAAGGAAGAAATCTGCTTGCCCACTGGAGGTATTTGGCACATCTTATAAAATCTCAGAAAGCATTAAATTTTACATGTCTTGACTTCACTTTGTGGCCTTTTTATAAGTACTACTTTTGAGATAACTCTTTGTAACCAAAGATGGTTTAATTATGATTGTATATATTAAAGTGTTCCTTTCTCCAATTACCAACATTTTATCTCGGATAATAAGGTACGAACTTAGGTAAAAAGAGAAATATCTGACCTATATTTTGAAGGTGGTATATTGTTGTACTTCTGTTTTATTCCAAAAGGTGGCAATGAGAGCCTTGGGTTTTGATGTAAAAAAAGCTGATGTGCTGAAAATACTTAAAGATTATGATAGAGATGCAACAGGCAAAATCACCTTTCAAGATTTTAATGAAGTTGGTATGTATATGATTTTTAAGTACATATTGAAAGGTGGGGGGGTTTGCCTCTGCTGTTGCCTGATTGCATACTTCAGGTTCGAAATGAGATGTGTGGTTGATTGGTCAGTTTGTAACTCTGGTGTTCAATACTGTCATTGCAGTTGATTGAAGATGGGTGGGAAGAGATCTTAATGGAAGATGTTCAGTTTAATAGACTTTGACCCTAAGTTCCCCCATCTACCGAAAGGAAATATTAAAAAAACACTTTGCTAGTGTGCACATGTGCTCTCTCCCTCTCCCTGCTATGGTTTTAGGGATTTTTGCATTTTTCTTAACTTAGCTAAATTGATTCAGGCCTCCCTACTCTTTGTTCTGCATCTACATATGAGAAGTGATTTTTCTGGAGGAAGTACTTTTTGTCTAACTGACAAGTGCTGTTTCTGGCGAGATGGAATTTCTCTTTTCTTATGTATATGCTTTTCTGTTTCCCCCCTCTTATCCCTTATGTTCAACCAGTTTCTATTCTTCTGTCCCTGTTCCTGCTTTGAGTGGCCATGAGGCAGCTCAGCTGAACAGAACCACTTGCAGCATAGGAAGGTGAACTCATCTCTAAACTTTGAATTAATTTCACCTTTGGCGAAAATGACTTGGGTCTTTCTCCTTAACTGGAATGGGATACTTCATCTAGTTGAATGAACTGGAATGACTGGAGGAATGTGAGATACAGGAATTTACAGCACAGTAAAATTAATTGAGCCACAATTTTTCTTTTATGTAAATTAGAAGGGAAGAAATACACCTTAATCATCTTCACTACTATACCGAAAGTTGTTTACTAACTTAAACATAGGAATGAACCACATAAAAAACAAAATTAATAAACTATTATATATTTTGTTTTATAAAGTCAAAGAACCCTCTTTGAAATTTACATATTTTTTTTGAGTGCTCTTTGGATATGTAAATCTAAATTTGTATGGTCAAAGGACAACTAAGATCATTCAAATAATGTAATGCCTCTATACATACATAATTATTTTAAAGCTAAATCAATAAACTCAAATTTTGCAGCAGACACACAATACATTTGTGAGCTTAGATCTAATTTTTTCCTGTCAAGTTCACTAAACCAGACAGTTCATTCCATTTACAAACAATAGCAAGTTCTAAATGGTTTTGTAAGCCCCAGCAGGGGTGAAGTATTTATAATGGCTTGTTGAAAGTCATAAATAGAAAATCCTGTAATACAAGGCTTAACAGGTACAAAGAGTGTGAAGATATTTTCTCTGTTGGTTCCAGAAATGGGTGAAGCAATTACTAGCAAAATATTTTGACACAAAAAATTATTTTGTCTTGTTTTTCTCTCCTATAGGACTGACAAATGGATGTGATAAAAAGAGTAATCAAGATTGATTAAGCCTTCCTGGATTAGTGTCTTGCTTTATAAAGTAAAAACCTCCTCAGTGCCCTGGGAGGTTGGGGCTTTTTTCATAGATTACAAAACCATAAGGGACCATTGTGATCATCTGGTCTGACCTCATGTATAACACAGCCTATATTTATTCCTGTTTGAACTAGAGCATATCTTTTAGAAAAACATCCAATCTTGATTTAAAAATTTCCAGTGATTGAGAATCCACCCTAACCTTTGGTAGCTTGTTCAAATGGTTAATTTCCCTCACTATTTTATTCTTGTTGCAGTTTATATCATATTTCTCTTTTAGATACCCATGCTTTTTAGTGCCCAACTGCTTCTTTCTCAGTATCAAGAGGATTCCACAAAATTTAGAAGCAACACAATCACATCTGTACATCTTAATTTGAAAGAGACTATGGCTGTGTACGCTTAGCCTCCTTTCAGACAGGTGCTGCGGAAAAGGTCTATGTATCAAAAGCACAAATGAGGTTAATCTGCTTTTCAACCTCTCTTGTAGCTGGACATGGCACAAAGAGAGAGAGATACAGGGAAAGTAGAAAGAAATAGGATGAACAAGTAAATAAATGAGGCATAAGCATATTGAACTAAACTAGAAAAATGCATGAGTGAAAGTGTAAAGTGCTATTAACAAATATATGTCCAATGACTCTCCACCTTCAACTTTTATATTTCTATTTATATTGTCTTCCTGAGTTTACAACTCTTCTTTACTTCCTGAATATTTATAAGCATATGAATAAGAAAATCACTGTGAATCATTCTTGTCTGTCTAAGCTAGGTATTTATACCATACTCGTCACGTTGGTGTCTAAGCACCTTCTTAATTCCTGAATTTTTCCTGAACTGTTGATACTTCTAGGTCAGGGGCTTCCTCTAGTCCAGAGGTTCTCAAACCATGGGTTGGGACCCGAAAGTGGGTCCCAACCCCATTTTCATGGGGTCACCAGGGCTGACTTAGACTTGCTGGGGCCCAGGACTGAAGCCTTTGGTGGTGAGGCTCAGGTTACAGGCCACCTACCCGCCTGGAGCAGTGGGGCTCGGGATATGTCTCTTCCCGCTCTTCCACCCCCTGGGGCAGTGAGCTTGGGCAGCTACAGCATCAGTCCTCCCTCCTGGGGTCATGGAGTATTTTTTGTTGTTGGAAGGGGGTCACAGTGCAGTGAAGTTTGAGAATTCCTGCTCTAGTCTATAAAATATGTTCTGAAAATGTAGGTATTGGGAAATAACAATGATTAAGCTACTTTTGCTAGAAAAAGTAGAAAAGCAGATTCAGAGTGGTTCCCTGAAGCATTCTTTCTAAGAATGTACCATATCAGTTGCTGTCAAATCTGCAGTGCACAATGCTGAAAGACTTGGCTTAATTGTCCTCTGAAACTATTGGCTTACGTTTCCTCTTCCAAACTGATCCTTGGCTTTGGAATAATGCTGCACTAACCATGCAGGACCCAACTGGTACCTTTGAGTATAATACAACAAACATTTAACATCCAAATCAGACAACTTGTTTTCACAGGAGACAGTGTTTGAAGACCGCCTTCCTTTCTGGCCCAATCTGAAAATTTAGTGTTGATATTAAAATTGAATGGAAGACATGAAATAAAGATGAGTCTGGGGTTTTCAACAAATCTTAATTTAGGAACTGTGCAACAGCACAAAAACTGTTATAACTAACTAGAAATACCAATGTTTAAGCCTTTAATAGTCAATTAAAATGCCTGATTGAAAGCTAAGAGAAATCTGAACAGGTGAATTAGTTTTAGATATAGAAGCTTAGGAAAAAAGGATTAACTTCACTTAGATAGTAGAGCTGGAACACTGTGAAATTGCCATATTTGAAATAGATGGTATCTTATTTTTCCTATATTAGTGACAGACTGGATATTGGACAGAGATCCACAAGAAGAGATAGTCAAAGCATTCAAATTATTTGATGACGATGACTCAGGTAAAATAAGCTTGAGAAACCTGCGCCGTGTTGCTAGAGAACTGGGTGAAAATATGTCTGATGAAGAACTACGGGCTATGATTGAAGAATTTGATAAAGATGGAGATGGAGAAAGTAAGTGTTGAACTGAACATCTTGCCTTGTTGTTTTAATTTGCCTTGTTATTTTTGTCCCAATCTTGACTTAAATGTGGTTCTGGTCTGAGAAGTGACTGTAAAATGGTCAGTGTTAAATTCTTTGCCTTTAATGACTTTCAGAGCTAATTTGCTCAGTTTAATAAGAGATTATTATTTATTTAATCATTTCTAACTCAAACACGTCTTGGGACCTGAAAGTTAAGTTGAGTTCTTTCTTGGTTGAATGTGATCACCAGTAACTCTGATACAACTGGGGTATATTAGAAGTCTGGTTAAGATGCAGTTGAAGCTGGAAGTAATTGAATCAAACATGGAACTTCATTATGCCACTTCTAGAATTTGAACTACACTGCAGTCATTTCCACACAAATCAAGAAATACTTAATTGAATTATTGAATATGGTGAAATTGATAAATCCCAAAGGACAGCCACAAAAGATGTCCCTGAAGAGGCCATCATAGGAGTAACTGCTATATCTATTAGCAACTGCCACTAAGGAGTTAATGAAGGACTGTCAGTTAAGTATCTCGGGCCTAAACAGGCCATATGTGGACACATCACATGACTACCACTGCTAGGAAACAAGTGATGATGGTAGGTAGTTTTCGTCATCAGTTAGAATGCTTGCTACTCTAATCAGATACTTTTCTTTTGGGAATATCTTCATCTTTAAATGGGGTGACTGTAATTTTTTTTAAAAAGATCCTGTGAGTTCCTTCAAGTTTAAGTGAATTTCGTATTCAAAAATTGCTATATGAATAGTGCTGTATGCTGAAATCCTCAAATTATCCTCAGAATAGGTACAGCACACACAGCTGTAGGAGCAAGCTTCCTTCTTTCCCTCCCACATCCTCCCACCACGCTAGCATTTTCAGAGTTGACCTCAATGCTCCTTTGAAAACAGGATTTCTAAGGTTGAGCGAGAGTATTCAATCTGCAAGCACATTAAGTCCTTGGTCTCTTTGCTGAAGTTGCCAACAAGGGTGCCAGTTGTGATGGTAACTTTTGTTATGTGGACATGTTGTAAGTAGGAATTGAATAGAGACCACCAATTTATTTAGCAAAGATTACTGAGTTGTAACTACTTTGGGTCACTGCTGACATTTCTGAATTCAAAATGATGACCTAGCAGTGAAAATCTCCATTTCCTATTATCCACTGAACCATTCTTTCTTTTCATTAGATATTCAAGTACAGGAATGCATGTGGGAGATTGACAGCATAATATTCATCCATGACATTGTTTATCTGTAAGATTTTGTGTTTCTTCCAGTTCTCTAAAGCAAACTGATGCTGTTTCTTGCACTTAAGAATTCATAGTAAAAAAAAAAATCTATGAATCATTGTTCTGTTTAGCTCCAAACATCTGGGCTATGTAACAAAATCTTTGTTGTCTATACTGCAACTCTCCCTGCTGAAAACATATCTAAAACTGACTACTAATATGATTTTTAAAATATACTATAAATGTAGAAATAACACCTCTTGTGTGTTAACACCCTTCTTATGTGAAAATGGTATTGTTTTGTGCTAGAACAAAGGTCCACTGACAACCAGTACTACTTTGTCCCCTTTCCTTTCCACTAGCGGAGGCTTCCCAAATCTACTGGTTCTGTCCTTGGAGAGCAGAAATGGCAGTTGAAGTACAGCTCCAGGGCATCATTCTCTCCTCTCTAACAGCTTTTGTGCTGGAGCTTCATGAGATCTGGTTTCTGTGGTATTTTGGGACCATGAGTAGAACAGCATATGAAACTCACAACTTCCAACTCACTAAATCACAGTTTGAATGCTGCTTGAAGCAGTATTAATCTCCTGCAGCCTCTTAGTGGCATCTACTGCACAAACACTTTTAATAGCGATGTGCTGAGCATAAGCTCCAGCAGAGAAGTAAAGGAGAAAATTCTCCATACATTTTCCTCTGCATCCACTTCAGCCTCAGAAAAGGGTCTGTAAGGCCATGGTTACACTGGCACTTTATAGCGCTATAAAGCCCTCACGAGCGCTATAACCTACTCCCCGTCCACACTGGCAAGGCACTAATAGCGCTATAACCGTGGAGTTATAGCGCTATTATAAATCCACCTCCTCATGGGGAATAAGGGCTGTAGCGCAGCTGCTGTAGCGCTACAGGAAGAATGTGGACACCCACTGCGCTACAAGTAATCTCTGGAGATGCCTAGAGCCATTTAATGCAATTGACGTCTCTTCCCTTTGTTTTGAACTCGGCTGGAGGAATGCGGAAGTACCTCTTTAGAGTTTCTTTCTTAACTCGGCAGATAAGCAATGCAAATGTTTAAGGAGGGAGCCTGTGTGAAAACAAAGCCTTCTGTGAATGGAGGCTCACTGACAGGCTTTCAGAAAAACGGAAAAACCACTGTCTCTCTCCCTCTGCATACACACAACGCGTCCCCCCTCACCCCCCTCGTTTAAAAAGCATGTTGCACCCAGCTGAATGCTGGGATACCTGCCCTAATGCGCTGCTCTTAATGCCGCATTAAGTGCCCCAAATGTGGCCATGCTATGCCGCAGGAGCATCTGAGTGTGGACATACAATAGCGCTATACATATTACTGTATAAGGGGACCGCTATAACCTATAGCGCTATAATCTTGTAAGTGTAACCATACCCTAAGTTTAGCCCTTGGGCTTGGGAACTGCTGCCCTACACCCTAGTGGCTGAGCTGTATGGGTACAATTTGATATCTGGTAAGACTGAAAAGAAGGCTAAGTCCTAGCTATTTGATCTACTGCAGGGATGGGGAACCTTTTTTCTCTCAGGGACCATTGACTCACAGAAAAAGTCAATTGTGGGCCACACATAGCCCCGTGGGGGATGAAGCGGGAAGTGTGGAGGCTCAGGGCTTCCCCTGCAGTGGGGCGAGCCAGCGTGCACAGCTCCAGCCCTGTGGGAAGGCTTGGGGCTTCCCCTAGGGTTACCAACTCCTTAATTGCACAAAACCAAACACCCTTACCCCATTCCCCACTCTGCTCCTTCCTGAGGTCCGGTCTCTTCTCTGAGCCCTCCCCCGCAGTTGCTTGGTTTCCCCCACCTTCTCTCACGTTCACTGGGCTGGGGCAGAGGGTTGGAGTGTGGGAAGGAGTGAGGGCTCCACCTGTGGGTGCAGGCTCCAGGGTGGTCCCAGAAACGAGGGGTTCAGGGGGTTGGGGTATCAGAAGGACTGCAGGCTCCACTGGAGGTGTGGGCTGTAGAATGGGGCTCTGGATGAGGCACTTGGAATTCAGGAAGGGGCTCTGGGCTGGTGCCAAAGGGTTTGGAGTGCAGGTGTGGGCTGAGTTGTAGGAGTGGGCTCCAGCTAAGGGTGTGGGTTCTGGGGTGGACTAGGGATGAGGTGTTTTGGGTACAGGAGGGGGCTTCGGGCTGGGGCAGGGTGTTGGGGTGCGTGAGGGGGTGCGGGCTCTGGGAGGGTGTTCCTGGGGCAGGGGTTTTTGGGGTGCAGGGTCTGGGAGGGAGTTTGGGATGTGGGCTCTGGCCTGGTGGCGCTTACCTCAGGCGGCTCCAGGTTGGCAGCAGAGCAGGGCTAAGGCAGGTTCCCTGGCTCCGCAACTGCTCTCAGAAGTGGCTGTCATGTCTGGGGGAGGAGTTGGTGGTAAGAGGCTGTGCATACCTTCCTCCACATTAAGGGAGGCGGCAGACTTCATAATATACCTTTGGGTCTGAAATCCAAGGGAGGTGGACACCTGAGTGCTGGGGGCAAATCCCTTAAACTGAGCCTTCCCGGAACTGATCTCAGTGTCTGTTTCATTCTGCATTTGGGTCTGGCCCTGCCTGTGTGTGTGCTGGAGGAAGCTTAATAGCTTGTCGCAGCAAGACAGGTTAGAAAGGGTGCCCGGGCAGGCTTAGCAGTATTTCAGCACATACAGTGATGCCCTAAGGGGGGCAACCCGTCATAGTTGTTATTCCATTATTATAATGGTTCGGGGCAAAGGAAGCACTGCACCAGAAGCTAAATTTCTTAAGGATCCAATTTAATTTTAACTCAAACTAATTAACAGATTTACTTGTAAATTCATTGTAAGTACAGGCATGTCGTGTCTTAGGCGCATTTAACATGCACGATTTCCACTTTACGTGGTCGACCAAAAAAAAAGAAAAAGAGAGGAAAAAATAAAAATATAAAAACTTTCTTTAGGGTGGGCGATTTTGCCCGCCATTGAAGTCAATGGGGTTTCGGCTATACACAGTTTCCGCATAAAGCAGAAACTGCGGAACGGAACCCTCACGTAAGACGTGACATGCCTGTACTATAATTTTGGGGAAGGTAGTGTATTTTTCATAAATAACAAAGAAGTTGAATCCCTGCTTTAAAGGCAGACTGAACTTCAGCCATAACCATGGAGAGACACTAACACCTCCACAATGAAAGGTTTTTCCCAGTGATGAAATGTTGAGTACATTGAACATTTCCTTATAACTTCTCTGTTTCTGTATAAGAGTGATCAGAACTGTACGCAATATTCCAAACAGGACTTTTACAGTCTCTTTTTAAAAGTTAATTTTTTTAAATTACTTTTTATAATAGGTAAATAGAACTATTTCTATGGCAAGATAATATTGTTGTGCACGGAGCTTCTGGCTTATGTTTTTAAAAATTGTGAAAACAGTGTTGTGAATACATTTTGTTTAATGAAGAGTCTTAACTTGTTATAAATTGGAAGGAAAAAAATCCAGGTCTGTGTTTATTAACTTCAGTGTTCATTGGATCATTGTCTAAGACTACAAAAGGGGAAGTTTTAAAATAAAATGTGCAACATGTATATAAAATATTTTTATTATTTTAGACCTCTACTATGTTTATCTAACTACCTTCCGTCTCTCTTACCACAGTCAATCAGGAGGAGTTCATTGCTATTATGACTGGAGATGTTTAAAGTTAGAAGAAAATGAACTCAGCAACAAAAAGGGAGGATTATTGGCTGTTAACATTGCAATTGCCATCTTATGGTTCTGTTTATTTCTGTAGCTGGACCCATGCAAAAAAAAAGAAAAATCCTCAAAGGACCAAAATAAACATACATTTAATGTACTGATATTTCAGTAATTTGTAACATTAATTTTTAGAGTAAACAGTGTTAAATTTCTGAAATGTTTGAGTATTCATTTGTAAAATAGCTTTGTACGATATTTCTAAATGAAATCATATAAAAATCTTCTGAAATTTACTTTGTTAGCAGTAGCTGTGGCCTTAGTTTTGATATATAAAGTTTTGACAAACTTCCATTTTTAATAAAATGTTCTTTTATTATTGGTATTTAAAAGTCTTACTGTTTTTGTGTTTAATCCAAAACTGAATTGTACTGTATCTTTATATTATTAGACTTAAATGTGATTTATTTTTCAAATGTAATAGTAGATTCTTTTGTTGGGTATTTATAGGTGCACCTCTGTTGTGTGTCATGACTTATTAAATGAGCAACATTCTTCAGTTACATAGATGAATTCTACTAGTTTTGCATCACCCACATACCCTGTTTATCTGTGTGATGGTAAACAGTATCAGAAAATGTGCTTAATTCTGAAGTCTTTTTTTTTTTTTTTTTTCCCCTTCTGTTCTGTGGGTGAGACTGCAGTATCTGTTTTCCTTTAAAAGGAACTAAAGTGCTCTTCAGTAGACACAATTTTTTTTCTACAAAGTGCCTGCTAAAATGTCTGCTGGATTTTTAAGACTCTTTAATTTTTGGAATTCCTGGCCTCTGGAAACTGGTTCATTTTTTGTTCTGTATAGATAACAATTTTAGGTAGTCTGAAGTGTATCAGCAGAGTGCAGTGCTTTTTTCCGCAATAGATAAGGAAAAAACTTTTGCTGTCTTGCGCAAAAAAATGACCTGTGCTCACTTAGTAAGGCATTCTCAATGATCAGTTCCATTCCTTCTGACTATAAGGTGATACAGTTAGTAAGAGGCCAGCGTTTCGGTGTTGATTCCAAAATTTCAGGCAAAATTCTAGGATCTAGTCAGAACCCTTTGGATTTTGGGAAAAATCAGAAAACAAAAATGGGAAAAATGGGGGACACAAGGTGCCCCTGATATGTTTAGCAGAGCCAGAGCTTCAAGCACTTCTGCAATTTTCTGTAGATCAAACCGTCCAGTCTGGTTGATGGCACCAATGAACACCTTTCAGCATAATCAGACCCCTAACTTATTACTACCCATCCTTCCAATAGAGTTTAAATGCTGACACAACTGAATGATGTACAGTAGAACCTCTGTTACGAATACCTTGGGAATGGAGGTTGTTCATAACTCTTGACATGTTCGTAACACCAAACAAAACACTGATTGTTCTTTTAAAGTTTACAACTGAACATAGACTTTTCTTTGAAACTTTACTATGCAGAAGAAAAATGCTGCTTTTAACCATCTTAATTAAAATGAAACAAGCACTGAAATAGTTTCCTTACTTTATCAATTTTTTTAAAAAACTTTCCCCTTTCTTTTTGTTAGTTTATGTTTAAAACAGTATTGTATTTGCTTTTTGGGGGTCTCTGCTGCTGCCTGACTGTGTACTTCTCGTTCCAAATGAGGTGTGTGATTGGCTGGTCTGTTCATAACTCTGGTGTTTGTAACTCTAAGGATCTACTCTATCTCCCAGCCAGACAGAAAGGAAATAATTGCTTTCCTTCTGTAGCCACCTAGCAGGTGAGGTAGCGGGGGATGTTCAGCCAGCAGGAGAAGCCCGAGGGAGGGAAGAGAGGAGGGCTGGAGGCTTCAGCCATTCCTTCTTCCCTCGTACCACACTACCTTCTCAAAACCTGCTCCATGGTGGGGGACATCAGTTGTCTGCTGCCCCTTCTAAGCAGAGAGGAAGAAAGGTACTGGGCATTAGTGAAGAAAAGGAGAGAAAAAGAGTTCTTGGCATAGGAATCGGGAGGAAGGAATGAGGGAATAGAGCCCCTGTTATTGGGAGAGGGGGAATGGGAGTGTACACAGTTGCTAGCATTGGAGAGAATAGGGTAGCCTGGTATGGAAGAAAGCAAATTTGGGGCAGAAGGAAATACTGGGGGATGCTGGAATGGGGGGCATACAAACCCTTTGGGTTGGGAGAGGGAATGAGGGTACTCCCACACAGAAACCCTGACATGAGGGAAAGGGGAGCCACCTGGAACTACTGGCATAGAGGGGGAGAAAGGAGGAAGGGGACAGAGCCCCTGACATGTGGCAGAGGAGGAAACGGGATATTCAGTGTCCCAGGCATGAGGGATGGGATGAGGGAAGTTGTGTGGATTTTTAAAGGTTTAAGATTAGCAGCCCTGTTAATCTATATCTGTAAATAAGATGAGGAAGACTTTGTAGCACCTTAGAGACTAACCAGTTTATTTCAGCATAAGCTTTCGTGGGCTATAGCCCACTTCATCGGAGGCATAGAATGGAACAAACAGAAGATAGATACATTTATACACACAGAAAGCAAAAAAAAAAGATTGTAAATTACCATACCAATTCTAAGAGGCTGTTAAATGTGGATGGGCCATTATCAGTAGAAGAGAAAAAAAAACTTTTGTAGTGAAAATTTACACTATTATCTATGTCTGACAGTAGATTAGAATCTATAAAAGATACTAAACTAGGAAAATTAAATCAATTAATATAATTCCAGTTGGAATTAATTTGCAAATTGGACACTGTCAGCCAAGGATTAAACAGGGACTACGAGTGGCTTTGTCATTATAAGACGAGGTAGACTTTGTAGCACCTTAGAGACTAACCAGTTTATTTTAGCTTAAGCTTTTGTGGGCTATAGCCCACTTCATCAGATTTTTAAAGGTATTCAGGTGTTGTTCCATGCAATGTTGCACCACCTATCTGGTATAGGAGCCTCAATCTCACTTTCAAAAGGAATGTAGACACAGTCTAAATCCCATCAATTGTTGATGGAATTCAGACTCAACTGCCTAAATCCCTTTTGAAGATGAGACTGAGGCTTCACACTAGTTAGGGGTTATGATGCTGAGTGCCACAACACCTAAATATCTTTTAAAAATCTGTGTCTTAGCGCTTAAGTCCCTTTGTGGAAATGGCCTCAGTGCTGGGAATCAGTGCCAGCATTGCCCACTTTGGCACAGACCTAAGATCTCCCTGTTGAGTGTTTGGAGTGCCTAGCACTATCGAAATCAAAGCTTCCGCCAAATGTCTGCTCTCCAGAGCATTGAGTACCTTGGTACAAGAGACCCTAGATATGGGCTGCAGTGTTAAAACCCAAAAGTTTCCCAACATGTTTCTCAAAGCACCTGCCTTCATGTAACTGTAGAGAGGCCACCAGATTTTCCTATGTTGTTTGAGTACTCAAAGAGGAAAAGGTGAATCTGCTCCTCTGTAAGGCTGCCGTAAAGCCCACAGTTCCAGATTTCAGGCATTTCCCTCATCTTATGTTTGCTGGGGCATCAAGAAAAATGTCCAGTATCATGAGACTCATGATAAAAATCACAAGAGCTGGCAACAGTGAAGTGCAGAAGTTTCTGGTATGAATATAATCTATATAATTGTCCATGTTTATTTCTATTTAGTATAGGGAATCCTTGTAGTTCAGTACTACAGCATGGTATCTCCTGATATATTAGACTTTTAATGATGACTACTGTCTGGGTATATGCAACTTCCCTTACTCCAAAATCAGCCATATCTAAAGCAAGAGCTACATTTTTCCTTTGTACTTGTTCATTAGGTCAGGAGTTCTATCAGTTAGTGGCTGTCACAAGCAAAACTTTTCCAGAGATTGTGTTCTGTACCGTAGTTGCTGGGAGATAATTGCCATTGAAGTAAGTTTGCAGAGATATTGAGATTTTCATCATTGAGTAACAAAAGGGGAATGGTCCCTCAGAGAAAAAAAGATAGGTCAATGTTTCAAGTTCTTCTAGCATCCCCAAATTATATGAGGGAAAATCTGTACAGATTCCATTGGAATTTCACTACACTATTGTAGATGAATAGGAAGGCACTAGAAGCCTCAGAAATGTGTAAAGTATCAGAAGGTGTCTTGCTTTTTTACCCAAAGCACCAGAGGTCACCAGTAGGGAAACTCAGTTGCAAAGTAAATTGATCACATTGGCAATTAATCAGCTGTAGGAAGTGATAATTCTCAGAACATATATGAAACAGTAAATGGGGACCTATCTTATATGCTTCCATTTGGAATGCCACATACTATTTCTACTCCCCCTTCCCTTTTTGCTGTAGGGGTACAAGGGACATGGCCTAGTAATACTTCCTAACTTATGCATCTCTACACTCATGTTCTTGTCTGCAAAAAATTCAAAGCCAAGATGGTAGAACACAACTATTATCCTGAAAGCCATAGAATGACTGTGATTCTATCAGTACAGCAGACTCTGTCTTATTGGTAGATAGAAGGTTATCTCTGCCGCAGTTTGTTCCTCATAGACATGCTTTATTTATAGGAATATTTAGAAAATAGGTTTAGTGGTAAAGGACTACTCAATGGGTGGTGAATTCTCTGTTAGCAGCTAGAAAAACAATTCAAAATAAGATTGACTGTTCTGTTTTCCAGAAGTGTTTGTTCTGACATTTAGGTAAAGTTCATTATCTCAGTGTTCAGTTATCGTATCAGCACTGGACTTAGAAAATTAGTTTTTGAGAGGGTCTTGATTTCTATATATTTGTGTGACAAGACCAAACAAGTTCTATGAGCAGAAAGTGCCTGCATTACCGTTTAGCAATCTGAGTTTGAATAAGACTTGGGTTGGCAGGGACTCTGGGCACTTTATGTTGCATTCCTCAGCTTTCTCTGGTTTATGTGTAGTGTTGTCAGGTCTTGACAGAAGTAATCTCTAACCCTCTGCTGGAAAGAGGGTTGCTGCAACACAAGGGTCAATGATTGTGTTAGGGAAGGTAAACAGAGTTGAAAGAGAAGGTTATTTAAGAGGCTCTCCATGAGCCCCAAAATGTAGATGTGCCAACTGTCTTTGTTATCGACTAAGTAGTAACAATTTTGTTTGAAACATTGTGAGAAAATGCTAAAACTATTTTACTGTTTATTGAGGCATATATAGAGCAAAACACAGATTGAAATCATATAAAAAGCTGCCATATCAATGAATGGGAAAACCATGGGAATAAACCACCTGTTGGATATAGGCCACGAAGAAATATGTGGGTTTGAAAATTCCCACAAATTAGTTAAAAACTGCTAGTTAATGTAATTCAACTTTATTTGGTTTACAGGTGATTTGAAAAATCAGAGAAAACAGGACACATCTGCAGCCCACAATGATGTGGGATAAGGCTCCACTCCAGGTCTTGGATTCATATTGAATGCTGTCCATGCAGGAGGTGAGGAATGGTAGTACAGGCATATCACGTCTTACGCGAGGGTTCCATTCCACGGTTTCCGCGTAAAGCGGAAACCGCGTATAGCCGAAACCCCATTGACTTCAACAGTGGGCGAAATCTCCCACCCTAAAGAAAGTTTTTATATTTTTATTTTTCCCTTTTTTTTGGTCGACCGTGTAAAACGGATATCGCACGTGTTAAGTGCATCTAAGACACAACATGCCTGTTTAGAAGTTCTGTCCATCAGATGAGGCACTAACTGAGATCACTTCCTTGCTATCTATCCTGGTGGAAGTCAAATAGCCCCTTTTAGAAAAGCTGAAGATAACTCCCAATCTCTTGGTCAAGATTTCCTCACCTAATAAAACAGGTTCTACTGTCTTATGTATGTGAACTAATTATAGCTATTTGTAGTGCCCACCCATTTGCCAAATGCAGTCACTGAATTACCAGTGTCTAATTCATTACTACATGAAGTGTCTTGAATATCATGACTCTGAAAAGTGCTATTCAAAACTAAATTGTGACATCTTGACTCATTTTTGCAAAAGCATAATACATGTTGTCCTTCCTACTTATCTATTTTATACCAGTCAGGACCAAATCACTAGTAAAATTATTTTATCTTTTGATAAATATTGTTTGGTGAATGATGTTATCGTTTACTAGGTAGTTTCATCATGCTGTAGATACTGCACTGGACTGGTAACATCATTGCTTAATAAACCAATTCAGTAAAAAGTACATATCACTTACAAAATGCTTTACACTTTCAAAGAGCTGTGTAAGCATTAAACAAACATTTCTCTCCATTCATTTGTGCAAGTGGGGAAGAGAGAGGGCTTTGACTTGATAATCGAGACTGGTATAGTGGCAAGAAGAAATTTTCAAGCAAGACAAAATGTATCTCCTTTATCCACTAGGGGGACCTATTGTTATGACTAAAAAATGGTATCTGAAGTTATAACAACAAAATCAAATGTCTGTCTGAAGTTTTATAACTGAATCTTTTAACCCTAACCAAGTCTGCACACATTCTAAATCATAATGTGCCTCTTCCACCCATGGAATAGTTAGTTATTTGCCAACTAAGATCTGACTTCTATACAGCACAAATAAAATCTAAACATTCTAAATGCACTGATAGGTCACATTTCTATTTTAAATCATCTTACTGTGAAATAGAAGTAAAAAGAAAAGGAAAACAGAGATTCATTGTGATTTATAATAATTCCTTAGAAAATATGTACTGATTCATAGAAGTGGAGGAAGAAAAGAGAATCAACTATCCCTTCTTCATTGTCTCGACAGCCAAATGGCTTACCCCTGTCCTAATCATTTCCTGTCTCAAGTAAGAAAATTCCTTCTCCCAAGACCAGTCCATTCAAGATACTGCTGCCAAAATCATCTTTATGGCCTATGTCACCCGCTTGTTTAAGTCATTCCACTGTCTTGCCACTGTGCTGCACCTCAAATTGAAATGTCTTTTTCTTGCTTTTAAGACCCTATAACCCTCAGTTGTTTGCTCATTTCTCTGACCTAGTCTCCTTTCATATATCCCCATGACCTGAATCTCAATATACCTTTCATCGCCTTCTCTCATAAATATCTCTGTGCCTTCTTCCATATTGTTCCTCAAGTGTGGAATACCACTCCTACCCCACAACTTCTTTGCCATGGTACATCCCTCATTCATTCAAATCCATCCTAAAAAAATATTTCCACTATGAAAAGTGAGGAGAGTTAAAGTTAACCAAAAAGCACAGCAGAAAGCATCAAATGTATTAATCTGCTTGATTAATAGCCATGTTATCCTATTATTGCACACTGCTCCTCCCTCTCATTCTTTCTTTTTGCCTTTTTGTCTGTTTATACTGCCCACTTGTGTCATGTTGTATTTAGATTGCATGCTTTGCAGAGTCTTTACAGGCTGTGTTGATTTTGGTGACTTGTCTAATTCTCTTTTGAGCATTCAGAAATAATGAGTTAAATCTTATTTGCACAGTGAACATAAGAATGGCCATACTGGGTCAGACCAAAGGTCTATCCAGCCTAGTACCCTGTCTACCAACAGTGGCCAGTGCCAGGTGTCCTGGAGTGAGTGAAACTAACATGTAATGATTAAGTGATCTCTCTCTTGCCATCCATCACCACACTCTGACAACCAGAGTCTAGGGACACCATTCCTTACCCATCCTGGTAATAGCCATTAATGGACTTAACCTCCATGAATTTATCCAGTTCTCTTTTAAATCCTGTCATAGTCCTAGACTTCACAACCTCCTCAGGCAAGGAGTTCCACAGATTGACTGCGCTGTGTGAAGAAGAGCTTCCTTTTATTTGTTTTAAACCTGCTGCCCATTAAGTTCATTTGGTTGCACCTAGTTCTTATGAGAACAAATAAACAACTTTTCTTTATTCACTTTCTCCACACTACTCAGGATTTTGTATACCTCAATCATAATCCCCCCCCCCTTACCTTCCTCTTTTCCAAGCTGAAAAGTCCAAGCCCCTTTAATCTCTCCTCAGTGGAGCCTTTTTACTGTTGTTCCCATTGCTATGTAAATATGTAAGCCCTATAATATGTAAGCCCTGAGAACATTTTGCCTTTTCTCAGAAAAAATATTGGTTTGATCAATTCCTCTTATTTCACATATTTCAATGTGGTAATTGAATGTTCTTGGACATTTAAAATTTGCAGTGATTAACTTATGCAGGGTAAAAGTTAAGATTATTTAAAATTTTAAAAGGTAATTAAAAAATTCATGTTCACATCATTTGTCAATAGTTTTCTCACAAAATATGTAATATTAATTATTGTATTATCTGACCATGTAATATGAATGGTGTAGTGAGTCAAATATTAGCACCTTTTATCTGGATCTCTTCCAATGTAATTGTGTATTTAGAGATTATAGGTACAAATTTCAAAAGTGCCTAAGTTACTTAGGGGCCAATGCTCGATTTTCTAAAGTGATCCATGGGACTTGGACTTCTAAGGCACGTTTTTGAAAATTTTATCTCAACATCTAGTGCTGGAGTGTGGATATGTTTCATATGACATCCTTCCAACCACTTTTTAAAATATATTATTTACATGTATTAAATACATGAAAAAATGGAATTTAAGTCATTTTTACAAGGCCATGATTTGGCCAAGAGGTAACCTTGCTATCTACTTCCACTATGACAAAATTAAACAGCAATCGAGAATGAATTTGTGGCAGGGCTCAGTTCTATGTTTCATGTATGCCCCTAATTCCCATTAATCTCAGCTGTGGGTGTGGAGGAAATACAGGACTGGTTCTTACAATTTGGTGAAATGAAATGATGAAACACAGTAGTAAATTCGTGATTAAATAATGGAAGGGAACCTGTCAGAGAACTGAAGGAGGTGGTTGGAACACTTCACATTTTTCTGGAAGCAACTGGTGCAGCATAGAAATCTGAGAAGATGAAATTTTGCACACTACTGCATTTAGCAGGCCCAGAAGCACTGAAGATCTACAATACATTCCAGTAGGAGCACCAGGAGAACTATACACTGCTAGACAAAATCATTCCAAAATGTCAAAAATACTGTAACCCATGCAAGAATGTCACCAGGAAAAGGTGCATTTTCTTTACAAGATATCAGCTGCATGGTGAGATCATTGACCATTATGTTACAGACCTATCTAATAAAGTCAAGTTATGTGAACTTGAGCAGTTAAAAGATGCATTAATTAGAGGCTGGATTATTTGTGGGATCCCTTTGTACTTCACTTTCCACATCAAATTTAGATCCTTGGGCAAGATTCTCCTCACAGTTCCTGCCCTTTTACGCTGGGTAAGAGGTCAGAGCAGCACAGAGAGGCTCTAAAAGCTGAAGTTCTGGCTGTAGGAGAATCTCCCTGGCTCACTGGCCAGAAGGTTAATTTCTGAGTATCCCCTTGCCAGTTCAGCTACAGAGGAGACATTGGCGGCAGAAATCCCCAGTGCTGTCTCAGTTACGCTGGGGCTGCAGTGCAACTAGGGTTGCCGCTTAGCTGGTGTTTGCACTGCCAGTGAAAAGATTGAATGTGCTGTGGGTTTTTTCCTCCGCTTGGGACCAAAGTTCCCTGTAATCTGCACACGTGCGAGGCTGCCCAGTAACTACTGCATGCGTCACATGGCTGGGAGCGCAGCCAGCACTCAAGTTGTGCTCCGGAGCCTGAGTCCTCAACCTGCTGAAACTGGAGATGCTCTCAGTGCTGGGTGACTGGGAAGTGGGATGGACCTGAGGATTGTCAGCAAGGAGGGTAAGGAGTGGGGTGGAGTTGGCTGGGCCTCCTGAAAGGGGACAATAGGTTCTTGAGGTCTGAGGTGGGGTTAGGTTGCCAAGAACACCCAGTGCTTAATTTGTAATGAAAGAGGTGCCAGGGCTTGAGCTTTTTTTTTTTTTTTTTTTTAAACTTAACCGATGCCACAAGCACAGAGGTTCTTGGGCTATGAACTGCTAAGCATGGAGGTGCTGGGCCTCTGTCCTGGCAAACCCCTGCACAAAGTAAGTACTGAACACAGCCCAGGACCAGGAAGGTGCAAAGGTTGATTAAAATTGCCTTTGCCTCTCCTTAGAGGCATAGCACCAAATCTCATTCCTTGTATTCAGAATTCTGCATAATCTAGGTCTCTTATCTTGCCTCCTTTTGCCCCATGCATGGCTTTGCATGCATCCATCCATCACATTTCATATGGAGTTTTCTTTGGTTTTTATTTTAGTAAGCTCAAAGCACTCGTTTAGAAATGCTGCACGCCATATGCATGTTCTGTAGGTGCCTATGAACTGAGGCAAAGGCTCCATACGATGAGGCAAATGCAACCTTAACTTTGACATTTTGATCCATTTTGATTCCTTAACCATGCCACCTACATGTTCCCTGAACAGATTTTTTTTTTGCATGGAATAAATAATAAGAATTTTCACTTCAAAAGTAGTTTGGTGTTAAAAAAAGAGTGCTCTAAATAAAATAGAAAAATATGTAAAATTTGGCAGACAGAATGGAAGTGTTTTTTTTTTAAAAAAAAACAAATATTCTTTGCATTTCAGTAGCTCCTTGATGTTAGGGGAAAAGGGAATTAAGGGGGGGTGGTATTGAATGACCCCTGATAATGATGGAAGTTTGGATTATCCCTGATTTAGTATCTGTCATCTCTGATCTCAGTGAAACAGAAGAAGGACAAGATTAAAGATGAACGAAAAGACAGTTTATTAGGTACAGGTAAGTAAAGAACACTAGGTGGTTTGGAATCAAGGGTGTGAAACCCAGTCCCTCTAGCCCTTACAGATGTTATGGACTAACCGTCAAGAAATCTATACTTTACAGTTGCGATGTCAGTAACAGAGGGAGGATCGTGTCTGACCAATTGCCTCAGATGGTGCAATGGACAACCTGGACCTTCTACTGTGCCTGGTGATGACGACGTGCACAGGAGGAACACGGATCAAATCAGCTTCTGGACCAGAATTCCTCAATCTCAGTTAAGTAGGGATGAATTGATATGTTGCCTCTCTGAGACTGCTCACAATGAGCCGTGATCAACATGGAAACAGGTGCCACCATGATGGACAGCACCCAAGAGTCTGTAAGAGACGCTTATATACTCTCTTGTTTCTGGGCAGAATTGTCAAATCATGTGACCAATCTTTTCCTGCCTTGCAGAAAAAGGGCGCCAAAAGCCCAACAGGAAGGGAGACCAACATGGCTCCCAAACAACTTTACAGAATTCAAAATGTCGATTGTGAACAAATTTTTAAAAAGATACCATAACACAATATACAGCTGGAATATGTAATGTAAGTTTTCCTGTACACTGAGGCCTCAACTAAGGTCAAGTTTGTATAGCTGAGGTATACACACAAAGTTGCACTGGTTTAACTAAAGGAGTGATGTTAAACCAATATAGTCCCACTGGTACAACTTTGTGCATGTTGGTTTAAATCTGTCTTAGTTTCAATGACAATCTTCTATGGGATTTGGAGAATGCTGTAATCTATTGCGTCTCCATCTGTATCCACAGAAAAATCCATCTGATCAAGTGCAGAGAGGATACTCAGGCCCTAAAACAGAAAATGAAATAGCCATTGTTTATAAATATTGTAGTCTTGTGTTCCCTCTGCTGCTTCTTCAACAGCAGTCTTATAATTAACTTTACACAGCTGTACTGAGATCATCAGTGATGTTGGATTGTACATGAAAATTCCAACAAAAATATTATATTTCTAACTCTGTTCAAAAAAGGATCAAAAATACAATAAAGGAGAAATTCATATTTAAGTTTTCATGAAGGTGATAAACAACAAGAGTTTTTTTATTTATATATATATATATATATATATATATAAACTGCAAAAATGTACATGATCTTATTTTAATTCATCACAAGGTAGTAAGATTTCAGCCACTTATTTAAGCCTGATTTGTACATAATCATCTAAAAATGTACATGTTGATTGACATTTATATCATATTTCTGCTGTAATAATTGAAAAGTTTATTAGTACTGGCTGATCTATAAATAGAATTTACTTAAATGTACTGTTCACCTGCTTTGATTCCAGTCTTTAATGTGTGCTTTTAAAAATTATGACTGATTTTGTGCTATTTTTCTTTGGAAAGTGGGAGTTTATATGCAAGGACAATGATGCTAAACCTAATAAATTAGGAATATTTGCTCAAAAAGGACCACAGGATACTTGTATTTAAGTCAGTTATAATACACACATTATCTCTGGGTAGAACTGAGAGCATGCGAAGAGAGTGGCGGCAAACTCATGCAGAAGCATTTTTTGTTTGCTTGTTTTTGCTTTTTTAAAATACATAAAGTCATAAATAAATAGTATGTCTTAAATTCAAGCATGGCCAGGTCTGCTTTAATGTTTGCTAAAGCAACTATGTAAAGACAAGACCAGAGAGAACAAGAAAATTATTTTGCATTCTTGTTTCTTTATATATAAAATATTCTTGCTGCTTGACAGTGTTTTACATTAGCATTTCATTGCTGAGAAGTATATTAATGGGGTTCAAAATCCTTTATGAATTATTATAATATTCTCCACATTTTTAAATACAAAGTTTCACAAATTGTACAAACTGGATTTTGCTTGTTCACTAGCACTTCCTTTTCATGCTCATTAGAAGTAAGTGTGGTGAATACATGTGCTTTTCTCAAACCTAGGGCTCAATCCAGTGGTATTTGATGGATTCAACACATATCCTTCTTTCTTTTCGTTGCATTTTAAAACCCTTTCTTTACACTTTGCAGAATTCCATTTCTTAAAAATAATTTCAGTGAATAGTATCAATGTTTATTTTTATTCATTTAAATTTTCATGTTGTGGTAAATTATGGAGAGGTTCAGGCAATAATGGGCTTAGCCAATAATTATTTAATGACGGCAAACATTGAGATTCAATAAATTAAAACTTTATAACGGGAAAACACAATTTTGTCAACATCACATGTCAAAACATAGAAAGTAAATATCTTTAAATCAAATTCTAATAAATTCTCAAGCAGCAGTTTTCTTAATTTCACTGTCTATAAAGTAAGATTATCATCGATGGATTTTTTTTTGTCTGTTTGTGTATGCACAGTGAAATCAACATCTACCCAAAAAACTCTAATCTTTCCAAGCCTATGTATCTCATAAATAAAAACTAATTTAAAAGGTGGAAAATCAGTAAAGGAATCCACAAAATCCACCATACTCCAAATTGCAATTTCAGGGCTCATCTATACTACCCAGTGAAGTCAACATAAAGCAGTTTATGTTGACCTAATTATGTCAGTGTCTACACTACAGCTTTCCTCTTGCCAATGTAAGCGCTCTACTACACCATCATAACTCCACCTCCAAAAGAGGCGTAAGGCTTATGTTAGTGTAGGTAGGGTGACGCAGTGTCTGTGCAGATACTGTCTTGCTTACATCCGCTGTTAGTTGTCTTGTCAATTTCAGGGTAGGAGCTGTGAAATGCTCCCTTGGAGAGCTGGACGGATTGGAGCCAGGGGGAGAATGTATGGCAGTTGTACCAATGAAATACATATGTCCTGCACTGCATCTTGAACAGAAACATACTTTTTAAAATAAAAATAGTGTAAAGTGTGACTGTACTTAGAAAATTGAATCTGTGAATGCAGCATCATGTTCATTGTCTTAATGACTTCCAAATTACAGGCCTGATTTACACACCTATCACCAGCACATTGACTTCTGGTTTGGTAGATACAGTTGTTTATTCTAAGTGCAAGACCCATACACTAAAATGAGGCTCAGAAAGTCCAGTTGTGTTCAGAGTTCTGAAATTACTGTGATTATACAACTATGCAAATAGTCGCATAATATAACTCCATATCAAATCCCCACCTAAATCCATATTTATGGTACATAAATCCATGAAAATGTTAGTGTCTTCTGCTAAGGTTCTCAACTAACCATTGTGTCTTCCAGTTTTTCTCTCTTCTGTGTTTTCCACACAAAGAGGAGTTCATTGAAATTCCTAGCCAGATAGAGTGGAAAACAACAAAGGAGTCAAGAAAAGGAAGAGTAGTTTTCTACAAACTTAAGGCCAGATTGTGATATATTTACTCACTGTAATACTTTACTCCAAGAGTAGTACCTCACTCCAGTAGGACTCAATGTGAAAAGTATGATTCAATATGATAAAGAATATCACAGAATAGCCCCTAGAAAGGCGAGGGTTTGGTATAGTTGGAGCTTTGGGTGAACAGAGGCTGATTCTCCCCATAGCCAAACTAGATATTCCATCTATAATGATTTTTCTACTCCAGCTCTAAAGTGAAGACTGATACTTTAAGAATTGGCATCCTTATTTGGTATTCTCTGTAGAAATGCGAAGGAATGAATTGGCACTGAAAATGAACTATAATTTCATTCCAAGGGATAGTCTCCTGAGATTAGTTTTAGGCCAAAAAATGGGATGGAGTGCAGAAGACTCAGATTTTAAAACAAGGAGGGGGATTGACCTGCGTTATACAGGCCATAGAATTTCATCCAGTGATTCCTGAATTGAGTCCAGTAACTTGTCATTGAATCAGAGCATCTCTTTAAGAAAGGCATCCAACCCTGATTTCGAAAGACTTCAAGTTGTGAAGAATGTACCACATCCCTTGCTAATCTGTTCCAATGGTTAATTACCCTAACTCTTAAATATTTGCATCTCATTTCCTGTTTAAATTTTTCCTCTTGCTGTTGGATCTTATTTTGTCTTTGCCTGCTAGATAAAAAAGCCCTCTAGTATAAGGTATCTTCTCTCTGGAGGTATGTATAGACTGATCAAATCACCTCTTAACTTTCTCTCCAATATTCTAAATAAGGTTGAGATCCTTAAGTTTATTATAATAAATTGTTTTTGGTCTGGAAAGCACATTCTTATAACTTTTCTGAACCCTCCCCAGATTTCCATAATCTTTTTAAAAATATAGTCACCAAAACTGGGCATAATATTCCAATAGTGATCTAACCAATGCAGTATACAGAGAGTATTATATCCCTACTGTTACTCAGTATTCCCATTTTCTACTGCTTACATGGCATCTGGTCTCTGAAGAACCAGGTTGTTCGTTTAACACCTTTCTCAAATATTAAAATTGCTTATTTAAAAAAAAAATAAGGATTTTGATAGAAATCAATATCTCAGAGTGGAGCTGTGACAGCTTTAAAATTTCCCACATTTTTTCTCTTTAAGAGAGATGTCTGATGATACACTGAGAAAGAGTAATAGTCTTCACTGTTACTTGCCAGAAACTGAAACTATAACTCCTATAAAAATAATGATCCTACATATATTGTTGGGCTACACAATGTCATCTTCTAATATGTCCTGTACCCCATTATATAAACAAATATCTTCCCTAGGTACTTCTGCTCTACACCCTTACTTATACATTTATATCTATCTATCTATATATATATACACACACACACACACACACACATATTATATATCTATATCTATCTATCTATATATATAGAAATGCCCTTCTAATTAGGAATGTGGAACTGTTGTCTAATCTAGTTGTCTTCCATTTGCAAAACATTTGGGTGGGTTATGATTAGATTGAACCCCTGGTTTGGTGGTGTAAAACCAGAACATATCTAATCATCTATGGAACATATATGAGAGAATCATGTCCTAAAGATTAAAAGTGGGAAAAATGGTATAGTATAATTGGAAGCACAGAGCCAATTCTCAGCTGTCATAAGTTCAATAGATTTATGCCCGGAAAGAATCTGGCCTTTTATTTTGTAATACTTTTTGTGAAATGTATGGTCAATGCAGTCTGCTTCTCAACAGGTGAATAATCAGATTCTTTATCTGCTTTATCGATAGGCATCACATGGTGGGCTATGTTCCCATTTATATGTTGTGACAAAGTTCCAAGTCTGTATTTGTGGGTCCTGTGCTTCCTGGCAGATTTAGGGGCTTCAGAAACTCATCCAGGCCCCAGAGTGACCTCCCTTTCTCAGTAACTAATTAGGGGAGACAGAAAGGGGGGAGCCTGGGCCCACCCTCTACTCCGGACTCCAGCCCAAGGACCCTAACAGTATTGGCTAAGATGGCTGACCTTTTAGGCACAACACACAATACAATTCCCTGGGCTACTTCCCCACAGCAGTCTCCGCTTCTTCAAACTCCACTTCACCCTTACCTCAGGGCCTCCTTCCTTCTGTACGATATTTTGTCCAACACTCAGTCTCACCAACAGCATAACTTCCTTCCACAGCTCCTGACACCCACAGCCCACCTGACTAACTGGGAGGTTTTTATCTGGTTTCAGCCAGTGCCTGATTGGCTTCAGGTGTCCCAATCAGGCTAGCTGTTTCTACTCCATTCTAGAAGCTTCCTGATTGTCCTGGAGTAGCCTTTGTTTGGCTATCCAGGGAACAGGAATCTACACATCCTGAGGCTGATATACCTGCCTTCCAGCACTCTCCTATACCCTTCTGGTCTGACTCCATCACAATGTATTAGACCACATTGTTATATGGCTTGTGCAGAGTCTCTCAAAGAAGGGATGCACAGGGTTGAAATTGCTCACTGTAATTCTGGCTGCTACCAGACACTACCCTACAGGTTCTCATAACAGGATCATTTAAGGCATGGTTTTGAGTCAGCCCTCTGACTGTACATTCATATACAAGACACTCCTCTGCACATACTTCTCCCTTTGGAGAGAGAATGAGAAAAACAAACATGACCGATATGAATCACATTGCTTAATGTACTACTAGACAGTGCTCAGATACTACAGTGAGTACCACCAAATGAGAACCTGAATAGAATGTGGCTGCAAGTTAATATGTGCACCTGCAGGAGTCCTCCAAACATGTTGGGACAAAATGTGGCACAATAACTTGTAAGAGGTATACTATTCTGAAATCCTGGCAATTCTTTAGCCAAGTGGGGTCAAGCAAGAATAAAGTGCAGCCTCAGTTCTAATTTTTCTTACGATTGGCAATTTTAATCTGTCTATAAACATTAGAATTTTTAAAATTAATATGTATTTAATAATATGAAATTGTGGTACCTCAGCATAGTGTAAATGGCATCTTTTGGCTTGGCTCATTAGGAGTCAGGTGTCAGTAATTCTACAGAGTAATTTAGTAAATGTTCTGTCTAATGCCTATATAAACTACTTTCATTTTGTGAAAGTTCGCTTGCTTTTAGGGAAGGATTTTTTAATACTTTTTTGGAGCTTTGAAAAATACGAAGAGAAATTAAGCTGTTGCTGAAAAACCAAGCAGGCTGCCATCTCTTTTTCTTTTCTGGGCTAAAGTCCAATTTGCACAGCAGTTGCAAAGAAAAAGCAAACGCATCACTAGATTCAGTGAGAAATATTGTAACAGCATGTAATCTCTGTCAAGATAAAATTGCTTTGTGATTTACATTACAATAAATTCTGACCTTTAAGTGCTGCAGACTAAGCTAATCTGTGAAGTACTTTATTCTATCACTGAATCAGTGTGCGAAGCTGAAGTAAAGTGACTATATTAGTTCCACCACACAGTTGTGGAAGAGTATGTATAGAGGCAGATTATGGTGCCTTGTTCTGTGTGTACTATAATAAATTGCATAATTGAAACATTTAGTCTGTTTCTCCATTGTGGATTAATAGAATAAATTTCACTTCTTTTGTTTACCTATTGTATGAAGTACAAATTAATACAGGTATAAAATATAAGGGTCACACTTAAGTTGATAAAAGTGAGGAAATTCAAAGTTAAAGCTGGGCTGAGATTCTAGCCTTATTTCACGCTGTTGTGCCTTCCCCCACTCTGTGATGTTTTTCTCTCTCTCTCCTGTTTTTCTTAAAACAAAACAAAACAAAAAAACCCCACAGCCAACGTGTCAGCCTGGATATCTCTGCCTTAGCTTTACATTTTTGGCCTTTGTCTGTTTAAGTGAGACTTAAAGCTTTGTTTAAGTGTAGCCTTTTGTAGCTGAACTGCCTTTGCAGTTAAGTTAGTATTTTGTTGCTGAAAAAATTACCTAGAGAGAACATTCAAGAATTCTTTAATTATGTATTTACTCAATAGTCCTTACCAGCAAACACAAAATGATCACTAGATTTGCTAAGTATGTAATCAATTAGTTATTAAAACAGAGATTCTTGAAACATTACCCCATAACAGAGCTGTTAATGTTTATTGTGTCAAGGTCTACTTGAAACATTTTTATCTTATATATTTATATGTGCACTTACAGGCACTCATGATTATAAAGCACTTAGGAACATGTAGCCAATCAGGTGTCGAGGGTAGCAGAATACTTTTAACTCTATAATTTTGCATAGAGAGAACCTCATGCTGTGGAACTAACTGCTCTTCGGGGCTTTTATTGTTACTATTACACCACATTTTAAATCACATTGAAAAGCAGGAAGAATTGTAATTTTAATAAAAAGTTTACTTTATTTCTTCAGTTGTGTGTTACATCACATTTTAATTATTTTAAATGCATATTGTGTCACGAGATCACATATATTTGCAATCTCTGTGTAAGCTTTGCAGGTGCCCATGACTAGGTACAGTGCCTAACACATTTGGGGTGCTATCAGAATCAGCTTTGTCCCCAGATCTGATAGCCTGGAAGCAACGGGAAAGAAGGAAAATTGGAAATTGAGGCTGAAGGCAAAAGGACAAAGATGCACTGTGATGTCTGATAGGAAGGAAAAGAGAAAGAGGAGTGAAGTTAGGAAGAGGAAAAAAATGGTGTAATAAAACAGAAGTGGAGTAAGCCAAAGGTTTTAAAATGTAATAAACATTTCCTTGTCAATCAAAATTCATGTTTCTTATTGCCATTAGGTGCTGTGTACAGTAGTACACAACTGTTTGACTTTAAAATGTGGTCAGAATGTCTTTGTAGAGGAGGGCAGTACTGTTCAGTCTGGCTAGGAACTTGGATTTTGGCCTATACATTTTTCAAGCCTCAGCATTATTGTGTTGATCACCCTTAAATGCATCTAGGGTTGCGAGGTGCACTCATTTCAAAACGACTGTTTGGCACTATAACATTTAGATAATAATGTTTGTAAGTCTGAGAATACATGTGTGGCAAGGCATAATAGCAAGACTCAAGGCCTGTTCACACATGCACTGAGAGTCCACTGCTCTAGTCTAGATGCAATTACCATTCAGCTTTGCTCTTTAGCCAGCATTTGAAATACAACTGGAATGAAATCAAGAAAGATTTTTCCAGGTGGTTGAGTTGTTGCTGAGGTGTATTTAGAGAGGTGATGGCACAACAGCCATGGGGCAGAGGGTCACAAAAGTGGTCAACTGAGAATTGAGAGGTTTGGTAAAGAGATAATTATGCATAACATTATCTTGTGTGACTGGTCCTGCCTATTTAACACTGATGGCATCCGCTGTTCAGACATCAGCTGTGATATCTTTTAACCTAAATCCCCAGAACAGACTGGATGGTTGGTTGATAGATAAAGGGGTAGGGGAGGATAGTTGAGTTGATGGCTAGCAGCATTATGCTGAGCTTAGATAAATTTCCTTGAGAGATAATCTAATGAAGTTGCAGCCTTTTCTAGCTATGTTAAACAAACAATGAGCTTCTATCATCATTTGAACCTGGCACCAACAAGGCTGAGAAAAAGATGTTTAAACAAAACTACTAAGTGTGACCCCTAGTCCAGAATGATTTACACAGAGTGTTTAGAGGCACATGACATGAGACATCCTCCATGCTCATGATTCAATATGACCTTAAACATTGTTTCAGGACTCAAAATATAGAACTTTTATTCCTTTCTGATAATGTTTGCATTTTATTCTCTCTTCATTTATCATTTTTCATTCTCACTTATGTACCTCTTCCTTATTTATATTTAAAGAGAATAAGGGATAATATTCACTTCCTCCCAGACATGGATCAGTTCACATGGGTGTCATTCCTGGGTGACACCCTCAAACGTAACTGATTTATCTGTATAAAAAGTGTGTGTGGGGGGGGGGAGTGGGAGGGAGGATGTCACAGAGGATCGTTAAGCCTTGCTATTCCGAAGAACTCAGCTGCATATTCCTCTTGACCTTAGTGATTGGTTTGCACGGGTTCAGAAGGCTCTCTCTGGAAGGAAAAGGGCTAGACAGACTTTTCAAGAGATTAAAACAAATATTCTCCTTTAAAAGGAACAAAGGCCAGCTGTTACCAGGGGGGTTGCATGAGCAGTCATGAGCCCCCTTCAGAAGTAAACAACAAGTCTATATTGTAGAATTATAATGATTTTGCCCTAGATCAGGATGGTGGAAGTTTATATCATATGGGCTGGGTTGCAAGTTTCGTTGACTTGTGATTTTCATTTACTAGGCCAAGGCAGTCTACATCTGTCACAAACAGCAAGACATCAACTTGTGAAAGCAGCTTTTTGCATGCCCCACAGGCAGAGGAAGAAATGCTGGGTAGCACATATTTGTTAGAGTTAGCAGAACTTGGAATTAAAATACTGAGTAAAAAATAAATACAATCTGTCTCAGACCACTAGGTATACTGATCAGTATAAAAAGGAGTAAAAGCAACTAGTAGCTTGTAATTTGCTGCCATAGTTGAGACCTTAGACCTTTTAACAATAATACATTTGTATGGCTCTTTTCATACCAAAAGATCTGAAAGCTCTTTGCAGCTGTATTCATACTGGACCACAAACATGCAATGGGTGGGGGAGGGGGAAACCAACCAACTGCTGCAAAGGATGCTTTACAGCACCGCAGGGACAGGCAAGCACATTAGGGCAAGTTTAATGTCATGGCCTATCCAGGGCCAAATCTGGGGAAAAATGGGTACAAATTATAGACAAAGTTGTGTGGTTTTGCAGTCCTGTATTTGCCACTACAGCCCCTACAACACTGTACTAAAATTGTATATTTGTGCAATAGGATTTTTACACATCTACCAGTTATGCAATTGCTTTCTTGCATATTTAGGTATCTACAAGTGTCCTATTTGCACATACTATTGCACAAATTGTGTAGGCCTGCAAATACATCCACATAATTGTGAATTGACCTCAGGCTTCTCTTGAAAAAAAATAAAAATCTGACCCTTATTGCAATGCAGAGCTAGACAACTTTGATTGTTAAGGTCTCATCCAATTTTTTTTTTATTGAGTTGTTGAAAATGAAGTTTCTATTGAGGCTAGTTTGTACCATCTACTTTTCCCTTCTGCTGTTTCCAAGGTATACTGAAAGGGGGCAAACTTCTAGGTTCAAAATGTTGGTAACACTGAGAGATCTGTTTTCCCCAAAATATTTACAGTCCGTAGTGACCTTTACTGTAGGCAATGTGAGACTGTCCCTGGTGCCACACTAGTGAAATAGTGCTAAGTAGTGGAAATCAAATTCAGGGGTTTCATAAATTACACATGCCTCATTTAGAGTAATTTGCAAGCTAAATGGATGGAAAGATGAAGTTAGAGGAAAATCAAGTGGCCGCATATAAAATAAAGTGTGGGGGTGGGGCAATAGCCTCCTTTATCTATCTTATGCCATGCTACTACTTTGAAATCCTTCCTCAATCCTTATTCCCCTCCCCCCCATACTCAAACGACACATAAAAAGGTATAATAAAACGATACACCACCCTTAGAATTCACATCACGTTAGGCACCTCCAAAACTTTCTGCACCCATTTCTTCCTTCCATTTTTCCCCTTCCTTACCCAGTGTTGATTTTCCCTATATAGAGGCTCCCCAAATTACATAAACCTGATTTACACAAATCCAGGCTTATGGAAAAAGGTTTCAAAGGATGTTGAACATTTTTTGCATGTAATGATTGGAGATACGTTTCCAGCTTATGCAAAATTCAAGTAAACTAATGATGTACCTAAATGTCTACACATGACTTCAATGGGACAATTCATGTGTATTAAGTGAATCCTGTGCAAAAAGTAATTGCAAGATTTATTTGTAAACATTTTGGGCTAGGGACTATGGCTCAGATCCTTCAAGCTATTTAGGCACCTGACTCCTATTGATTTCAATCAGTAGTTACCTGTGAAGATCTGGGCCTACATCTTTACTTGCTATATGAAGTATCAGGCATAACGATGGTGCTATACACAAATGTTGCATTATGATACAATAAAAGTATTATCTTTCTACCCTCTCATGTTGGTTGTTTTTCCTGCTATAACCTCATCCATCTGCTTTCTTAGTATATAAAAGTGATAGTAACTTACATTCACCCAGCCTAAACAATAACCTCTGCTTTGTACGGTGTTTCTCAAACTTTTGTACTGGTAACCCCTTTCACATAGCAAGCCTCTGAGAGTGATCCCCCCCTAATAAATTAAAAACACCTTTTTAATATATTTAAACACCATTATAAATGCTGAAGGCAAAGCAGGGTTGGGGTGGAGGTTGACAGCTCATGACACCCCATGTAATAACCTCATGGCCTCCTGTGGGCTTCCGACACCCAATTTGAGAACCCCTGATATAAAGCACCATTTGAGTTTGTTTTTCTGAATTTGGCTCAAGGTCTCCATACACATTTGTTAACTGTCCGTGGTCTTGAGGGACATCATCCATCTTAAACCCAAAGTCACCCATATTCCACACAGATTGTATCACTATTTTTTTTTTTAAAAAAAGATCATTCACAACAAATAAGAGATCATGAAACTGAGATTATAGAAAGGGCCACTTCTGTTAAAGGAATGAACACCACAGAATTTTAAGTTTGCAGGAATATATTTTGTGTTTCCCTGTAATAAGGTATCCTCTGCTGCCTGGAGAGTCTTCCTGTGGCAGACTGCAGCAAAGTAGGTGTGTCTGATTCAGTTTGCCCTTACGGGTACATCAACAGAGCAATTAGGCAGCCATGGCTGGCCAGGGTCAGCTGACTGCGACTTGGGCTTGTGCAGACAGACATTCAGGCTCAGGCTGAAGCCTAGGCCCAAACATCTACACAGCTGTTTTTAGCTCCATAGCCTGAGCCTCATGAGCTCAAATCAGTGACTTGGGCCAGCCTCATCTATGCCACAGGTCTTCTATTCCAGTGGAGACATACCCTTAGAGTCCTAGAAATCACCTAAATAGTCTTCCTGAATGTATGTATCCTCTCCAGGGTTAATTACCCAAGAAAGTCCCATATACATAAACCATAATAAAACAAGTCCCACACTAGAACCATAGTCCAGACAGTACATGAAGTAGAGCACCACTGACCCTCACCGTGCCACTCTTCTGGTCCTCAGTGGTTCAGAGAGCCAGCAGGTATATCCCTCTGTCTCTCTCAGCTTTCAGCCCTCTCTAGCTTAGGCACAAGGTCAGTAAGCTAGCCCCTCTACTGACTTCCAAGCCCTCAGCCATTTTTAGTCTCCCATCACTAGTTTTGATTCAGCATAGTCATGAGGCTAGTCCACAGGTTGGCAAACTACAGCCTGAGGGCCACATCTAGCCCACAGGACCATCCTGCCCAGCTCTTGAGCTACTGGCCCTTTCCCCATTGTCCTCTGGCCCCTCCCTTACAACCACACCACCAAATGGGCAGCATGGCTGGCTCCGGCCAGGTGGCAAACTCCTGCTGCTCTGAGCTGCATGGCAAAGCGGGGAAGGATTGGATAAGGGGAAGAGGGTCTCAGGGAGGCAGTTAGAGAAAAGGGAGTGATTGATAGGCATAGGAGTACCATGGGGGGCAGTCAGGGGGCAAGAGTGCAGATAGGGGTTAGGGGGGCAGTCAGAGGACAAGGAGCAGGGGGGGTGGTAGCAGGTGAGGTCCCAGGGGGCCTGTCAAGAGTGTAGATAAGTGTCAGGGGGCAGTTATGGGACAGGGTTTGGGTCATAGGGTCCCAGGAGGGGGCAGTCAGGAGATAAGAAACAGGGGATGTTGGATAAGTCAGAGGAGGGTAGTCAGGGGACAGGAAGTGGGAAGATGATAAGTGGCAGGAGCCAGGCTGTTTAGGAAGACACAGCCTTTCCTACCTGGTCCTCCATACAGTTTTGCACCCTAATGTCATCCTCAGTCCAAAAAGCTTGCCCATGCCTGGGCTAGTCCCTTTGCTGATAGTTCAGTAATGCCTGTCTTTTTTCAGGAAGAGTTTGTACAGCCCTTCTAATTTCCTAGTTTTCCTTCTCTTAGGCCTCTCCCATGTCCTTTATAGCTCCCTTATGCTGTTCTGGCCTCTTAACTGGCCAACTGAGAACACCTGTTCTAATTCAGGTGCTGTGGACCTGCTTCATTTATAGGGGCTAGCCATCCTATTACAGTCCTTCATTTTGGGTTTTTGCTCTGCATTGCACTACAAATTTAAGACTCAGTAGGTTCTGAGAGATGAATATATGGTCTCTACCACCATAGAGAGGAGAAAAAAAAAGCAGCAAATAAATGATGGAAGAACACAAATTAAAAATAAATGTTAACATTTGACAGATGAATTAGCTTTGTTTGAACCACATACTGCAACAAACAAATAGCAAACCCCTTTCTTACTTAGCCATATATGCATTTTTGAATTACATCTTATTTAATGAAGTTAGAAAAATAACATTAAGACACATAGACAAAATAAACATTTATTCTAGGCTGATTCAATCCCTTAGCAGCTTGGACATGTTGGCAGCTAGTGGAAAACAGGGAAAATGTTTGAGTTGTAGAAAGTGGTTTCCTATCTGTAACTTCCTGAATGGCACCATAGTTGGATTTTCAAATTGTTTTTTGTGGTCCATAACTACATAGAGCAGATGAAATTGTAGGCATCTCTTAGGCTGCAAAGGTATTTTTAGATGTTTTGTGGGTTGTGTATCAATTACTTTGTAACGTAGAGTTAGAAAAGAATGTACAAAATATATTTAGCATTCTTTGAGAGTATTTTAAGAGCATTTGATTCTGACACATGCTATGTAATTTACAGTGATGCAAGTTACATCATTATAAAACTACATATTGGGGAAAACTACTGAAAACAAAATCCTTTGAACTGTGGCTGAGGTATCCGCCCTGGAAAAAAGAGTGGTGGTTTTTGCCAAAGATTCTTTGCTTCCTATTCAAGGGCAGCTTTTGGAGGATTTATATGAGGAAAAGAAAAGATTGTTGTTGTAGATTATTGAATCTAGCTACATTCATGTTAATTGCATTGCTGACTGAGTGATCCTTGCTAACAGAAGGCCACAGGCTGCCATTGCTAGACTCCCCCTCCTCATTTATGCTGGTTTGTGGTGAGAAGAGGAAGGAGGAGAGAACTGCACTTCTCTACTGCCATTACCTTATATTTGTTGTAATATGAGGCATGGAGGAATATCTTCAAGTTAAAAAGCTTTGCTGTTGTTGCAGCTTTAGTGGTGAATTAACAGAATATTTGGAATTTAATTTCCTTGGTTTAAAAAAAAATCAAAACAGAAGAAAAAGAGGTGGCCTGTAGTTAATGATATGAACAGCTGATTGATTGCAGCCAGGCTTTGATGTTCTCCCATACCCATTGAGGAGAATAGAGAGAAAGAAGAGGATGTCCCATCTTTGCTTCTGCTTTTCTGTTTGGCTGGAGATTTCATTGGGATGCCTATATGTTCACAATACAATTAATAAAAAACATTTTTTTAATGAAAATTTTCAGAGAAGGGTTAGACAACACAATTGTAGAAGCACCTGGGCCTAGTCTATGTTAGCATTTCTATCATTGCTAGTACCAATGGCAAATTGCTGCCCCATTTTTTCTAGTGTAGATTAATCCTAACTGGCCTGATCAGGGTATTCAGGCAGAGTGAAGGCTGGTTACTATGGAGTTGCTATGAGTCACATTCAGCAAAATTCTGAAAAACCTTAATCAACCTGCCTTAATTTCTAGAACAGGAATCTTGAGTGTAAAAATAGTTGAGCCTGTGATTTTGGAATTTTTGCACTTTTGACTGACTTCTGGAACTTCTGCTAAAAAGACACTTCTATATATTCCACTGTGCAGCAGATTCAGCTAGCATAATGAAAATCAAATTAAAATTCTCTAGTCAATCAAAAATAGCATCTCTGAGCAGGGCTGGTGACACAATGGTCAAAGCTCTGGAGCCCTCTCTACACTAACATTTCCACCATTTTCACCATCAACAGAGCATTGCAGGTTGTGAATTGGGGGTTTGAATTTGGCTAGCATAGACATAGCCTCAGAGACAATGTACAATGATGTCACAAACGGGTAGGCTGACCAGATAGCAAGTATGAAAAATCGGGACGGGGTAGGGGGGTAATAGGAGTCTATATAAGAAAAAGCACTAAGTATTGGGACTGTCCCTATTAAATTGGGACACTTGGCCACTCTACAAAAGGAGTGTGGCTTTATAGGCTCTGCTACAAATCTTGCATATATTTTAAAAAATCTTCAGTAATCCGATCAAAGATGGTGATTTGCAGTGATCATAGACAAATTTCCTGAATCTCATAAATATACAGTTTGAAAGATAAATGATCTTCCCTCAGTGCTTTTATTAATTAAAAAAATACAGCTTTGCATTAGTTGCCTAGTTGTTAGCAGTGGGTTGTTTGTGTGACCCAATTAAGTAATGCTGTGTGCATTTTAAGGACTACATTTTTCAAAGGTTGCTGTAATTAATGCTGGTAAAAGTTTTGCTTGCATCCACTGCTTTCACAAATGCAAATTTGCACATGAAGAATTAATAGGCAATTGGCTGTGCAAATGGATATCTGTGTGTTCAGTTACTGACTTTGCACATAGAGACACTTTTTGCGCACTCAGTTGTGTGTGCGACTGATCTCACAACATTTGATAATTTAGTCCCAAGTCTCCTGGAAATAACTGAATGTAGCTAGTTGGTGAGAAGCAGAATATTTCATTGAATTTTAAAATAACTCTTTCATATAACATTAGTCCAATGGAGAATTTACAATTTTGCATTTAATTTGGCTTGTGGATAGGACTAAAGAATTTGCTCCTGAGATAAGTTACTATTGTCATCTTACAATTCCTATAGCCATAGAACATTTTGAAAGAAATTAATTTAGGTACATTTTAGAACTGTTGTTTCTCCACTATTGTCCTCTGAAATATTGTATAAATATTGATAGCAGAGGATTGTGTCTCAAAGATGTGCAATACACTTTGCCTCTACTTCTCCAGAAGAGCCATCATTGTCATCTCTACTGAAGTTTGCAGTGATCATAGCAAAGCTTTTCCACCATGTAGTGGAATCTACTGTTTATATTTAGAGGGGAATTCTGGTGTTCAAAGTGCAGATTTCAGTGAAATATTTCCTTCTGGCACCAGGTCACACATTCCCATCCATCCTTCTACTTTCCTGTTTTTTAAAAGGGATATTAATATACTATTTGGGAAAGGTGCCAGAACACATACATCACAGTCAGTAACAGCATAAGCTTCTCCATCAAAATGTATTAACTATATTCCAGAGTAACCACATTTAGGGGTGAGAATTAGAACTGTTTAAAAAATAGTAAAACGTTTAGAGAGAATTTTTGCCAAAAAAACCCCTTTTTTCCAAATTTGCTGAGGTTTTAGTAGAAAAGCAAAAGACAAATTTCAGTGAACAGTCAAAATAGTCAAAAACACTGACTATCTGTTGCATGCAGGATGACAGTATTGATGACAAATATATAGTCTGGTTATCCACCAAAATACATTTTCAGCTATGAGAAGTTTTGTTCTATTCCATCTAATAAGAAGGCAAAGATTCAGTCTCATTGTTTGAAGCAAGTAGGAAGCAGGACGAAGCGTACAGCAACACTACCTCCCGGATCAGTGGGTAGCGCTTGATGTATTGGGAATCGATTTATTGCATCTCATCTAGATGCGATAAATCGACTCCTGTACTCCACCTGGCAGGAGAAGTAAGTGGAGTCAGCGGGGGAGCGACCACAGTCAATCCGCCACCGTGGGGATGGCCAGGTAAGGCAACCTAAGGTACTGTGCCTTCAGCTACATTATTCACGTAGCTGAAGTTATGTATCTTGGGTCAACTCCCCCTCCCCGTAGTGTAGCCCAGCCCAAAGTTTATCTAAGTCTGAGAATGGCAGTTTTCCAGTTGTTGAGCCATGAGGGCCAGCTTCATTGTTTTCCAGTTAGACAAACCAACCATTAGAAGCAACTAATGTGCCGAAGTACTGAAACAGGCAAATCACCTTTATGGTTCCTAAGGGCAGCATATTTAAATTCACTTTGAGGACTGAGGCATGAGCAAGAGTTACAAATATGCATATAATGGACAGTTAGATATCACTATCATCATGAAAGGTAACCTGGAATCAATCCAGGCACAACAATGTCTTATGTAAAGATGGAATTATTAAACAGCCTGCAAAGCCGTGTGGCCAGTGTTTTTAGGCAAGATATACAAAAGCAATATTTTTTTCTAAATTCCAATTTGACAGTTTGTTGGAATAAAACAACAATAATTCTAAACCTACTGGAATGTTGAGAAAAAAGTGCTGTTTCTGTATTGATTGTTACACTGGTTGTTAACAGATAGGCAATAATCAGTATTGTAAAAAAAACACTCTCTCTATCAAAGCTCAGTTCAAATTATTTTTCAATACGTCAAAATGGCAATTACTTATTTTTTTCTATAATTTCATATTTTTGCTATTTATACAGTAACAATAATGACCTCTGAATTAGGCATTTTCTGGCAGTTAACTCTAGTCTTTAACTCCTCTAGCCAGTTAGTAACTGATATGACATTCTCCCTGACAATCATTATTGCTTAATGTTTGGATGCTGGCTGCTCAGGAACAGATGCACAAAGCTGGTAGATGGTGCAATGGACCCTTGTGCATCTGCACAGCTAGAATCCTGCTTGTAGTCCCTGAGTGTAAATGCAGTGTGAGCATTACCTGCAGCATTAGACATCACAGGGAGTAAAGCTACTAGCAGTTGGAGGCTGGTGCTGAGGGCTGTGACTGGATTTGCTCCCGTTTGCCTCAGCCCTCTGTAAGCATGATGACATTGTGAACTGCCACCCTACCCTGCAGTTCCTGTGCCACCTCTTTCTTACTCTTAGCAAGGCTATGGCTCTGAAAGCTATATCATCCATTAGGTAATGGAAATGTTTCCCTTTCTGCAGCATGTAGGAGATAGTTCCATTTTTCCCATATTTTCAGAGTGGCATGTTAAGGATTCTGGAGTTTGTAAAAGGAGCTGAAGGATATTTATGGCCAGTTTCTTTTTTAGTGCTGGAGTTGTGAGGGCAAATGACTCTAATATTCTATGTTTATAGTAAACTCCTAGACTCCCACACCAGCTGTGTACCTCTCCTAACTATGACATCCATATGGACAATTCTCAAAGAAACAGTTACTATGGTAATCTTTTAATCCAAATACAGACTATTTCTTTCACCAACCTCTTCAGGTTTCCACTAGCTGCTTCTCAAATGTTTCATTCTGTGGACCACTAGAAAGGATAAGTATTGGCTCATGGCCCATAGTTTGAGATCCACTGCATAGAATTTGAGGTTTTAATTCTACCTCACACAATAATAATTTATGCTTCAGACTTAACAGTCGCCTGCCCAGGAAGCTCCGGGGGAGGCTTCATAGTCATCTCCCAGGGAGCTCAAGGGGAGGCTTCACAGTCTTCCCTCTGGCGGGTCTGGGGCAGGCTTAGCAGTCATCCCCCGGGGAGCTCCTAGATCTATTTCTGCCTGATTTTCAGTCCTCTTAGGTTTGATGCATAACAAAATACTCCAGTGGGTGGTCAAAATATTTAGGATATTTTCTTACTGCTGAGAGCTAGTTGAGATGAGAATGCAAGATACATGATGGATATTAGTTAGATCACTTACACAATTAATGGAAGGTCCTCAGAACCTGAATAGAATAGAATAGCTGCATGATTTCAGCCCTTCACACACGTCTGTCTTGTTAGTCAAAGAGTGAAGGTCTTCACTTACATGGCCCACAACTGTGGAATAGAGCCATGCTTGCACCTTCTTTTTACATTTGTAATTAGCATTTATCCACCGAATGCAATTGCACATGTAATGTTTTTCACTGACTTATCCATTGTTTTCTCTGCAAAGTTCTAATATGTTTTAAATTAAAATAGCATTGTTTAATATCTCATTTAATGGAAATTGTAAAAAGAGTAAGTATTTTCTTAAAGGTTCCTTTCCCATTGAGAAATAATAAAATAGCCAGGACTGTGTTTAGCTATCCATACATTTCACCATATCACATTGGGACTCATCTGAATTTTTGATTAAAAACAATTTAATTAATCAAAAGAAAAAAATACAAAGAATAAAAGAGGGATATTGTTTCAATAATTCTATGCACATGTACTAACATCAGTTTTCTTCTATGGTACAGTAACTCCTCACTTAACCTTGTAGTTATGTTCCTGAAAAATGCTACTTTAAGGAAAATGATGTAGAGTGAATCCAATGTCCCCCAAAGAATTAATGTAAATAGTGGGGTAAGGGATCTGGGGAAATATTTTGGCCATACAAAAGACATTATGTACATATACAATATAAGTTTTAAATAATTTTAAACAATCAATTTAATACTGTACTCATTGTGAAGCTTGTTGAGGGTTAGGCTCTGCTCTGCCCGCCCAGTGTTCTAGTCGGGGAGTGGGGTCAGGGTGTGGGGGCTCGCCTTCCTCCGCCCACTGGCGCTTCTTTTGGGGAGCACGGTCGGGGTCTTGCCTGCTTACCAGCTGGGATGCTAGGCATGCAGAATGGGGCAAATCCCTGCACCCTTACACTGCTCCTCAGCAGGAGTGCTGGACGGGCAGGTGGGTGGAGCGGGGCGAGCCAAACAACCTTAGAACATTACATGACTTTAAATGAGTATGTTCTCTAATAGATCAGCAACTTAATAATGAAACAATGTTAACCAGGATAACTTTAAGTGAGAAGTTACTGGTGGATAGCCTTGTTATTAAGACCCTTGACTGGGATTCAGGAGATCTGGATTAAATTCCTGCTTCTGCAACAGACTTCTTGTGAGTCCTTGTTCAAGTAAAGTAAAATTTTCAACAGTGAAAGACAATAGAACTTATACTTCTAAGTCACTCAAACAGTTTTGAAAACTTTACCCTTAGCCTTTCCCTATGTCTCAATTCCCCATACGTACAGTGGAGATGATATTATTACTTTTCTCCAACCCTTTGTATTGTCTATTTAGAGTGTGAGCTCCTTGGGTCAGGGACTGTGTCTTATTCTGTTCTCAGAGAATGCCTAGGATAAAGGGAACCTGATCTTGGTTGCGGCCTCTAGCTATGCCCAGAATACAAATAATTACTAATAATAGTGACTAGGACCATGGACCCAGGTTATAACATTGTCTGGCCAGGCTGTAGTTATCACTGGGGTGACACTTCCATTTCTAAGCTTGTTTCCTAAGATTTATTGTCTTTTACTTCCCAACACAGACTACAGCATGAAACCCTATATTATCTCTATTTTCAACAGCTTTGTGCTCTTCAGTGTATATTTTCACTTGGTATCCTGCGTCCTGCACATGAATGGATAGGCCATCTTCTGAACCATATAGTTCACAGAATCCATGACTACATTCTCATGTTTCTTTAGGAACCACCCATTTTGCTATGTGTAACTTGAATGTGACTGTGTACTATATAATTGATAACCTATCTGGTATGTCTACATGTAGACTATTGCTTCACTATCTATACTATCACTACAGCAGAGCATTTTGGCTAAATGAACAGTTGCATTAATTTCTTATGTAAGGGATTGATATGATAGCACTTATTATTTGTTTAGGAAAGCCAAAGCTATTAATAGCCAGCTCAGGTCTGTGTGGCTACCACTTTTGAAATCTGTAGGTGAAGAAGGGGGAAAATCGTGGGGGAAGCACCATCCTTTTAGTGATTACGAGAGTGGAAGACATAAGAAATAGCTTTTGTATTAATGCATTATACCCTAGGGTGAAACATTTCAAGTTTAGACAGATAAAAAGCTAGTAAGGCTTTAAGTGTAGGAAAGTTTTAAAGTAATGGGAGAGCATATTGCTTTGCTTCATGTCTGATAACACCATTGCAATGTGACAAGATGTCAAGACAGCATGTCATGGCTTTGGGTGGTCTAGTGTGTTTCTGACTGGGAATTTCCTCGTACCAATCAGTAAAAATGAATGCTTATTTTAAGCTTTTTATAGTGACCAGTTTGTCCTAATAAATGCATATGCCAGGTATTTATGTTCTAGCACAACAGCATCATCAGCCATACATTCTTTACAATGAGAAAATCTTTACTATGTACAGCCTTGGATAGTGGAGTGTTCCTGGAGTGAGGACATTTGAAAGATATTTTAATTCAGTGGCACCATGCAGAGGACATTAATCTTTCTTGTGATTTCCTCTTATTGTAACAATGGCAAAAAAACTTCTAATGTGCAAACCTCCTTAAATCAATCATCCTTGGGAATTCAGATGCACAGTGTGATAAAGGCAACAACTTTCAATACCTAAAGGCAATTTTTTCCCTTATGTTTTGGATGTTGGAATTTAGGAAGAATAAGTATTTTTAATTGCGTTTTGGTCCTATTTAAAAATTTATTTTTTTAATTTAACCATGCTATACTTTGCTTGAAAAGCAATTTTTAACTCCCCCTGCAGTAATATACAAATAATCAATGCAGTAAAATGATAATTAACATGTACTGTGTAAACTTGCATCTAGCCCCTAACCAGGATCTCTTAGAGGGAATGGTGTAAAGCATTTATTACATGGTGAGAAATCCAATATAAAGCAGAACTATAATGCATGATATTGAATGGAGGACTACTGTTTTTATAAACATTGCTAAATTTAATGAAATTTAAGATATGTAAAATATCAGATTTCTACAGTGCTTCTGATTTAGCTAGACATCCTTATTTATAACATGTCTATATAATCTAAAAAGCTGGGATTGCGTTCTCTATTCTGAGAAAGTAGAAGTGTAATACTATTTGAAAAAGTCAATGATTGTGTCATTTTGCATCACAAAGAGCTGGCTGAGTATGACTAATCCTCAGGCATTTGTCAAGCCTAGGCTTCCCATGGGAAAAGATTTTTACTGAGCACCATAGCTTTGAGAGCAGACTAGAACATTTGATGACTTTCCACATGGATAACAGCATTACATGACATCTAAGTAAACTTACATTATCTATTAATTGACAGCTTAGATCTGCCTGGCTCAAGGGAAACTGACAACTGTGTGAAGACTGAGGTAGGGTTAGAGGACAAAAATGTCAGTTGTCACTGGGTTATGTCTCAAGAGACAGTAACAACCCAGTAATGTAGAATGGATTAAGCTTTTTTATCATGATTTTTCCATTCTCTTTTTAATTTTTAGTGATTATTACAAATAACAAATATCATACATATATTCAAACAAGGCAATCATTTCTAAGTTTGTGGCTAACACTAAGTCACATATATGATTTCTGAAGCTTTTAAGAAAACAGCTGAAGTGATTCGATGGGTGTAGTGTTATCAAGCCTCTCAGACTATATTGTGCCTCCAAATATTATGCATTCCATGTACAATGGAGAAGAAGCTCAAGAAGCTTAGAGTTTCTCTGCGGTATATCAGCCCATGGAAGACAGACACATCAGCCAAGGTTTTCAAAAGAGACTAGCAATGTTCCCTCTAATTTTTGACAGGTCATGTATGCAAAAAATTTCTTCTGCGCAAATTTTTGTGCACATGGTGTTTCACTGTGTGTGGGGGTTTAGGATCTGTGTGTGCGCACACATGCACACAGCTTAGAGGGAACAGTGGTGACTAGTGACTTTGGTTGTCCACCTACCGAAAATTGAGCCCACTTACTGTGTTTCAAGTTGGGCGCCCAACATCACTAAAGTATGCTCAATTTTCAGTAGATGGGCACCCAAGATCACTAACCACTCTTTGCAAATCTTGGTCATCATGTTCAATAATCTTAGTTCTAAGTTAAAATTTAACACTCAGGTATACTTCAGTTTTTTCTTCATTTCTTGATGAAGAATTGTCTCAAGAAAGTTTAAAAAGCAGGGTCTATCATAGTATGAACTAGTGTCTTCCCACAATATTTTGATATCCTGTAACTTTTGGGTGTAAAACAAAAACAAATAAACAAACAATTAAAAGGAATTGAATGAGAGAACGGATGGAAGACATCATGGGCTGGATGCATAAAAGAAGTTAGGTATCTAAGTTGCAGTTTTGAGATCACTACAATGTACAAAGCTCCCAGTGAATGTCTGTAGGTGACTAAACTCATTTGGTGCCTAAATTTTTGTAGTGAAAGCTCCCAGGGCACCTATGTTTTTGCCTTTGAACATGCGCATTGCTGTGTCCCTATAGGCATCCAGATGCCTGTCTGTTGCCTAAGAACAAGTCACAAACCAGAGAAGATAGACGGTTAGTCGCATAAAGTCATGAACAGGGCCCGATCAGATAGGCACACTCTGATCAGGCCCCTCAAGCAAGTTTGCACAAAACAGCTGAGGAGGCATCAAATGAAGAGGCCCACCTGTATAACTTTTATTCCAGTGGCTAGAACACTCACGTGAGATGATACAGACTCCCAGTTCAAGTCCTCCCTCCACCTGGGGCGAAACGGGGAGATTTGAACAGGGATCTCTTATGTGAATGTCCTATCAACTGGGCTCTAGGATAATATGAGGTGGGGCTCTGTGTCTCCTGTTGAAGCTGTTGCATTAGGGATAAATAACTTAAGAGTCAGAAGCACAGGTTGGGGACTGGACCCTAAGTTTTCCACATCATGGCTGAAAAAGCTAATCACCAGGCTCTAGAATCTCTCTCATGCTTGTGCTTTCTCTTGCTGTAGTAGAAATGACTCTTCAAGTATTTACTCAGAGTGCAACAGCTTCAACAAGGAAAAGGGAGGGACTCCAACATCAGACTATCCCATAGCTCAATGGTTAGCATACACATCTGAGAGCAAATCCCTCTTCAAATCCCTTGGCCCCCTCAGGGGGTGGGGACCTGAACTGGGGGTGTCCCACATCCCAGCAGAGTGTGCTAACCACTGAACTAAAAGTTATGAGGGAGTTCCTTCTTGCTAAACTCTTGAAGATGCCTAAATTCAAGAGAGGGTTCACAGCTGAGAATTGCTAGCAAGAGATAGGTGCCTTCCTGCAACCTGGATTTAGGTGCCTATCTCTGTGACAGGGATGGGTCTTAGCAGACACCCCTCTGGTTCGCATTTCCCATTGGCTAACTTTAGGCAGCTTCTTGCCCAGCATACCAGCTTTTGAGAACTGCAGTCTTAGGGACTGCTCCTCCCCATTTATTGTAAAGGGAGCCTAAGTACCTAACTCAGGCTTTCTGACTCCCAGTGATTTTTCTAGGTGCCTAAAAGTTAGGCTCTGTGATGCTCAGCATCATGCTGCCTAAAACCTGTGGTGCATCCAGGCCCATGAGACTAGAATTCCTAAAAAAGAGATTGTTAATCATGTCACTTCCTTCCTCTCCATCCCTCAGTCTTTTTGGTCAGAGATAGAATAGAAACGTTGTCTATTCATCTCTTTTGTTGTATAAGGAGAAACCTATCCAGTCCTGCTCTGCCTAGGGTATTATCCATTTTGGTGCTTGCCAATGGTTCCCAATGGAGACATCGGTACAGAGCAAACAACAACAGTGCATCCTGCATGCTCAGTATGACCCAGGCACCTGAAAGCTGCCTTTGTGCTCCTGTCTTCGTGAGCTGGAAGGATAATGAGTAAGAGCAATCTGAGTGAATGCTAGTTTACACTAATGGTCATGAGAGACCATTAGGGCAGTTAACAATTGCTGAATTTTAGGGACACTCCATGGATAATTTCTTTCCTGGGACCATGCCAACTACGTGGCCACAGGTAGAGTGATGGAGTGAGAGTTGTTATGGCAGTTCTATGGCACTGGTTATGTTGGCTTTACCACAGTTTGTGTCAGATGAATAATACAAGTCTGTCCAAAGCTCTGCACAGGATTTGGCCTTATGAGTTGAATATCAGAATAGTTTTTGACATGTAATTGAACTTGCTTTTATACTGAGGTAATTTTGTTTTTTTCCTCCCTCTGGCAATGAGGCCACTCAACACTAGGATTTAGAGTGGGATTTTCAAAAGCACTTAAGTGACTTAAGATCACAAGTTCCATTGAGAATCATGAGGCCTTTTGCTCCCAAATCACTTTTGACAATCCCACTTCTAGGCAGCTCAAAGGCATTTGCCTTTGGGGAACACATGATGATCTCCAGCCATACCAATGCCATTTTGTGCACAAGGTTTTAAATCCTTCTCAAGGATAAGGAGCATCATATGAAAAGGCTTTTTACAAATGTATCCCTTGTGTAAATGTATGTGAAAGTTTGTCTTAAACTGCTGGTGTTTAATGAGTCTCTTTATAACGAATATTGAATATTTTATTTATCATAGAATTATTCCTCCCAACACAGTAAGAAACTCTAAATAACTGCCCTATTTATGGTATTTATATATTCAATGCTTGTTTCTGTGGCAAGATAATGACTTTAACATGTTGCAGTTTTGTATATTTTTCTCTGATGGCAACAGATATGAGCCATAGGCCTGAGAACTATCACCTGCTCTTGTTTTATTTTCTGCCAAATTCTGCTATTGTAGTCAAAAGAATTACTCTGGACTTAACACTGGTGTATGTGGGAACAGAACTTTCCCAAGAAATGTGAGCCATGTGTGAAATGTATCTCTGCTAGTTGCATAGTTCTCTGTGTTTACACAGTTATTGAAAACATTTGTAAAACTCCTCTTTAGAAATGATCTCTCCTGTTAGGTAAATCCTGAGCTGCCATGTGGTCTGTAATGGAATGCTAAACTGTATTATACAGTTCAGCCTCTACAAGGTGGTGTGTGTAATATACCTTATTTAAAGCTAACATCAACCATACCAGACAGAATATTAAAGAATCTTATTGTGAGTCCAGCTGCTGCATCACTGTGAGAAGGAAGCTCTGTAACCTGTCCATCTCTGCTACAGAAGCCTGACTTGCTAATAGCAGCCCTGCCCCCCCGGTGTACAAGATGTACATGACATGGTGGTTCCAGTGTACAGGTTAGAGCAAGTAGTAGCAGTTCTGACCTACACTAACTGCCTCAAGGAGGACACCATAACAGTGAGGGATAGCCAAGTCACAAGAGAGTCCCAGCCACAATCCCTACTCCAGCAATGGGAGGGCACTATGCAGGAACCACGGGAGTGGCTCTATGTCAGTTACAGATCCCTGCACCTGGGAGGTGAATGCCCTCAGGCTTATGGCTACTTTGAGCAGGCGGAGCAGTGTGAAGTGTTTGAAGCACAGCCGAGGTTTGGAGCCCTGTCTTTGTCAGAAAAGTTATTTCTTCTTTGAATGATTACACATGTCCATTCCACTGCAGGCGTGTGTACATCCAGAGCGCTGCTGGTGAAGATTTTTCCTTCTGTTGCCTCATGCTGCTGCATGATGGTGTAAAGGGCAGAGCCATCCAGAGCCCCATGACAGTTGTTGGAATGTTCTTCCTTGGTACTGTGTTTTCTCCTTTGTTCTTGATGTTGTATGTAATTGGTACTCATTTACTAGTTGATGGTTTTATAATTTTAGGCTTCCTTTCACTGGAATATTTTCTCTACTCTTCAGCAGAGTTTGGGTATCGGAGCCCATTGCAGGGGTATGCCTTGATCCCTGGGCTTCATGCCTGGTATTGCATTCAAGAAGCCTGAAGTGCCTAAGAGACACCCACATCAGAGACGGATGCCAAATTTCCAGGGACTTTAAGCCCAGAGCTAAAGATAACAGGGAGGTCAGACTAAACCTCCTTCTGTTGGAGGCAGCCCTGTGTCTATTACCAGAGCCTCCCACTTCAGGATATGCACCAAGCAAGGCTGCTTTAGTTAGGAGCACTCTGCCTGTATTAGAGTCTCAACACTGACCTCCTTCTCTGGTACCAACGAAGAATGATGTAGAAGGACTTAGTATTCAGGAGATCAAGGTCCTCTGGCACTGAAGTTCAGTGAGCATGCAAGGAAGGAGGGTGGAACACACTCGATGCGGATGTGCTTCTTGATACTAAACGCACTTCAGGCAGGGTCATGGATGCTGGCACCGGAATTGTCCCCATTGAATCATAGAATCAAAAGATTAGGGTTGGAACGGACCTCGGGAGGTCATCTAGTCCAACCCTTTACTCAACACAGGACCAACCCCAACTAAATCATCCCAGTCAGGCATGTGATCTGCTCAGCCTCTCAGTACTGACTTCTCCAGTGATTCAAAATTCATCTCACCCAGTACTATTTATGGTAACTTATGAGGATTTGCTGACAATTGGAGTTCAACACCTGAAACTGTGGGGACGACTTGCCTTTCTAGTACTACCTTGTACAGTGGTGTCAAGAGGCAAACCAGAAATGATTTCATAAAAGCCATCCACTCCAGGCTCCTGATCCCTGGCACCAACAGGAGCCTCCCCTTCTTGGTTGGAGGAATCCAGTTCATCAGTCTGAAGTGGGATCGTATGTGTCATGGCTGTATCATATTAGCCACTCTTCTCTGAGGACTTTCCACCCCTGGTATGCAGCAGAAGCTCCATGTTGGCTGGCTGATGTAGACCCTTGGACAGAAAGGAATGGAGCTCAGAGCCACGTCAATGGTCATATTGGAATTCTCAGTGGTTTAAATCTGTTGCAATCTCTCAGGGAAAGTAACCTTATTGGTGGCCATCCACCACAACTAGAAGAATAGGTGAATTATGAGTTCTAGTGTCTGACCCTCCATATACGGTTATCTGCATCTAAAATTTCTCACCAATGTTGATTCTTACTTTTACATCAATCAGCAATATATAGTTAACAATAATCTTCCCTAAACCTCATGCTCATAGGGATGAAGAGAGATTCCACATATCAGATGTTAGGAGAGTGTTAGTGTTTTACTTAGCCAGGACTAAACCATTTAGATCCCTCTTGCTATTCATGACAGTTACAGACAGGATGAAGGGCCTGCCGGTCTCCTTAAAGGATTTCTTCATGAATCTCTTTTTGTATAAATTTGTGCTACGACATGGCCTGTGTAATTCCACCATGGAGGGCACTGGTTCATTCAACCACATCACATGGAGTCTCTGCAGCCTTTCTAGCCCATGTGCCTGTTGTTGACATTTGTAGAGCTACAACTTAGTCTTCAGTACATCTTTTACATCCCATTATGTGATCTCTCAGCAATATAAATATGATGCCAGATTCAGACATGTGATTCTCCAATCCGTGTCGGTATGAGGGGCTGTACTGGTACAACTTAAACCAAATAAATCAAAAACTCCAAATCACACCACTAAGATAGTCATACGGGTACAAAATCTGAGTATAGATCAACCCTAACAAGAATTTTCTGATCTGCAGATTTACTGTTGCTTATTAACTGAAAAGGTAAGATGGGACTAATTTTATTAAAGTCAAAGTACGGTTACTCTGTCTAATTTTCTATTCCATATTTTTAAATAAATGAATGAAAAAAGACAGTTAATATATCACTGCAGTTGCTTCCACTAGCAGGACAAATAATGGTAGATATTGCAAATATTTCACAAGACTCAAATATTAACTGCTATAATGTTTACTTGGTACATTAAATGTAACATTTTCTTTCCATGGCTTCTGTTGCTGCATATATTTTAGACTAGGAAAAGTTCTAGTCCAAATTTTCTCAAGGATTATATTGATTAAACAAGACAATTACAATCCAGATGTATAGAATTTCACACACTTCTGGTGATGTAAAACACAAACACAGTCTGTAAACAGTAAAGGGAAGATAAAGAACAAACAAAATAATTAATATGGTGATTAGGTGTAATGAAAACAAAGGGAATGACCTTGTTAGAAAGATAGGGCCTGATAAGCCTTTTATCAAGACAGATAAATATAAGCCACCAGATAGTAAAAGTGTTCTGAGGAAATTAAAAAAATCAATAGTTTGGACATAAATACGCTAATGTATCATTTCATAAATCCATTTTTGGAAATGCCCTATGTACATGTGGGTATAAATTAAGCTTCCTGAACACATTTTGTAATCATTAGGACTCAGAGCTTAATTGAGTCTAATCTTTTTTAAAAAGATCAAAAAATGAGGAAGAAAGCCACTGTTTGAAATTGTGTATGAAGCTAAATCAAACACTAGGGGTTTAATTCTCATATATGCCAAAAAGATAACAAAGGTAGCTCTAAGCAACTTTCTACCTCCCAGCATCAATTAGTGCAATCATGGGGCTATTCCAACGTATGTCAGCCTGTAAGAGCCCCCACTAGATGTCATTGCAGCAGCAAAGTTGGGCCCAGTCTTAACTCTCATGCCCTGTGACAGATGTGGAGCTACTCGGAATACTGTATGTTGACCTAGTTATTGGATGTTTTCTGTAGGAGTATATTGATCTAGATAAATATGGGAGTATAAGGAAAACAATCAGGAAGTAGAAGAATAGCTTGATAAAAGCCATTCCCCAGCAAACCCTTGCACGCTGTTACAGGACAATTGCAGAGTCATTGGATCTGAGGAGTCTCTCTCAATCTTGTAAAAAGCCTATGAACATGTTTTCTGGCAAGCAAGTCCAAAAGCCTATGAACTGACAAGAACAAAGGAACTATGGCAGGATGAAGCAAGATGCTTTCCAGCACGGACGTAGTTGTTGGAGAACGAGGCTGGCACAAGCCTGAAGAAGGATGTCTGAAGAAGCTAGGTCTGTCTTAGCCACCATCAAGGATGCGGCCTTTGGACATGTATATAGTCCATTTTAAAATTATTTTTCTCTAAATGCTTTGTTTTCACTGGCGAAATTAAACAATATTCTGGCATAGAGGGCTGTCTGGTCTATATTCTCTACTTGTCATTGACTCCTGAAGGGAAGAACTGCATGTGTCCAAACCCATTAGGGCCTGCAGGGTAAGAATGGAGATTACACAGGGTATTGTGGACCAGGCTCTGGGCTAAGAATAGGAGAATTGTGGAATTCCACCCCAGGAGAGGTAAAGGCATGAAACCTGAGAAGGGCACAGGCAGAGAGACCAGGAAGGGGACCTTGGTGAAGCTAGCCCTGTAACCATGGTACCTCCTTTGCAAGGAGGAAGAGGGACCAGTTGCTGTAAATAAAACTTTTTTTTTTGCCATCCAGAGATTCCCCTATGCCAAATTGCACCTTACGAGCAGATTTTTCCAATTGGTTTGTGCTGCACACAGCAGCTAGAAGCAGGTTGTTTTCCAAACTGGAGAAGCAGGTGCTAAATAGATCAACATATCTGTGCCTTTCACAGGAGGCACCACTTACTGCTGGGTCGATGCCTCCTCTGGGTCATTCTGGGAATTGGCTCTTGAGGTCGACATCCTCCTCCTCCCGCAGTTTGCACATCATCACTGTATTGCTCACTCTGGTCTGCAGCCCCTCTTGCTCCAGGAACCACAGTGTCCTCTTCATGACTCAGCTCTCCGACTAGGTCATTCAGTGTTCCCTGCTTCCAGGGTAGCAGGGTCCCTTCTCCCTACCATTCCTAGGCACTATTTCCTCTCACTGCCCCATGGTGCCACTCCCTCAGTGGCACCATGGGGCAGTCTACTCTGGGTTCCAGTTCAGGAATCTTCAACTTAGCAGGTCTGGGCCTTCTGCTCTCAGCCCTCACTACTCCTTCCCTGGACTGCTTCCTATCACAACCAGGTTCCCTTTCCCCCACCTTTCTCTACCAGCTCCAGAAAACCCTCCTCCCAGGAAATGACTGCTTCCTGCAGCCTTTCCTAGTAATCCCCATCTGTTGCCAGCTACTTGGCTTTATACAGGCCCTGCCTGTTCCTGCACAGCTGAATCAGCTTCCAGTTTGTTCCCTGCTCCCTGGCTCTTCCTCCAGGTGTAGCCTATGGAGTTAATTGGTCTGCCTGACCACCTTAACTCCTTCCAATCCGGTGTGGGGTGGTGACCCCATCACAGTGCTAAATACCAAATCTAGATGTCATGTCAGTGTGCTACCAGACTGAGAATCTTTTTTCAAGTTAGAAAGATAAACAAAAATATGAAAATACTGGATGGGGAGAAGTTAGGCTGTAAATCATTTTTCAGGTACTGTAATTTGTATATCCATTCATTATCTGGCCCATGCTGCCAGAATTTACAGGCATAGATCTCACTAATTCTGAATTTGAGCACATAAAAGCTGGTATTTTAATAAAACTTCATTGACATAGATTGTTTTCTAGCAAGTCCAACTGTAAAAATTTGCAGACTGGTAAGCAAAACGATGGATTTTTTAGAATCTGAGAAAGTACAAGCTGTAAACACAGTGCAATAAAAATGCCTTCTTTTCCTGTTTCCCATTGGCTATCTGTCAATTTATTCCCTTCCCACACTTACATTGCACTTGATATATGCTTTCTTAAGCCAGCGACTCTGTGACATTTTGGGTTCTGGGTTGGAAATTTACTCACTCTCTTTCACAGTGGCAGGACAAATGAAGAAAAATGTAGTACAGGACTAACAAGAAAACAAGCCTGCTAAATAATGTCACCAAAATGATATCTAAGCATTTGTTAGAGTTTCATCATTGCAGGGCCAAATGATAAAACAATCTTCTGACAAAAAGTATTAGGGAAGCAAAACTTAAAGGGGTATTTTCTTGGTGCATATGTTTAAATGGAATATTTTTTTCAAAGTTTCAGGTTTGTGGATCATATTTGTTTCCTTTTAAATTAAAACCTTTAATCAAACTAACCTCCCAGATAGCATATTACAACTGACTGCAAATATTTCAATATAGACTTTCCCATTTGTTCTTTTCCCAGTGGGAAAAGAGGATAAAACTTGCTTGTGACTATTGCCATGTTATTTTACTAGTAATATTGAGACAAATGACTATATTAACAACACTGACTTACCAGGCACATTATTTTCCAAATATCTCCATAGGCTGTATTCTCTTGGGAACAAATCCTGTCCCTGCCTCCTTGGATGTAGAAGTCCCCAGGAACCAGAACTGCACCAGGGAAATAAGATTTTTGGGGAATGTATAGGGTATACCCATGCCAGGTTCTGCTCTCATGAGGCTCCCAATCCTTCACAAAGGTGGGGTGCAGAGAAAAAGCCAGATGATCTGCTGTTCCATAGATCCTCTTGTGTTCTACTCAGAGCATTTCAGGGTCCAGAGGTTACCATCAGCTATTATCAGTGGCTCCCCAGTCTGCAGAGGAAACCCCTGTACCTATGTGTGCACGTGCCCAGTGCTCAGCTCAGGCCCTTGGTCTGGGTGCGACCATGAGGATTTGGCATTTTATGCAGGTTTGAAGTAAAGAAAGCAAAGAAACCAAAGCTGTCCCCCTACATTACTAATTCAAACTTGCTTAGTTTTCAGCCACACATTTAAACAATGAAATTGTACAGAGAACATTATGAACTAGAACTCTGGGTCTTGTGAGACGAGGGAAAGAATTGTTGCTGTGTTATAGATGTGTGAAAATTTAAATATATTTGAGACAGGATCATCAGGACTGGAGTTCTGTTTGTTTTACTGATTCCAGGGCTTGACCGGGGGCGGGAGAGGAGAGAGAGAAAGTAATGGCACTTTACAAAACTCTCCTCACATTTCACATTAAGTGACCTTTATAATATCATCACTGGTGATCTGAGTTAACATCCCAGGGAGTGCAATGAGGCAGTCCACACCTCTCAGATGTATAGTTTCATGATTCTATTGACTCCGGTAAAACTCATTGCATTGATTACACTCTCTTTGTGTTTTGAAGATTTTCTTTGTAACCAGACCTTTCTGAAAAAAAGAAAGCTGAGATTCTGGAGAATGAGGTGATCACTAAAAAAAAAGTGCCAGGTTGCTAAACTGGTGCAAACCAGTCCAATTCAGGCCCTGCCTGAGACTATGAAAGATTTTATCAATTATAAAGAGAAAGATTCCTTACTTCAAATTGCCAGCCCTGCAACTCACTCTGGGCTCTGAGAGCCAATCATTCTCAGTAATAAAGTTTGTGCAGGCCAAATTAAGCTCTCAGTCATATCTATGAAATCCCCTTGTCTCCAAATAATAGACTTACGCAGTGTCTTCAAAGGCTAATGGGGTTTCACAAGTGGAACTTAGGGTATAGTTTGGAGATGGCATGGTTGCACAGGTGTGGCTGAGGACATCATTTATAAACAGAGCACATCTGAAGCGGCGGTAGAGAGACATAGAAGCCAGGGTGTCCAACCTCCTCTTATTTTTATGTAGTCGTTGATGAGGGTAGAATTGCATTTTAAAAATGTAATGGAAAATAATTTTTTATAAATCATATGTTAAATTATTGATTTTATTAGCATGGGGCCATCCACATTTCTGTAAGTCTGATACTAATTAGAACGGAAACATCAAGCACCATGACCTGTCTGGCTGATTCAGCCACCCCTTGGTTGGGCCAATCCTATATTCTTTGCACGTGCAAGCCCCCGTTTTAAATCCTTTAATGTTTTCAATTCAGTATAGGCTGTGTAAGGAATGCAGGTCACAACGTGGACCATTGTAACACCACCACTTCCTCCTGGGGAGAGCGGAAAGCGGGGCGGGGGGGAAGAGGGAGAAGCACATTTCCCCCAACGTTTTCATGACAAGCAAAACCAGCAGCTTTACATTACAAAACATACTTAAACAACCTAACACTGAATTATTCATACTGATTTTGAAATACAAACTTTATAATCCTGAATTAATTGCCCTGGGTGGTGAGTATATCTAGTCCCATTGTAAATAATTTGCCAGTTGGAATACAAACACATCTGCACAAGGGAAATATTAGCACAAACAATGTCTTGAGCTTAATAACATTGTTACCTTTTCCTTAACTACTTTGGACCAAATTCTGCTCTTAAAGTAAGAGTGACTGGATTTAAACTGCTGTAATTAAGAGCAACGTTTTACCCTCTGTTCTCATTTTGCTTGGGACTTAATTGATTCTACCAGCTCACAGGCTTGATAAGGCTGTCACCTGCTCTTCTAATCAAAGTCTCCTGGTGGTCCTGGCCAGTTTTCTTCCACAGGTAATAATTCCTTTCTAAGGCTTAAAAAAGGGGTACCTGCCTATTCTAGCTCTGTTGCTATCAAGACCATCACAACAAATCCATGTCAAAGTGCCACTTCATAAGACATGCTCCCACACCCACCTCAAAGTCATGCAGGTATAACAGCTTTTAGATTGCAGAATGTAAAGTAAAGGAAAATTAATGTAGTAATGCCTTTCTGAACTAAAACTCAAACCCTATGCTGCTCAAGTGCAATAACTGAAAATAACTTCTTCTCGTAGATTTCTCTGGAGTAAGTTCTTTAGCAGATTCATGGTGCTATAAGGTTTCCACACCTGTAGTATAGTTGATCATAAATACACAATACACTCCAATCGACTTCCATAGTTTAGATAATTTTACTTCCAAGTAATCCCGGTGGCACACAGCGAGCATTGTTATCTGCTAATGAACCAGAATTGTCCTTCAGAAGAAAAACAGAGGAACATTGTTTCTGGATTAAAATAATTTCATATACTGTTTCTTTTATTAGGCTTTTAAGAGATAAATACAAACAGAAATTCTGTCAATGGAAGCTCATATACACCTACATTTAGCTAATGGGCTGAATCCTCAGCTGTGCTGAGGTCATGTTTGATGCAGCTGATGTGGGCAAGTGGGAGTGGAATGGGACTAAATTATCTCTAGGTTCCTCTGATCCTGGGGCTGCTAGGGGCTGAAATTGTTTTTAAGCTGTTCTAAGCTTCTCCTGATGTCAGCAAACCTATAAGGACTGATCAGTCACAGCACTGTTTACTCCCACTGTGGAGGGGAGGCAATGGGTGGCATAGAGCCAGCTATGCCGGTTTTATTCCACTAAAGGATTCCTCTACATGAGGGAAATCCTCAGCTGTCCCTTCAGTGCAGCTTTCTGGCTGATTTGTGTGGCCAGAACAGGAGCCAAGAATTTGGCCCTAAATCTCATATATCTATCCTAGGGTAGAATGTAATTCAGCACCGGTGTATTGTTTGACATTCAGCTCTCTGTGGCAAATTCTATGTTGGGAGATGCACCCTGACTATATATCACAGATCCACAGTCCCAAGCAATTTGTCTTTGGGGGAAAACTGCCGGTCTGAGAAATATTTTGCAAGAAGAACAGGCTTGAATATTCACAGCACAATGCTTACTAATCCAAATAAATGAAAAACCATTGGTGAAATGTTGTGCACACCTTTCCACTATGAACACAGGTTCATTGCCTGTTTGCCTGCAAAGGCATTCTCCTTTTCCTCCTAACATGGTCATAAAGATCACCAAATGGGCACATTTACAATGCATGCTGTGCTTTTTTTAAACTCATGAATGGACGTTTACCTGGGTCTGAGATATGGATTAGCTAGAAGCCTGTGATCTTAACCTTAGGCTTAAGCTCTAAACACACTGATTAGACACCCACACATACTTCTCCTTTGCAATACAGCACTCTTCAGCAGGAAGGTGTTTGAGCCCCAGTCCTCAAAGTATTTAGGCACCTAAATCTTATGGACTTCAGAATAGCTTTGAGACTCTGGGTCTTGACTTTTATCTCTTGACCACATGTGCAAGGTTTTAAGCTCACTGAGACTGGGAGGTTTGCTTCACTCTGTTTAAGGATTAAAAAGTTTAGGGATGGGACATTCAAAAGCACTGAGTTCCCACCAAATTCAGTGGGAGCAGAGTGAGGTGAATGCAGAGAGCTTTTCAAAGTCCCATCCTATATTTCCCTCTGAGCATTGTTTTGAGGCCTCCTTTTTTAAATGCTGAGGTTTTATTCTGCCCTACCTGTCCACCCATCCACAGGATTTAGCCATTTTGCACCCATTTATTTATGTGTTCCAATGAAACAGACATACTGGGAACAAATGTATTGCTGCGTTCCAAACATTGCCAGAATAAAAGATGCACATGAGCTTTCTCATATGCATAGTCAATAGGGAGCTCTCAGGGAGCATATGATTTTACACATCTTTCAACTCATCCATTGATCCAAATGTAAATTGCTTTACTCAGACACCTCATACATGTAAGACAAACCAAAAGACCATGGTGTCCATTAATCCAAGCAGGGGTTATATTCATTCAGAGGTGAATGTTTTCTTCTTTGCCATATGTAATACAACTCATTTTTCAGAACTGAAGTCTACCTTTCCTATGGTGAGGGGGACTATATATCTATAACTATCATCATCATTTTTAATTTATTTATCCTCATTCTATTCCTGTAAGGTAGGGAAATACAATTATTCCTATTTAAAGAAATGGGCAACTGAGATACACAGAGACAAAGTGACTTGCTCAAAGTCACGTAGGAAGCCTGTAGCAGAGTTGGGAGTCGGTACCAGTGGAACGTTAACCTCTGGACCATCCAGCTGAATCAGTACCAATTGCTAATATAAGCACTAGGAATCTGGGCTGCTCAGTACCTCTCAGAGGCACTCAGTACTTTGCAGACTCAAGCCATATAAGAGAATAGCATGGAATTTGCTCTTACAAAATGGGAGAGAGAAGTATGTGCACGTGACACTCCTATCAGTGATGTGTAAGGCATGGAACTGTCTTTTTTTCAGTTGTAAAATGCTGTGTCCTAGGTGGCATGACACAGTCAAGAGGCCGGTATGGGAAATGTCTGTCACTTCATCCAGAGGCGGGACATGTGCTGTAAGATGCTTCAATCTCTACTTAAATAAAGTAGGCAAAACTTACTGGTAAAATAAATACGTTTTATTGACTATTACACTTTTTATGGGAAGTACCACATTTATGAGGAAATAAAAGCACTTGTGGCATAAAAATGGTGGGCATCTGAAAGCTATGCAGGGGTTACCACATATATGCTCTAAATATACTTCTGTCTTGGTGTATATTTCTTGAAGGTATTTCTAACGTGCTTATGATTGTAGTACCCAAACACTGCATACGAGATAGTACTATCTGGTTATACATAATGGCCCACATTTTGAAAAGAGACTAATGATTTTGGATGTGCAGTTTGCAACTGAGCCCGTTCCCTCTAAAAATTAGGCTCTTTAAGGTTCTTAAAAGCGGGGCATCTAAAAATCAGTAATCACGAACATTTAAGCCAGTTATCTGAAGTTTAAAAATAAGATTTTTATTTCTCATATACTGCAAATAACTATCCTAATGTATATTTTGCTGTTAAAGGAATGGCTAGGAAGCCCATGCCAGATCTGACATCCAGCATGGGATACATGGTGGGCAGAGAAATATAAATACCAAGCCGTATACAGATACAGGAATGGGTTGGATACATTTTTCACCAGAACCCTGTCCAAAACCAGGTCTGCCAAAATGAACAGAAGCATGTGGTACAAGTTGTGCTGCCCCTAAAGAGGAGAAAGATATACCTACTTCTCTGAGTTGTGCACAAAGACAGAATCGAGGCCTAAGAATAGTGCATAGTGCTGCATATTTAAATGGTAAGTTACAACTATAAGCTTGATCGCAACATTATAAAAGAGCACGATGGCCTAGTTATTCTCAATATAAAAATTTAAATCCTTTCTCTCTCCATTTTTTGGTGTATAAACAAAGCAATTGCTTAAAACAAGATACTCATAATTAAGGCTTTTTATAGCCTGCACACATGAGTTATATATGGTTTCTCTCATATCTGGATGAATATGGCATCACAAAGGAAGCCATCAAACTCGTGTATAATCATACTGTATTATTTTATTTTTGCCGTTGCTGACCACTGTAACCACTGTGCATCAAAATCTGGGGCTAAAAGCATAAACAAGATAGACACAACAGAAGCATAAACCATGAAGCAGTCTTATTTTCCTTCTGTATTCAAGTGGCAACACAATTCACCCAGAAGGGGGAGGTATCAGCCTGCATGCTGCAGAGCACAGCAGACAGTCTGGTATCTTGTCTGCTGCTTGAAAATAGTCTGACAGGAAAATATCTACCCAGACTATGCTCTTTGGTGCTGGAGTATGCTGGACCTCATCTGCTTGAAAAGATGCACAGATATAGTCATCACACTTCATAATTTAATAAACTGCTAAAAAAATTACACACATTTTCGTTTTAGCGACTTAGGTCCTACAACTAAACTCACAATGCTACAAAGACATTTGAATTTTTCACTGATATGTCATGAGCACTGCACCCATTGCAAATTAATGAGTCTCTGAATAGCACTGTAGATTTGTTATTTGAATTTATGCTAATACAGTGAGGTCTCCTGACGATGTTGATAGTCCGCAGCAGCTGCTCAAAGTACAGGATAAACAGGCATGTTCCTCTACTTTTTATTCCTCTTTCCTTGGATTTTTCTGGCCTGTCACTTGGGCTGCAGTCCTGCAGCTGGTTATTGATAGGACTGCTAATTATCTTTGACTTTACACTACGGGCATGACCCCCAACACTGAGCAGAAGTAATGGATCAGTGTTGAGAGAATTATGTACATCACACAGTGACAACCTCAGACCGGGAGGTCAGAAGGAGTTCATTGAGAACCAATGGTATTTACAAAGAATGTTGGCATGGTAACAGATAGCAAAATTTTTTCCAAATAAATTATAATGAGTGTCATTTATATCAATAAGACGGTCTGAGGCTGTGACTGTATTCACATAAATTATATATCACAAGTACGGTAAATGGCATTTGTTTTTTTTCTGTATGCAGAGGCAGTGGGATTTTGTCATTTACCCTCCCCACCCAGAAGAGAGGAGTTTTCAACAGCCTGTGTATCATAATAACTGTAGGATCCTGGCCAAGAGCTAGCAGGGCCCTAGAGTGCAACCTTTCCATCCTCAGTTCAAACAGTGCCTTCAGGTAATGAAGAGCAGTGTCAAAACTGAGTATCTATATGGGGCAGTCAGGGAAATAAAGAAGAAATTGAGAGGGAAGCTGGTAATAAAAGTTTCAAAATATTTGATTTATTGGTGAGCTGTTATTGTCTATTTGGAGTTAGAATATTCCAAGCAAGCTATTGTCTACAACACCTTTAGCTGTAAGCAGGACAATTAAATGCCACTAATATTCCCAGGAAACAATTATTTGAACTGCTTAATCATTTTCAAATGACTCAGAAAAATTAAACACAGAGCTGAAATGAGGAATACAGAATCAGAAGGTGCAGCTTATTGAAGATCATTCCATTTACACAGTCTTCTGTTTTTCATGGACCAGAAAGGTATAGTAGTTTACTTACGAAACATCCAAGAGCAGCAACACTATGCAGTATGGTATGACCTTTTATTTGCACTAGCTTCTTCTATGGAGAATGAAGCTGTGTTGCATGAGGGAACTTGACTGAATTACCAGATAAATGCCTAAATTAGACAGACAGACGCCTCCCATGGTCTCAAATACTATTAGAAAAGGTTTAAAAAAATTGACCAGTTAATCTGAGACATTGCAGAGAAGCTCTTGAACTGAACAATGCAATATACAAAAGGAAAAAGATAGCAGACTGACCACAGTCTTGAAACTTCTCAGAGAAGAACTCTCAAGAGAGCCATATATATACGTATATTCTATCACCATTCTAAGGGTTAAAGGGCCACTTCAGAGGAACAGTCTTCACTAAGAAGCAGCAAATAGCTACATTACTATAGCACTGCAGTTTTCCCAGCAAGGAGGATAAAGACATTTCACTGTTCTCGAAAAAACTTTGAAATGTAAACTTGTTCGATTGATGGCTCCTTCTGGTCCTGGCAGCCTTTTTGATAGCTGGTGCTCTTTCTGGAATACTTGTTAAAAATGTCTCTATAGCAAAGATGTTGTTTTCTATGTGATTTTTTTAAGTCAGTATATGTGAGAGTGGAGATAGGCTCTTGTCTTGCAGGCTGCAGACTGACAGGTGAACACCTACTCCTACTGCCCTCCTTCATTGTAATACTTCACAAGATTAGTCTATCTGAAAGCTGTTTTCGTAATCTAAATCTTCAATCCTCTTTGAATCTAGCCACTCCTATGGTCACTCCTGCTTAGAAACACTAGCATTGGCTTTGCTCTTAAGGCTGTGTATGTCAAGGTCAGAGACAGCAATAGGCACCTGCTTCAAATAATGCAACAGCTAACCACAGCTGTTAACCCCTCCTGTAATGAGGGCTGACTAAAATGAATAGGGAATGGGAGTGAACTCAGACCCAAATCTAAAAAGTTAATACAAGAGGTCCTCCCCTCAACCAGCACTGATAGGAGCCTAATTTATGACCTTTAGAAGCAAATAACCCCATGATTCCAGTTCAGTGACTACAGTTCTGTTTAGGGTTGTACAGCTATGAAAATGACTTCCCTTGCATATGGTAGCTTCCTTCTCATAAGGCTCTTAGTTTTGGAAGAATTTTATGTGGCTCATGTACATGGTCTCCCAAAGGTTCTCACATACAGTAGTTTCTCATCTCTTTTACTGCCCCGTCTGTCCCCTTTTCAATTCCCTAAGTGTAATATAATTGCTACTGATCCCAGCAGTTGAAAACTCCCCCTATAATAAGGGATGTCACTGCCATGGGAGATTTTTGTTTTATCAGAATCACATCTCAATGCCAGCCATTGTCCACAGATTCTGAGCTGGAGGGACTGATCCTGCTCCCACTGAAGACAGTGGAAAATTTTGTCTATAGGTGGAACAAGTGATATTGTAGTTTACTGAACCACAGGTCAGTTATAATCCAAAGCAGTCAGTTTGTCACAAACAATCCTCTTTTCATTGCACGTGACATAGGTATTAAGCAGCAATGGATTTTATTAAAGATTATTCTTCTGTGTTGTACTGGCGAATATTATAAAATATTTACCCCAGCAATTCCAGACTAACATGGCTACCCCTCTGATGAAAGAAAATATGGTTTTCATTCCAGTAAGTTTTGTGGCCCTAATGTCCTTTCCTCTCTCCTACTCCCCAAATACACTTCTTATCTCTTCAAACAGTCTTCAGGAAACTTTGTAAATCAGATGCCATAAAATGAATAACTAACATGCCATAAAAGTATATAAAATGATAGCAGAGGAAGTCCCTGGTGTGATACACATGGCACACAGAGTATTTATAAGGCAATGTAGATAATTCTGATAATGTACTGTGCTGACCACAACTCTAGGTAAAAAACTATACAATGTTCTGTAATCTCTTCAAGGCTCTGAGGAGCTCAGATTATGCCAGGTGATAATAGACTTGGTAGAACCCAGTAAGCTTTATGTTTTAGCATGGGCATTGCAATTGTGAAGAGACAGAAAAACATCTAGCACGTATATGGTTCTTTTTATTTTCAAGGTGCTTTAAAACATTGAACACCCCTCATAACACTCCTGTGAGGTGTACGGATATTACCTTTTTACTAGAGCATGGTTTAAAATTCAAAATTTTCAATGAAATTTGTCAACAAATGAGTTCTTAGTTTTTACTAGCTCTACATTTTATACCTTTGGAAAGTGAGGTAGAGACGTTAAGGTGGGTGAAACTGAGCATTCAGAACTTGAGGTTCATAAAATCAGGACCACTTTGGAAACTTATACAGATCCTGAGTTAATGTAGGTCATCCTAGCTCTATGGACTTCAACGTCTGATTTACATCCACTGAGAATCTGGCCTTTAAGATTTCCTTATGGCTACAAAAGGAGCCAGTGTCAATGCTGAGATTAGAACTCGAAGTGCTTTATTTCCAATTCTGTTTTCAGACCTGTACCAAAGCTCTGTTAAACTAGAACATAAGAATAGCCATACTGGGTCAGACCAAAGGTCCATCAAGCCCAGTATCCTGTCCTCTGACAATGGCCAATGGTAGGTGCCCCAAAGGGAACAGACAGGTTATCAAGTGATCCATGCCCTGTCACCCAATCCCAGCTTCTGGCAAACAGAGGCTAGAGACACCATTCCTGCCCATCCTGGCTGATAGCCATTGATGGACCTATCTTCCATGAATCTATCTAACTCCCTTTTGTACCCTGTTATAGTATTGGCGTTCACAACACCCTCCGGCAAGGAGTTCCAGAAGTTGACAGTGTGTTGCGTGAAAAAATACTTTCTTGTGTTTGTTTTAAACCTGCTATCTATTAATTTTATTTGGTGGCCCCTTGTTCTTGTATTCTGACAAGGAGTAAGTAACACTTCCTTATATACTTTCTCTATACCACTCATGATTTATAGACCTCTATCATATTCCCCCTTAGTTACCTCTTTTCCAAGCTGAAAAGTCCCAATCTTACTAATCTCTCCTCGTATGGAAGCCTTTCCATACCCCTAATAATTTTTGTTGCTCTTTTCTGAACCATTTCTAATTCCAATATATCTTTTTTGAGATGGGGAGACCACATCTGCACACAGTATTCAAGGTGTGGGCGTACCATGGATTTATATAGAGGCAATATGATATTTTCTGTCTTATTATCTATCCCTTTATTGATGATTCCCAACATTTTGTTTGCTTTTTCAACTTCTGCTGCACATTGAGTGGATGATTTCAAAGAACTAGCCACAATGACTCCAAGATCTTTCTTGAGTGGTAACAGCTAATTTAGACCCCATCACTGTATATGTATAGTTACAATTATGTTTTGCAATGTGCATTACTTTGCAATTATCAGCATTAAATTTAATCTACCATTTTGATGCCCAGTCACCCAGTTTTGTGAGATCCTTCTCTAGCTCTTCGCAGTCTGTCTGGGACTTAACTATCTTGAGTAGTTTTTTATCATCGGCAAATTTTGCCACCTCACTGTTTACCCCTTTTTCCAGATCATTTTTGAATATGTTAAATAAGACTGGGCTCAGTACAGATCACTGGGGGACACCACTGTTTACCTCTCCCATTCTGAAAACTGACCAATTATTCCTACCATATGTTTCCTATCTTTTAACCAGTTACCAATCCATGAAAGAACCTTCTCTCTTATCTCATGACAGCTTATTTTGCTTAAGAGCCTTTGGCGATGGATCTTGTTAAAGGCTTTCTGAAAATCTAAATACACTATATCTACTGGATCTTCTATGTCCGCATGCTTGTTGACCTCCTCAAAGAATTCTAGTAGATTGGTCAGGCATGACTTCTCTTTGCAAAAACCATGTTGACTATTTCCCAACCAATTATGTTAATCTATGTGTCTGACAATTTTGTTCTTTATGATAGTTTCAACCAATTTGCCCAGCACTGAAGTGAGGCTTACAGGCCTGTAATTGCCAGAATCACTTCTGGACCCCTTTTTTAAAAATTGGAGTCACATTAGCTGTTCTCCAGTCATTTGGTACAGAAGCTGATTTAAATGATAGGTTACAGATGACAGTTAGTAGTCCTGCAATTTCACATTTGAGTTCCTTCAGAACTCTTGGGAGAATACCATCAGGTCCTGGAAACTTATTAGTGTTTAGATTAACAATTTGTTCCAAAACTTCCTCTAATAAGACCTCAATTTGGGACAGTTCCTCAGATCTGTCACCCAAAAAGAAGGCTCAGGTTTGGGAATCTCCTTCACATGCTCAACAGAGAAGGCCAATGCAAAGAATTAATTTAATTTCTCTGCAATGGCCTTATCATCTTTGAGTGCTTCTTTAGCATCTCGATCGTCTAGTGGCCTTTGTGGTTGTTTAGCAGGCTTTCTGCTTCTGATGTATTAATTTTTTTTTTTTGCTATTACCTGTTGAATCTTTGGCTAGCTGTTTTTCAAAATATTTTTTGGTCTTTTTAATTATATTTTTACACTTCATTTGCCAGAGTTCATCCTTTTTTTCTCTTTTCCTCATTAGGATTTATCCTCCACTTTTTAAAGGCTGCCTTTTTGCCTCTCACTGCTTCTTTTACTTTGTTGTTTAACCATGGTATCTCTTTTTTGGTTCTCTTACAATGTTTCTTAAATTGGGGTATACATTTAAGTTGAACCTCTATTATGGTGTCTTTAAAAAGTTTCCATGCAATTTGCAGGGACTTTACTTTTGGCACTCTACCTTTTAATTTCTGTTTCACTAACCTTCTCATTTTTGTGTAGTTCCCCTTTCTGAAATTAAATGATACAGTGTGGGGCCGCTGTGGAGTTTTCCCCGCCATGGGAATGTTAAATTTAATTATATTATGGTCACTGTTACCAAGCAGTCCAGCTATATTCACCTACTGGAGTGGACCCTGTGCTCCACTTAGGACTAAATCAAGAATTGCCTCTCCTCTGGTGAGTTCCAGGACCAGCTGCTCCAAGAAGCAGTCATTTAAGGTGTCAAGAAACTTTATCTCAGCATCCCTTCCTTAGGTGTTATGTACCTAGTCTATATGAGAGAGTTGAAATCCTCCATTATTATTATTGAGTTTTTTATATTAATAGCCTCTCTAATTTCCCTGAGCATTTCAGAGTCAGGAAGACCATGCTGGTCACATGGTCTGTATTATAGCCCTTCTGCTATATTCTTATTTTTCAAGCATGGAATTACTACCCATAGAGAGTCTGTAAACTAGGCTTGAAAGTGATCTAGAATCAGAGGCTGTATACAAATATTGTTAACAAAAATGGTAATTATGCTGTTCCAAGAAAGTGCTAACAAAACCATTGTCACAGCCATGGGCAGAGGTTTGCATAGTTAATGATTTCCAGTGAGCTGTTGTAATTTTAATGTCATGTCAAAATCATAATAAATCATCAAGACAGAACTAATCTGCTGGACAAAGTGAAGAACAACATTAAGCAGCTGAATTAAGGATGTAGGCTGGAAGGCTGAGTTGAAAGCATTTACTTAGGGCCTGACTCTACAATTCTAATTCATAGTGAGACAATTACTTATGTGAGCAGTTGCATTCCTTTGTGAACTTTTAAGTTACCAAAGTACTTTTTTCAGGGTCCAAAAGATCAGATATATCAGGCATGGAGAAACCTCTCAAGATTAGGAAATATGAGTCTCTCTCTCTCTCTCTCTCATTAACTAAATGTCTAAGGACCTATGCACAATGGGTGTTGGCAAACTGAGCAGGCTAACTATCGGGGGAAGTACACACTATAGTCTCCGATGGTGGCGGAGAGCTCCAAAAGGCACTATTTACCATATCTCCTGGGGCTCCCAAAGTGGCGTTTTTAGAGGCACAATATGGCTACCCATGCAGTGAAAGGAGGAGAACCAAATTCTTCCCGGAAGACTCCAATTTCAACAGAGTTACTCATGGAATTTGGCTCTGAGTCTTTAGCTGCAGTGGAATTCTCAGCTAAGAGGTACTCAGGTAGATGTGGGCTTGATTCAAAACTGAAGCTCTGCACACCTAGAAGCTCTGCACCTCAGGCACATCCCTACTCTAAATTAAATATTTTCTTCAAAGCTATTTATTTGCTTTTCTATCTGCAGCATGTCCAGATGCCATGTGTATGTTTGAAGGCAGTTTCTTGCTTTTTTAACTCCATATGTGGAATAAACATTTATTAACATATCAAATGAGATGGGATCTTAACTCAAAGGGAAAAAAATAGCTGGCTCAGAAAAAATCATCTGAAACATATATTTTGATCCAGAGAGCACTTGTACCTTGCAGAATTCAAAAGTGGCAAAGAGTCCTGTGACACCTTATAGGCTAACAGATGTATTAGAGCATAAGCTTTCATCCACGCAAGCTTATGCTGTAATACATCCGTTAGTCTATAAGGTGTCACAGGACTCTTTCTCACTTTTGCAGATCCAGACTAACATGACTACCCCTCTGATATTGTTGAATTCAATAGCTGCAGTAGACAGTGGAACCAAATGCAGGCTTTTCCTCCACTAAGTTCCATGGTGCTGACATTATCCGGTGACTGGTATGTTAGATCAAGAGCTCTAATGTTTCAATGGCTATCCCTGTAGATGTGTCCCTTCCTCCAAAATATATATATAAATCACTCTCTTGTATAATCTCCATGTTTTGGGCAGAGATTCAGAAACCTGGCTGCCAGTGTACTTACAAGCCCCTAACCAGCCTCCACCACCAGCAGCAATCTGGTAGTAGTAATCTCTAAGTCTCTTTAACTGTTCATGGCAGTGGAGTCACCACTTTTACCTTATTCTATTTAATGATATTTATTTCAATGGTAACAAGCTGTGAAAGAATAGGCAACCCACAGTGTACATGCTACCTACTAGTATGCAGTATGGACAGTGAATATATGTACTGGTGAGCAAGGAAAGGATCAAATCTACCTTTTATCTGCAAGAGCCACACATTTCATGCTCTTTTTTTCCATAGCCATGCTCACAGGTTGCAGAGATTTTGCATGGTTCAGAGAGACTCATGGTCAAACTGAAAAGAAAAATATGTCATATCATATTTCTTAGTAAGTTCTCTTTTTTCTCTTTTAACTAGCCAAAATGAAAATCTCTTTTCCTTGCTTTTTTAAAGTACTAGCAAGTGTTCTGTAGTTTCTAAAATATTCTTTTTTCTTTCTTTCATAGCTTCGGGGTTAACACTCTGGTAGGTATGGAAAAATTTTGTTCACTTTATCATGAAACACTTTTGTATACCATCTAACTGTATTCAGCCAGCAAAAAGGAGCAGGTATGTCATATGCCAAATATTTCTTCCCTTTTCCCTTGTTCCTAACATCATATTTGTATGTGCTTATGGAAGCTTCTTTTACCAATCACCAACATTATTTTCCTGTTCCAACACTTTTCGGACCTGTTATAATTTCCTCACCTGGAATATAGTTTTAACTGGCATTCATGCTGAGTATCACAGAAATTTACATGCTGGTTGGAAAATTATTTTCAGATTTACACAATCATTGTGCTAAGGGATGGTGACACTGCACAAATAAGGATTTTAATGTTCTCAATTGCACTCATGGTAGAACTACAAATCAAAGTTTAAACATAAAAGCCAAACCTGTCATAAGAGGTCTGAAAATTTATTACAGCTTTTCCTCCTGCCCCAACTCTATCTATGCAGCACCTTAATCTGGAAAACTGAAAATGAAATTAAATGATACTCCAGAAGAGTGAAAATGAAATCTACACATGCTATACATATTACATATCATATTTATATATAAGGCTGAAAAAATACCCAAGCGCATTTCAAACGTATGCTTAGTCAGGCACATATTCTTGTTAAGTAGTAATATCTGTGGGCTATTTTCAGAAACTAAAAATACAGCTTCTCTTTTAAATCTGGCCACTTCCTTTTTGACTATCTTCCTATTTTGAACATAAAACAGGTGCATCAGTGATATATGACATGTGCAGAGCAAAAGAAGTTCTGCCTTTAATACCAAGCATTTCATGTAGTTTACCTTATCTCAGCCATCAGCACTGATTCATAGCTATTGCATGTCATGGCAGTGCTTCTAAGCCAAGTTAGACAAGAGTTGGCTAGGGTTGCAGCTTTGGGAGGACCTGTAAAAGGAGATAATAGATGTCTCTGGGAGATGCCAATTATAATATGTTCTTTGGAGTTCTCATTTATTAAAAAATGGGTTTCACTCTGTTCTTTTAAAGAAAGGTGATTGGACGGATTAAGATTCTTAGATGTAAACTGACAGTTTATTTGACATCTTTGGCAGCAGTAAGAAAACAGAATCCACCTAATAAGGAAAAAATATATGTACATATATTTTGCAAAGTTATAAGCACTGAAATTGGGGCTTTTAATGGAAAGCATCAGGCGGCCTTAACTAGAGGTGGTGCTACCTGTCCCATCAACATTCCATATACCAAATATGTAACTGTAGGTAGCTAGGTAATATAAGGGGATACAATCCAAAAAGAACATGCCTAACTCCTGGAAATATATATCAAA